>VZRE01015078.1:459777-477075 GCA_013396775.1 Cephalopterus ornatus | reverse complement strand
TGTCCTTGCTGTGCTGGGCCCCCAGAGCTGGAGGCAGCACTGAAGGGGGGTCTCCCCAGGGCAGGGCAGAGGGGCAGAATCCCCCCTGCCCTGCTGCCCACGCTGCTTTGGGTGCAGCCCAGCACAGAGTTGGCTTTCTGTCTCCTTTTCCTATAACCCCCTTTAAATCCACTTCCAAACCTTTTGATTAACACAAAAAATGCTCCAGGACAGTGAAGCAAGGCAAAACCCCACCACTCACACCTCTGTCAATTATGGGCCTTATTTGCCATGTCTTGGAGCCTGATCTCAATACTTGTGTTATTACTAAATACAGCTTTCCATGTTCAGAACAGGACCTTGCCCAAAGTTCACTCATGTCAACAAAAAAAAAACCAAACCTTCAGCTCAGTAGGTTTTGACTTAATATTCCCATTCCAGCCTCAGGATGATGCTGGCTGCTCTTCCTGAAGCTCAGAGTTATTAGATCAGCATGTTCACCAAGCACTGCTCTGGGGGATGTTTCAGACAGAAAAACAAATATTGCATTATGAAACAATTCATGTTTTCAGTAGTATTACCATTCACAAGCCCCTGTTTTATCAAATCTGCCACCTAAAGGAAGCAACATTCCCTGACAAATAAAATAAAGCAGATACTTCACATGAGGATTATTCTTCTTCTTCAGTGCTATCCTCTGACACCCTCCAGTTTTTACAACAGACTCCACTGAGAGGGAAAAATTAAATAAAACTGCAACAAGACATCACTGACACTCCCCAGTGTTCTGTTTGAGTAAGTTTTGCTACTCTAAAGCTACAGGATGAATTATATTTGTTCTATTTAAAGCAGCACTAAGAAAACAGAGTAAAATTAGCCCCATCAGAACAGGCTTTGCTATTTAAAAGCAAAAGATGCTCAAATGTTTTGGCCATTTTAAGTCATTCCTGCTTTCCCCATGGAGTGTCTGGGTGAGCCACCCATTATAGTCCCAGCTAAAAGCAGCAAGTGCTCCGTGACTTGCTAAACCAAACCCAGGGAACACTCCCAGTCCCTGATCCCCACGGCTGTGGGAAAACCTGGAGGAGAAGTTCACAGACACTCAGGGCCCGGGATGCAAACGCTGCAGCCACTGTGATGGTGGTGACACCACGGAAACCCAGGGGACAACGAGGCCCAGAGACCCTAAACTCTTAATAAATAACTAAAAAGAGCTGAATGCACCCAAAAAAGATGCTTTCAAAATAAAGAAATGCCTTGGAGAAGACTCCTACACCTATAAACACCCCAAAGTGTCAACATGGGGCTCTGATTAGAGAAGGCAAAAAGCCCCTCTGAGAAACACCAGCAGCCCCTCCCGGCCCAGGCCACGCTGTGCACACAACTCCAGGCTGGAATGAGCCAGGACTGAAAGGAGCCATCCTGTTTTCCATCAAACCATCTGCTTGTTCCCCTCCCGCTGCCGCTCCGTGGTTTGTGCCAGCACGAGGAGCTGCACAGCCCAGACTGAGGAACCAGGATGAAATGAATTCCTTTAAAATGGCTTTGGTGAGGCTGCCTTCACCTGCCTGGACTGACAAGGGCCAGCCTTCCCAAAGCTGAGCCTGCTCCTTCCTTCCCAGAGAGTTTTCCGAAAGCAAGGACTAAGCGACGGCAGCTCCTCATCCTAATTTGGCTCCCAGAAATCAATCCGGGAAATCATTCCAGCACACCCGCAGTAATGATGAGGAAATATTTCCTAATATGGAATAAAAACTGGATATTGGAGTTGTGCTGCACTCCAGGATTTCCTGCTATTCAACACGGCTCTCCCATGGACAGGGGCCGGGATTCAGTTCCCTGCCACTTTCGACGAGCAGCGAACACAAATTCACTTCCCTGGCAGGAAAAGGGATGGATGGATACATGAAAATATACATGGGAATAGACATATTTAGACCCAATACAGCTATACACTGCATTTATTTCCTTTTAGAGTTAATCTTTTGTGCACTTCAAGCAGCAAAGAAACTTTTGATCCTGACGTCTCATAACCTCGGCTTTCCCAAACAATGGGAGACTAGTCATCTAGAGTTTGGAAACACAAAAACCCACTAATAAGGTCACTTCCACGTCAGCTCCACTTGCCGAAGCTTTGGCCATACAATGACATTTTTCATGCTCTATCAACAGTCTGTCCCAAAGTCAGGAGCACATCTGGAGACACCCTGTACTCAGAACACTCAGTGTTCAGTGACACACCAAAAATCTTCATGAGCTCAGTTCTGTCCAAATAAGTTGATTTTCTTGACTTTCTCAGACAATCCAATGATTTGGGGTTTAGAAGTACCCTCCTCAAACTGCTTCACTGTTTGTGGCTGCAAGGGAGGGCTCCCCTCCCACCTCATGAGGAAAGGGGACAGAGGGGCTGTACTTCTGCTCCATCAGCAAGGAGGGAGGGCTACAGCTGGGAATGGGAAGGGAACGGAGGTGCTGGTGGAGTGCTCCACGTGGGAGGTCAGCTCAGGACAACACCCTGAAGCACAGGACATGACGAGGGAACCAGACCTGCAGTGCCATCCCTCTCTTCCAGGATTTACCGTGGCATCTGAGCTGATGCATTTGGATTTCCTGGGGACAAGAGAAAGCAGCAGCTTCCTGGAAAGCCAAGTGAAACAGGATTTCATACGTTTGCTCCAGCTCACTTGTGTCTGTCCTTTCTCCTGGCTCTCCCCAAGTCTCACAGAGCTGCAAATCTTTGTCCTCTCACAAGTGTCTAAAAACAGGAAGCTCTTCTATGTACTGCAGTAATTGCATTCCTGTGCAATTAAGCATTTTCACAGCTTTGAGCAGGTACTTGCAGCCAGTCATAAGAAAACACTGGTTTAAGATCTGCTAAATTAAGTGGCATAAAAAAAGAAAAAAAAAATCCAGCTAAATATTTTAGACTGTGAGTAACTACAAACAGAGCAAGGTCAGTGATCAAAAAACTGCTTCCTCCTCAGCTGGATAAAGTTCTGCTCAGGTCCAATGAAAAATATGCCCCACTCCAAAAATGGTACAAACTGTCCAAAAGGAATGTGGATTTCTCTGCACCTTTCATGGCCAAGAGACACAACTCACGACGGAAGTAAAGGATAAGAGAAGGAGCTTCCGATGCATCTCTTATTTAAAGTGTCAATGAAACTGCAACGCAGTCTTGGCTTTGATCCAAGAAACTCTCAAATTTTAGGCATGGTCTAAAGCTCTTCTGTTTTCTAAGGAGCCTGGGGAAGCAAGGAACCTCTGGGAACTAGGAGGGACTTCTTGCACTGGAGAAAGGTGGAGGAGAAGGGAGCACCACGTCTGCTTTTCCTTTTCCACTGCTGTGTGTTCGAATCCCTGACTCTTGCCAGGCTCTTTTTAGATCCCATCAATCAAATTAAGTAATTACACACGATAAGTCTGTGCCAGCAAAGGAGCTGAGTTGCTAAATGAGCTGCAGAACCCCAGTGACCTGCCACGGCCTGTGCAGTGCCTCTGGCCAGGGTTAATGAGCACAACAGATCCCTCTGGCCCTACAAATCCCTCAGTGCAGGTAGTGCATGTTGTCAGCACACGCAGCACTGGAGAGCAGATGTTTGCCTGGTCAAATCCCACTCCAACAGCTCATTCCTTTGACTGTGATTTTTGGAGAAGCAGGCAGCTATTGGCACACAAAGCAGACCACCTTGGGCCTTATCCCTGTGAAACTGGGAGGTTTAGCTATAGACGAAAACAGCTCTTCCAGAGGCAGAGCCTTTGTGAGATCCCAGAGTCTTCCTGCAGCCTTTCCTTAATGCCCCAACTGCTCTTCTGCTCCAGGGCTGAAGGGTGACCAGGAGTGCTTTGCTGTGATCCCTCCTACACAGTCCCACATGCATCCTTCCAGGAAGATAAGGGAAAGGCAAGGAAGGAAAAGGAAATAAAGGTCTTGCACGTAGGGGACAGATGATGACATTTGTAAGGGGTATTTCCCAGTGAAAGGTACTTCTCCAGTCTTGGACTGGGAAAGCTCGCTCGGAATGGGTGGTGTTTTCCTTTAAACTAGGCTCAGATATTCAATTCTATTATCTGGTTTCCTAGTTAAAGGATAAGAGAGGCTAAACAGGGTGTGGGGAAAAGCTCCGGCTACATCCAGCCGCAAGAGAAAGTGAGAGGGAAGAGGGTAGGAAAAGCTTTGCTGAAGTTTCTCTGAGATATTAGGGCTGGATGTTAAACATGCCAGAAAGGGAAAGTTTCCACATTAAAGCCAAATAAATCTTTAAAAAGCCCAGTTTCCTGTGCTTTCAAGATGAAATGGATTATGGCGAGAAGAACAGAAAATTCTCTAGGAGCAAACCTTTCCCACCAAGGAAGCCTTCAGAACAGTCTTGGAGCATGTGCCAAGGGCTAAGCACTCTCCTGACTGGGAAAAGGAGCAGGATCAGCAGTTAGAAGGGCTCCTCATGCAACATAGGTCACCTCATTCTGAGGAGAAGCCCCACTCGTGTTCCTGCAGAGTGGCTCTCACTGCTCCTTCTCAAGGTGTCCCTGGGGCCCTGTGAGGTGCCCAAGTGCCACTGTGCCTCCTTTCCTTTACCTGTCAAGTGGAGATAAACACAAGTGGAGCTCCCTGCGGGAAACCTGAGGAAACAGCAGCTCAGTGCGAAGATGGAGCCTGGTGGACTGGCAAATAAACAAGCCCTTCAAGCAGAGCCCCCTGAACCTCCTGACAGGCTGGACACAACCAGCTACTTCCCATAAATAGCAACCAGAAAAAAAAAACCCAAATAGGAAGAATGAGGTCATTTCCACTTTGGAAATATTATTTAACGTGAACATTTCCTCATGGGGATGGGCCCCATGCTCAAGGACCTCACAGTGACAGGACAGACACTGCTGCCAAGTCCTGCTTCGAGGACTTTCCAGTGCAGGTCTGCAACTACTTCTTGGAAAGGCAGGTCCCTTCCTCTCCACCTGGCTGATCATTCATTCCTTAATCCATCTCCTCTCATCCCACTCAACGACTCTCCTGGCTGAGTTACGAGCTCAGGTATCTCAAACACAACCTCTGCTGGTGACTTGAGGCCGAGAAACTTTCCTGCAAACTGAAACTCTCCGAAATTTCTGGCCAATGATGCAAGAGTTGAAGTCCTGAGCATTTGGAGATGATGTATGCCCAGAGGAAGGACGCTCTTTGGCTACAACACCGGAAGCTGCATTAAGGAACAGATGATCTGGAGTCTATTTTATTTTCCCATGTGCAAAAACAAACCCTACAGAGCGAAAAAAAAAAAAAAAAGGCAAAAATCTACTTAGGGTGTGGTACAAGAAAATAAACACCACCCCTGGAGCCAGCAGGTCATGGTAGGAGCTTAAGGAGTTCGTGTGATGGATGGACTGTGGTCTTAAGTATTCACAAATTATTAATTCGCTCTGGAAATTCATCATTTGACCCAAAAATATGAGACATGTGGCCCTTTCTTTGCCTTGCCTGCGCTGCCCGTTTGGTGAGTGCAGACACTGGCTCGTGTGTTGTGGATTTGGGAGGGTGTGTGGCAGGATGAGCACCGACGTGGTTTTTCCCTGTCCCAAGGACAGGGCTGAAATCTTGGATTTCAGAAACAGGAGGAAAATTTATGGGGTAGAGCAATAGGAAGGACAATGAAATATAAACCTGCTGCAGGAGGCCAAGTTTGGTGACAGTATTTCCAAGCTGAGCAGCCTCAGTGAAATGCTGCTCCCTGAGTCCAGCTGAAAGGATTCCTTGGAATGACTCCCCAGCCAGTGTTTGCACACTCTGCTGCTCATATGCAAATATCATTAATCAGCTGCCTTTTAAAGCTCTGATAAACTGCCAACCTTGGGAAAGTTTGACACGTTCCCAGTCGAGCCACACAACATCAGGAATGCAGTTTGTCACATGGATGTAACACAGGGTAAGGAGGGAATACATCTCAGCTCCACAAATCACTGGGAAGCAGCTGCTCTGCTCTGTTCTCTTCACTTCTGGAAATACAGAGCACGGAAAAAATAAAGAGAAGGCAGCCTAATAACGTAGTGTTAGCACAGAATCAAAGACGTTTACATCTGTGATTCCTCAGATGATTAATTATGGCTTCAGCAGAGCCTTAAAACACATTTTAACTGCACTCATTTACAGAGAGAAAACCAAGTCAAATCCCAAATTTTACAAGCAGTGAGAAAAGACCTGCAAAAAACTACCACTTTTTACTCCCCAGCTTATGCCCCACGGATACTGAGCCCTACCTCCCTAGCCTAGATCCATAATAAAAATTTCATTATTCTCCCCAGATCTAAGATGAGAAGTCAGGGATGGAACAAGATCTGGAGGCCTGGCTGCTTTTTTTTTTCCCCCTCTTTTTTTGTTTGGCATCCCCTCGAGTAAAACTTTGCAAAATAAATTATGGAAATTCCAGCAAATCCTGAAAACACAGGGAAGCTGCCGGCAGCCTCCAGGAGGAAAGGTGTGCCCTCCCTCTTCCCAGCATGCCCAGAGCTCCAAAGGTCTCCTGGGGTTGCTCCCGAGCCTCAAGCTGCTTTCCTCCCCTCTGGGTTATTCCTCCTTGTGTTAATAGTGCCAGAAAGGATCTTCATCTTCCAGTGAGCCGGAGCTGCAGCTTTATCCTGCTTCCCTGGGTCAGGGACCTTCCTCCCAGCCTTCAAGCAAAGGATGTTTCGCCCCTTTAAAATATTTTCCACCCAGATCTTGAGGTACTTGAAAAGCTGTAGGGAACAGGCCCCTTCCAAATCCACCCCTTTAGTGGCAGGGATATATCCAAGACAACAGAGAATCATAAAGGTTGGAAACGACCTCCAGGATCATCAAGTCCGACCCTTGACCAAACACCACCAACATCAACGAAACCATGGCATTAAATGCCACATCCAGCCATTTCCTGGACACTTCCAGGGATAGTGATCCATACATACTCTCCAGATACAGTTCTCAAAAAATGTGGACAATTCCAACCCGATTTCAGGAACGGGGAAAGTGAGGCACAACAGAACCAATCAGATCCACCAAAAAAATAAAAATAAAAAAAAAATCGATTAAAAGAAAAAAGTTAACTCTGCAGCACCACACCAGCATGTGAGGCACAAAGGGAAACCTCCAGGAGCTGCCAAAAACCCGAAGGAAGAGCTGAGACATGGAATTGCTGCCTTAGTCCTGACTCTTACCTTGAGTTTAGTGTTACAGTCAGACCAGGTCAGAGCTGCTTCCCTGGCAAAGCTTCCCACAGATGCACGGCCGAGGAACAAAATGCGTGCACTTAAGGAACATAAAAATGCTTTATGGAATACTATTTTTAACACTAAAAATGGCACGAGGAACTCTGGGAAAATCCAGAATTACAGCAGGAAATAGGAAAAAAAAGGCTCAGTTGACCTGAGCCCAGGGTTTTTCAGAGGTGCAAGTGCAGAGGATCAGCTGCTGTTGAAGGGGCACATCCTTCACAGGTCTCCTGGAGAAAAACAAAGGAACTCTGACTGTGCTGTCGGCAAAACAAAAGGAGTCTGGGAATTCCCAAGTCTTGCTGTGACGGGAATACCTGGAATTAGTCTTTGGAATTAACCATTTGCTTCTCCTGATCATCTCCAGAGCCTCTGTTGGCCTGTGACAGGTCTCTCAAGCACTTTTAGGGACCCAGGCTCAGGAAGTATCAATCCTACAGCAAATATGTGTTATATTAAAGTATGCTCCAAAGGCCAAACGAAGCAAACAAAACAGGAGCCATCCCTCCTCCCTTCATCCCTGAAAACTGGATCTCCCCCAGCAGAGGAGGATGTGGAACTGTCTAACATGGACAGGCACAGCTTCCACCGAACTCCAGACAATTTGAACCCAACTGTGGCCTGAGCATCTCGGCATTTTTACCTCACAGGCAGTGAAAATATCCTCCACACACAAAAAAAAACCAAAACCAAAAAAAGATGAAGATCTGAAGCTCTCTCTATATATAGTGTTTGCTAAAAATACCTCTTTGGAGAGACATCCTTTGCCAAATAAGTGCCAAAACTTCAAAGGCTGAGTTCTCGTGTTGAAATATTTGTAGTGCAAGTTGTTCTGATTTTTGGGAGGCAGGGCTGGCACTCAGGGATAGCATCTTTCAGCTCCAAGAGCTGGTCCAGGCAGTAACTGGAAAAAGCTCTTTGGTGGCTTACGTGAGATGAGCCAAAGGATCTGAGTCTCAGTAAATTAGGAACCACATCACAAAAGCATCTGTAAGAGTCACTTCCTTTGTTGATACCATTCTAAAGGCCAAGGGCTGAGTAAGGTAGGGAAAAAATTATCCTCCCTCAAAATAGCACGTTCCTTCAAAACACCAACTGCTTTCACCTAGCACCTTTGGTGGAAGCATCCCAGAGCATTTTTTTTTACAAAACATGAACTAATTAGGTGTTTCTTTAACCCAACACTTGCACAGTACTAAAACCCAGGACCTGCAGAATTCCAACATGCCAGAGGGCAGCTCACAGGAATACTGCCATCCCACATTCTAGCTGCGCTTCCTCCAGGAGCCAACAAACATTCCAGAGCTCTGGGACAAAATCTAGCACGGAAACAGAGCCTCACCTTGAGCTCCATTTCATCGTCAGGTGTATTTGCCCCGTGTCTTGGCAGGAAAGGGGCATTTGAAAGACGTGATGCAAATTTAGAAAACTAAGGAACGATATTTTAAACTCTTCGGGAAAACAGAGTAATTTTAGCTACACCTGTCACAAGCACAGTTCAGAGTAACAGCTTTTGGGAAAGGAAAAAAAAAATCAGTAGATTAATTACTTTGTGCATTTGGATGGCACGACATAATAATCCAAGCACACTTAATATTAGGGACTGGTGCTGCCCAGTAAATTTAGAGATGCTGAGCTGGGCAAAAAGAACGTGTTTCGTTCAAAGATGAAAGCCCTCAGAATTTTGGTGCTTCATAAACAGCTGCTAAACTGTGAAGCACGACGGGGTCAATTGTGGTCAGGACCTCAAAGAGCACCATATGTTTCAACACTGAAAAAGCACTTGGAAGAACATCTCAGTGCAATTCATATCTTGTCTCTCTCCTTATCGCTTCACAAAATGGCCCAGGTGCCCACAACTGAGGTTGGATTATCCTTTCCCAGCCCACTCTCCCTCAAAGTTGATGAGGCTTATACCATCAAATTCAATATGGGCTGTAAATTTATCAATAGAAGAGGTTTCTGGCTTAGAATTAATTAACACTGACTAAGGTACCAAAGGAAATCGAGAATTGCCTGAAATACATTTTATTCACACATTAGTCATTGGCAAATATCCCTTTAGATGACATAAATCTGGAAAGCCATTGGAATGCACTCAGTGCAGCTGCCCTGGCTGAAATTTATTTTGTTAAAAATCCTGCATTCGTGGTCAAGCACAACCTGCATTCCTGATCTAGCCAAGGAAGGCAAAACAGGAGGGAGAAGCACAGGCAGGTGCTTTTCCACGAGGAAGAAATCCCTATTTCCCTGCCCAGACATACATACATGGTGGGAGCCCACTTTATAGGTGATTTCACCTTGCAAATCAGATTTGCTGATGCAACGATCACCACCCCTTGAAGCTGCACCCAAGGCATCAATTCAGGTATTCCAGACAGGACTCTCCATCCAAGACAAATCTGGAGCTCAACCTGCACTGCTCCCACTGTGGTTTGTTAGTTTGCAGTGTCTGGAGAGGATTCTCTTTAGGATTCAAGGAGAAGGGAGGTGGTGGGTGGGCCTGACTTAACCAACACCTCAGCAGCAAAATCCAGCCTCACCAGGCAAGAGAGGGAGGGAAAGCACTTGGATTCTACACTGGCACAGGAACATCTCATCACACAACTGCATTCTTCAGCTGCAGATTCGCTCCCTCTAATGTCCCAAGGAAGGGGACAGAAGCTTTTATCCCCTCAGCCCTTTAAAGATGACACCACCAACTCACACTACTCAGGCAAAAGAATCAAGAAAATACATTTACACTGTGCTTCTCACACTGAGAAAATTACAGTCAGGTAAATAAGAAAAGTGTTGTCAGGACCAGTTTCAAAAGTGAGCTTCTGCAAGATAAAAAAATGCAAAGAACACTAACAGGTTTTCATTTCTTAGTTGTTTGGGGTGTTTTTTTTAAGCAAAAAACAGTGTAACCAGAATTGCCATTCTAATTCTTCCCTTGCAGCCCTCACTCACCCCATTCCCGGGGGTCTAAAATCTAAATCTGCAACTAGACCTCGCACAAAACTGCCACTGGCCTTCCAAATATTGCTGCTTGTTCAACAAAAAAAGGGCAGAGGGAAAATGAGATAAAACTACTTATCTTTATTAGAATGTAGCAATTTCCCCCCCAATTACTTCACAATTACTTCCTTTTTCGTTTTTGACTTTCCACTGTGATTCCAAGTGATATAAAATACTCATAAAAAAAAATGGATGTGGTTTTTTTTTCCCCCCAAAGTGTTGCTTGATTGCAAAGACTATTTTATCAGGCAGAATGATGTTATTTTGCTTGTTGAAACAGGCAGTGGGAACTTTTACACTGTACCCTCACAAAGGCCAGTTTTGCATCCTATGAGGACTGAAGGTGAAGGCAGCAGCATTTTGGGCAGGCTCCAACGCTGCAGGACGAGCTGTGGAGCAGTAACTCCAAACAGTGCTGGAGGTCAGTGTGTGTTCAGACAGGAGAAACTCTCTCCCTTCTGCTTTTGGTGATTTAATGTTCATCTCTTTCTCCTGAACGCTGAAAAGGGATTTGTTCTTTCCTTTTTCATGTGCCACTACAGAAGCGCCTTAAAGGTCTGTGAGCAAGAGCAAACAGTTAACATGGGATTTAAAGGGGCTTAAAGGTATCCAAGTGTGAGCCTGAGACTCCGGAGTTATGAATGAACCCCAGCTGTCAGACAAGGCTTTCAGCCTGAAGTGGGAGCAGGGAATGTGGCAGGTTGTGCTCAAGATGCCTCCTAAAAATCAAGGGGAAAGCTCCTTCAGTCACCCCACAGTAATATCAGCACCACCAGCACTGACTGAAGGAGCTGGGATGCATTAAATCCACTTGGACACCCAGTGGTGGTGAGCCCACCATCCCATCCACGTCTGAAACAGTCACTGGGGCTCTCAGTGTGTTCCCTCCTCTTGAATGGATGTTCCCTGGAAACACAATTATTGGTCAAGAACCCGCAACATAAGAAAGAAGCTAAAGAAGTTTTCCAATTTCTTTCGAGGTTTGCCAGCAAAACTTGAAAATCTAAAGCATTCCACTCGGTTCTTTTCCCTTTATCATTGGCTCATGGAAAAGAAAAAAGACAAGGAGACAAGATTTAACAGGGAGAAGGAATCTCCTTCTCCACTCCCTTCACCTTCCAAACCAACTGGTTTTGTTTTTCCACATCTTCTCAAAATCATATAATAAATGATAAAAAAATCCCTGTATTCTGCACTTTGGGTTTTTTAAACATTTCAGAACAATCTCTGCCCTACAGAGTCATTCAATTCACTCAATTGCTAGTTGGAAGGACTCATAAAATAAGCAACTTACAGGAGATTATTCCAAGTGTTCTTAACATAATTGTTTTAAGGTTTTTTTTAAATAAAGAAGGAGAGGAAAAAAAAACCCAAAGAAAAGTTTCTAATTGCTGCAGTGAGGTCCCCATACCCAGATACAAGTGGGTTAGGATGCACATAACACATATTTTATATGAGCTCCCCTTCTCAGTTAAATTAAACTTCCTGAAAAAATGGATGGGGCAGGGAAAGAGTCTCCATACAATAATTAAGCCTAAGAAGATCCACCTCCATCTAACATACTTCAATATAAAATGGTCATCTATGTTCTTTGTTCACAAAAGTGAAACGTGGCAAGTTAGTCATAAAGAACAGCGACTCACCTGCTCAGCCTGAGCTCTTTACCACCTCAGAGGACAAACCAAGCACCAACAAAACCAGTAAAGCTCAGTGACAAAAATGCAAGTTAATGACCCCAGAAATTATGAAATTCCTTTCTTTCACCTTCCCCTGGAAGTCAGAATTTGCTGCAGCACACTTCACCGCTCTCCAAGACACGTGACTGTTTTGGTCTGCACACCAAGACAACCTCACTCCACAGAACCACGGAAAGGTTTGGATGGGAAGGGACTTAAAGATCATCTCGTTCCAACCCCCTGCCATGGGCAGGGACACCTTCCACTATCCCAGGTTGCTCAGAGCCCCATCCAACCTGGCCTTGGACACTTCCAGGGATGGGGCAGCCACAGCTTCTCTGGGCAACCTGTGCCAGGGCCTCACCACCCTCACAGGGAAGAATTTCTCCCCAATATCCAATCTAAACCTGCTCTCTGTCAGTGTGAAGCCATTCCCCCTTGTCCTGTCACTCCAGGAAATAGTCTCTCTCCATCTTCCTTGTGGGCTCCCTTCAGGTCCTGGAAGGCCACAATTAGGTCAGCCCAAAGCTTCTCTTCTCCAGGCTGAACAATCCCAACTCTCTCAGCCTTTCAGACTTAATTGTTCAGTCTCACCAAGAGCATTTGCTGCACAAATATCTGATAACCCAAAGCCATTACTGCACCAAAGAGGAGTGTGATTTAACAGCTGGCTCTTACCTGTCTGCACCAGCTGTAAGATTGCCCAGTGCCCCACAGAGAGCACAAAACTCCCTCATACTTCCAGGTGTTACAGCTTGTTAAATTGTACTTTTAATTACTGCTAAACAGGCTTCATTCTCCATATTCAGTTTGGCAGAACAGGTATTCCCACTAAATGCTTACCTTGTGACTGAATTTGCCCTCCTTTCCTCCTCTGCCAAACTCCAAGGAGCCCAGGGCAGAGGAATCTGGTTATCTTCAACTCTGAGAAACAACAACTGCCTTTTAAACAATGCAGGGCAATGCTTTTTGTCTGGGGATCTGCTAATAGAAGCTTTCCTCCTCACACAGGACTCAGCAGGCTCAAAATTAGTGACATTTTAAGTGGAACAATTCTTTCATCATGGGGCTGATATTTGGCTGCCGTTCTGGTTCCCTCCCTTATAAGGCACCAGCAAGAGGGAAGGGCAGGGAACACATTATGCAACTGCTCATTGTAGAATGTAATTAAAACAAATTTTAAGAAATAAGTCTGGAATAAACACTCTTCCAACGTACAAAGCAAGACAAAAGGAGCTTGATGCCGTTGGTCTACGCCTGCCATTTCTGCCTGGCTAATTTTTAAAAATGGAATTTCTCCTGAAAGGAAAGGGCTCTTTCTCAGTTTTTATGGGAAGAGGCCACACCTGCCCTTGGTGGGGGTTCCCAGCGATCCTGAAGGAAGCTCATGGCAGAGCACAAGTGTCCTAGAGAAGCTGTCTCACTCTGCTGCAGCAGGGACAGGGATAGGGAGCCTTGGGCAAGCAGGAGAGCCCCCCAGGCACACACAGCTCCCCACCTGTAACAAGCTGCTGCTGTCAAGCCCCTTCCCGTTGTTGTTTCTGTCCCTCTCAGAAGTTGCTTCAGGCTGGTCATGTCTTACTGAAGTGATGACTTTCATTCCCTACTCCCTGAGTTATGGGAATGGAAGTTATGACAGTCATTCCCTCCCCCTTCCACACACACTTGTCTTTGTAGCTCCTGTGGCTCAGCACGACCCAATATCTTAATTTTAACTGCACCCAAGTTAAGGCCAAATGTGTTTCTCATGAGAATTATTCTACTCACAAAAAGGGCCTTCAACCAAGTACAGCTTTCTGGCAAGGTCCATGCCTGACTGAAGTTTTCCAGGTGTTGGTCTGCTTGGTTTTGTTCTGCTACAAGGAGGTTTAATTGCTAAAACACCTTGGCACATTTTACAAATGCCTGACTTAATGTGACATCACACTCAGCACTCCAGAGAATTGTGAATAGCTGTCTTTATTACACACAGAAGAAAAAAAGGTTTCACAACCTTTTATCTGTTCAGAGATAACAAAAAGGTTTGGGTTTTTTTTTGTGGAAGGAAATTTAAGGAATCTCAACATTCCAAGATCTTTGCTCTTGGAGCTCCTCTACGGCATGTCAGTGACCACAGGCTCCAAGTCTGGAACACAAGAGACACAGCTAATATAAGTTGTAACACAATAAACACCCTTCCTCTCCCAGACAGATCCAAGTTATCCCTTTACTTCCTCCCTCCCATTCACTCTGCCACCTCGGATAAACTCCATCTGTTTGCACAACCTGCTCATGCCAAACTGTTACTTAATATTGCCTGTTCCCTGTTACTAAAAGGTGAAGGGTTGTCCCTCTTTTTACTGCTTCAGGACATTCTCACTCTTGTGAAACCCCATAAACCCAGGCTACCATTTTAACCAACCACTGCTCCCTTTTACCACTAAAAATATAAAGTCAACTGCTCCTTAGACAATCAAAAATCTCACAGGAGTTGCCTCCCAAAGCGAGTTTATTACATTACAATTCCAGGTCTCTGCTTCCTTCACGTTCCAGTCAGTTGTAACTCTCATAAAGCCACATGTCAGTAACAGAAGTTTGTAGGTATAAATATTAAAGACACACAACAAAAAGTTTGAACTGTAGATTTGGAACCCAGAACATAAAAGCTGATGCCTAAATTACTGAGAAATCAGAAAATATTTAAAGCCTCAAGATGAATGATTCTCTCCTGATCCACTGTTTCCCTGGGCTTTTTTAATCTCTGCAGAGTACTAAGAGAGATATCAATGCAAGCCTCCCAAGATTGCCTGATTTCCCAAGTAAAAGGCAGTACTAATTGAGACAGCTGCCCATTTTAATGCTTCCCATGCTGATCCAATTATTTATGACAAGGAAAGCAAGTTTTCCTTGATAATTTATTTATCCTTCCAGTTCCTATTTTGTTTTCATCACTAGAGACAAACCTTTCTGTTGCTTCCCCGGGCAGGAGCAGTGGGACTGCCAGAAGTTACTCTGTGGTTTTTGACTACAGGATTTTCTCCATCCATCAAAGTATTAAATTTACGCTTCTGCATTTGACAGTTTGATTTCTGATCCTTCAAGACAAAGTCCCTCACCTTAAACACAGTTCACCACATAAAATTCACACCGGGAATTAAGTAACTCTTCCCTGAGTTCACACCCCATAACATTAGATTGGGTTTCCCCTCAGTGTAACACCTTTTTTTTGTGTGTGTGTGTGAAACCAAAGGTGTTACTTAATCACCAGACTTGGAAAAACCCTCCATCAACCCATCTTGAAGAATTAGACTTCAGTAATTCATCAAGCCACAGTTTTGCAGCCACAGTAATGCAATTACTGCTGGTGGCAGCCCTGCTCTAAGTGCAGCTGGATGTTGAACTGAGCAACAAGAGGAGATTAAATTATTTTGTGGACAATCGCATGTTTGATTTATGTCAACTGCCATCACCCTAAGACACATAAAGCCTCTTTCAGGGGGACTAAAAGCAAACCATTTACCATCTAATATCAGCTTAGCAGGCTTTGTGCTGATGAATGCTGCATTCAGAGGAGCAATCCTGGTCATTGCACGTCTACTCTGATATTTGTATTCCCGGAGATGCAGAGTTTATCAACTGGCTTCACTTTTTAACCAACCCTCAGCTTAAACTCGGTGGGAAGAACATTTTAATTAGAAAAAGCACAGACTGAGGGAAAGCTGAAATTGGAGGGAGAAGACAGTAAGAGAAAACCACTGCCAAGACAGACACAGAGGACAAAAACAGTGACTAAGCTCCCTGTGGTCACTGAAGGATTCAGGAGACATCTCCAACTACAGCAGGAACTCAAATGATTAAAAACTTTCACCCACCATTCAACCTTCAGGGGCATAAAGACAGAGGAGGCCAGGGGAGCAAACTTCACCCCCACTTGCACGAGAAGCTGTGGATACACTGAACTCCAGGGTCACATCCCATAGCATTCCAACCCACCAGGGATGGATCAGACCCTGGGGGATCAGCACCAAAAACCTTACGCAAGCAGGTCCACAACAGATCATTTGACAGGAACCCAAAATTTCTGTTCTCCTGGGAACATTCCCTGACCAACAGCACAGGGGCTTGGTCCAAGTGCACCGCGAGTTAAGGACGGTGAGTGGGTTTGTTGTTTGTTTTTTTAAGAAAGACTAACTTTCTGCAAGAACAAAAAAAAAAAATACCCAAACAAACCAGGAAGAAATAAACCATGACACCTGCCCACTGTAAATATTTGCTTCTGAATTCTATTTAGCTACTGCCTTGGGGGTTTGTTTTCCCCTGAAGCGTCTGAGAAATAAATGTTTCATTTTAAATTTTTTTTTTAAGCTCTGTGAAACAATAACATTTAAATTGAACATGCAGCATGCCGTGTGCAACGTGAAAAACAAACGAGTTCGTTTCAGAGAGCCACGCAAACCTGACTTCTCCTGTCCAAGACACTTTTTAACAAGAGCAGGAAAACATGTAGCACCGAAGGTAAAACTGCATAAATTCTATGGGATACAGTAACAGGTTCCTCACGCTAAACGAGGGTGGCCACTACTCATCCCTCAGGGAGCCTATGGGCTCCTATTCCAGTTCAAATCAAGGCTGATTTTCTTTCACCCACAAAGGACAAGGAATGAAAACAGCTTTTCAGATTTCCCTGTTCATCCAGCCACCTTTTACGGATCAGGCACAACAACTTAGTGAGATTTATTAGCGCCATAAACACTCCCAAACAAGATCGCCGTGCTTCGAGAGACTTTAAAAAGCCGCCACCAAAACACTGAATCACCGCACCTGACCGAGCCCGGCATCCTTGGGCAACAAAAACTCCAGCAAAGAGCAAGGGAAGGCAAAACAACAACACGGATATGCCCCGGCAAATGCCCTCCAGGAAACTCGTCTGGTTTTTAAATCAAGCTCCAGCAAGGGTGATTTATTCCCAGTCTGGCTGCTGCGGGAGGGACCAGCGGCGGCACACGTGTGTGAGCCCCGGCGTCCTCACCCGAGACGCTCCGGGTCAATTAAAGCCAAACAAAAACCGTGAGACCGCTCTCAGTTCTCAGCGTTTCGCTTCTCCCTCATTCAGTAAAAACTCTCCAAAGACACGGAGCACCGGCCGGACCCCCAAACCCACAGGGAGGGGGCCCCCAATCCCAAACTCCTTCAGCTCGGGGTGCAGGAAGGCGGGGGGGGGGTGGGGAAACGCCTGGGATTTGTTCTTCCCCGAGTGGAAACTCGCGAAGGTCCCGGTTCGCTTTCCTAAGCGCATTACGGGGGATAATTTGGTCCCTCCACCTATTTATTTTCAAAGAAGGCAGCACACCCTTTGAGCCCGCAGGAGCCGCGTTCCGTACCACGGGGCGCAGCCACGCCGGGACCCCCCGGGAGGGGTCCCCGAGTC
>VZRE01015078.1:389773-459051 GCA_013396775.1 Cephalopterus ornatus | reverse complement strand
TGGGCACCCCCGAGCAGAGCCTGGTCCATCCTCTGCCCCCTCCCTGCAGACACTGACACACATGGATGAGGTCCCCTCTCAGGGTCTCCTCTGGAGGCTGAACAGCCCCAGCTCCCTCAGCCTTTCCTCCTCAGGGAGATGCTCCAGTCCCTGAATCATCTCCACAGCCTCTGCTGGACCTGCTCCAGGAGCTCCATGTCCCTCCTGTCCTGAGGGGCCCAGGACTGGACACAGCACTCCAGATGTGCCTCACAGGGCTGAGCAGAGGGGCAGGATCACCTCCCTCGACCTGCTGGCAATGCTCTTCCCAGTGCCCCCCAGGATTCCATCTCTCCAGCAGAAACCTTGGCGCTCAGTCCCCTCTGGCTGTGGGGACCCACTGAGGGGCTCGTGGGTGTGAGGGGTCTCAGTAGGAGTTAAAGTGGCCTCAGTAGGTGCTCAAACACAAAACAGCAGAATTAAGTGGAAACATCGTATTAGGAGGCTTTTGGATTACTGGAGCTGTCCTGAGCAGTGCCAGGGCTTGGACTTCCATGGTCCTCATGAATCCTTTCCACCACAGGATATCCCATCATTCTATGATTTACCTCCTTCGGTGCCCCTGCCAAAGTACGAAGGTGAGGGTGTTAAACCCTGCTGTGGTTTTAGTGCTACTTGAGCATAAACCCAAGCAGCGGCACTGTTATCCCAAGCTGTTATCCCAAGGATGCAGTGGTACAGACACCATGCAAATCCAGCTGCAGAAGATCAGAAGACAAAGAAGGCAAACCTGGGAGATCAGACTGGAAGAATGACAAAGTACAAGCCATATTCTGCTTCTGTCACAGCATGGAGCGTGTGGAAGGGAGGGAAAGTTTGTCCTGGTGTCATCCCTTGACTTGAGGAGAGTTGCTGGTGGAGGAGGACTTGCTTGGCAGACACACTGGATTTGTTTGACCTCATTAGTCTTAATATAGCGATGAGGAACCTGGGAGCCCTGTGCACTAAAGCAGATTTCTTACACCTTCAAGACCTCCACATGTGAGAATATCCACATGTCTCCTTTGCCTCCAGGCAGAGCCAAGGAATTCACCATGGAGCTCCCTGAGCACTGTGGACCTTCCTGCTGAGATTGATTTTCGGGAGCACTGGATTTGGTAGGTTTGAAATAACGAGAAGCCTAAAATTTAACATGTTTTAACTTGAATGAGGTGCAGGAGTGCTTCCTGGAGGGACTGGCTGTCCTTTGGGATATCTGAACTCCCTTTCCACATTTGGAGCCCCTGGTAATGGAGTTGTACATTCCCATTTGCCAGGCACAGACACGTAACCCAGAAGCAGAATTAGCAAGAGGGGAAAAGACACTTTGTGATAAGTAAACTCAAAATAAACTGGTTACGGATCTAGAAAAGCGGGATTTCACCAAAACCCTCTTTCCAGAGCAAAAAAATCCTTAAAAATCTCCATCAATAACAACGGTAAACGGGAATGACGGATCCCCTAGCAGGAATGGGGGCTGGTTTCGACTGGGGATCCCGGTGTTTGGAAGTTGTAAGTCTTGATCCCAGCAGCTTGCTCCTGGCTGCTCCTCTGCTCCAGAGCCGCCATGGGGAGGTTGGGGGAGGCCAAGTCAGGCTGGGAGAGGAGGAGGCCCAAGCTGTGACAATGAATATTCGCGACCTATGACATTCCAGGCGCTGCCTTGCTGCTGGTGCTCCTCTGGTGGGTCCTGCCAGCACAGCAGATGGCAAGCACTGAAAGGCTGTTGTGCCAGTGGAAAATTCCTGTGTTTTGTTGGTCCTGTGCACGTGTGACGGGGGGGGAAGTGGGGCAAGCTTCCACTTATTTCATTATTTTCAAGAAAGAAATGGTTCCCTAAGACTGCAAAAACTGCTGGCCTTTAAGAACCGGTCTCTTCTTTTACAGGACTGGTTACATTCTAAGTTTTCCTTGTAATTCCATATAACTTTTCTCATAAGTCAGGATCCTGAGTTTTCTAAACGGAGGTACAATTAAAAAGAAAAACAACATTGCAATATCAGCACTGGTTGTTGCTTGGGAGACCTATGGAAAAAACCAAGTATTCCATGCTTCTATTTTTTATGTGGCTGTGAAAGTGTTTATGTCAGTGGACTTTCCATTGCAGAACAGACGAGGTTTGTTTTCATTTCCTAATTTTATGTGTATTTTTGAACATAGTTATACACACGTATTACGTCATTAGACAGAGGTATTACACACAGGCTTTGTTACACATAGACTTGGCAAAAACCTGAATGCCTCTTGTCAAATTCCACTGGAGCCTTCCAAAAACTTAGGGGGAAGTCAGAGGCAAAGCAAAACAACATTGTCCCCGTTATTGTACTTCCAAAGAGGGATCTCTTGTCACAGAAAGGACGTTTGGGTAAGGTTTTGACATTTCTTTCTTTGCAGTCAATTGGTGTAACAAATCCGAATTGCCACGTCAGAGCCCGTGCTGGAGATGCCTCTTGGAAAGACTCTGAGGGGGTTTTAACCCTGAAAGCTCCTTCTCAGCATCAGAAAGAACCTGAAAATGTTTAACTCACAAGCAGTTTGCGTCTAACTGCTTAATCAGTGTAACATTTAGGAATCAATTCTGACTTTCCTTTCTTACTTTCTCACTGGTTTTTTTTCTAATACAATCCAGGTGTATTTCATCAGAGTAAGCCAAAAAAATTCCAGAACTTTTAAGACTTGGCCATGAAATACTGCAGAGCTAGATAAGGGCAAACCATTCAGAACCATTCCCACAGATTTTCCAGTGTCTTATCATGACTTCTTTAGCTGCTGTTGGTACTTTTTTTTAAATCCAAATTTTCCTTGTAAACTCCCTGATCTGTCTGGATAACAGAGGTATACTGGGCTTGATATCTGATAGGTAGAATTCAGGGAAAAAAAAAAGCAAATTATTTTATTTGTTTTAAGGCTCTTAACATGGTGTTACACAATTCTGAGAAGATTTCACACCTGTAGAGTTTAATTGCTTGATTCCAGTGGGGCACAGGAGTGAATTAAATACTTGGAAAATGCTGCAGCACGGACAAAAATGTCATTTCTTGATAGGCAAAAAGCAAATAGAGGAGGAGGCACATTTAAAACCCTCCCACTCTCCACCTGTCCTGAGCCTGGTGTCATCTGTCCAAAGAGCAACTCCAAGGGTTTGCTCTTCCAAACGCTGATGCAGCCTCCTCTGAAAACCTTGCAAGCATCTTGTGTTCCTAGCACATGGGACTGTGTGAAATTCCCCTCCTCTTGTTTGTCCTGAACCTGTTTCCTGGGAAAATTTTTGTATGGATGCCGGGTTTGGTATCAGCATAGACATTTTTGGAAGGAAAGAAACCGGAATTTCACTGTTCAAAGTGTGGGCTAACTATGAATTTAACCATTTCTTGCCTCACCTCTTCATTTGGAGGCAGAGCACATCATTTGCTGTGCCTCTTAAAAAACAGTCACAGAGTTAAACAGTGTCAGAGAATAAGTAATGTTAAAGTTTTTTAAAATGTGGTGCCCTTTGAAGGCATTTGTAACAAGCCAGCTCTGTTTCATCCAGGCAGCCACAGCCAGTTCTGTGTCCACACCCCTTCTTAGAAAGGTCTAGTTTATGTTTCCCGAAATCCCAGAGAATATTCCTTATATTAATAGCATCTATGTCACACAGGGAAACCATTTATACTTCCATATGTGGAGTCTCAGGAACAAAGCAGCTCCTTCAGCTCCACAAAATCCAGGAAATCACTATAGTCACCTCACAGGCTCTCAGCTCATATCCTGAAGGTTCCAAACCCAGGATTTTGCCAATTTTCGACACCATTTAAATCACTTCTTTCCTATGTAAGTAATAGCATTTTTTTTTAGTGGGAATTTCTGGCTTGGCTGTGACTTTTGCAGGCAATTTGGAACCCACAGCACGGTTCTTCCTGGCACAGGGATGCCAAATTCCTCATGCTGGAGTTAAGGATGGGGCAAATTTGATGCGTTTCGTAAAGCAATTAAAGTATTTATAGCCGAGTTCACTTAAATAACGTCATCCCTTAAAATATTATTCCTGGATTCTCTTTGGAGAAAATCCTTGCTGGACTTGCAAAGGCATATTTATGTATGGGATCTTTTCCCATGAACAAAGAAACACGGAAAGTCTGGAACAAAAAAAACTTAGCAAACACACACACTAATAATAACTATTTTTAATTATTGAAGAAGCTCAATGTTCTTCCTCAGTCAGCGTGGCCAACATTGTCCTTTATTTAAAATTCCAGGGAAAAAGGAAGCTGACAATCTTTCCAGTCAATCCCAGGGAGACAAAACAAGATATTTAATAAAAACACTCATATTTTCCAGACATTTTAATCTTAGTTAATATATTTGATCTGTCCTTACACTGTTTCAGGAGTGACCATATGCTTTTTTTCCTCTTGGTGAAGATTCTCTCCTAAATGCATTGTTATTTTCCCATTATCCCCAGACACGGGAGATCATCTGTGTGTCGCAAGCTTATCCACACAGTCTGTCTCCTTACTCAATGTTTGCTTCCTGCCTGGCTTTGCCACATCCCTTTCTAGTTCATCTCTTCTGTCTGACACAAAGCTCCTAAAATAAATTAGGAAAAGAAGAAACTGGAACAAGAAGTAAACAAAATGATGTAACTTTGCTGTTACATTCTGTTCTCTGCTTCTCAACCCTAATGCAGCTATTTTAGGGCCTGGTACTGAAGCCTCTGCAGTCCCAGGAGTTATCCCAATGAACACAGGCATCTGGAACAGTGTGGGGAGAGGACATTCTTGCTTGGGAAGGATGGCCAAGCTTCCACAGGACACACAGAACCGGGAGTCTGGAAAAGGAGGAGATGATGGTGATGAAATCCCAGGGTTTAGTCAAGTGCTGGGGTTCTTTAATTTCCTGTTCCTTGTTCCCCCACTACTCTCCACTTCAGTGGAATAATTGAGAGCCTGACAAACTCCATCCTAAAATGCAGTCCCTGCTCTGCTGCATTCTCGATTTACATTTCCAATCCTTTCACTCACTATCTCCCAGCTCCATTCCCCAGAGCCTTCCCTGTTCCCTAAATCCCCTTAGCAGTACCTGTCTGTCCTTTCACACCTGATTTCCTCATCCCATTAACAGCTTGGCAGAGCTTCTCCTTGGTTTCCAAGGCATGTGGAACATGTCCTTGTGATGTCTTTCCCCTCTCACTCGGAACCAGTTTCCCCCCTGTCTCACACAATCACTGTAAAGGCACAGGAAATTCACCCTTTTTCTAGGAAAAGATAATTGGTCTGCTGGTAAACTATCAGGAACAGCTGCCATAAATTTTATGGGGTCTCTGACTGTCCATTTGTGTGTCCTGCCCCACACTGACTAGTTAAACCTGGCATGTGAAGACATCGAGTGAACTGTAAAAAACCACATATAAACATGCTGTAATTTCTTTTTTTTTTTTGCTGCTTTTCTTGTTGAGACTTCCTTCTGTTGTCCTCCTTTTTCACTCTCAAGGTAGCTGCAAACACATATTCCGCAAGTAGCCTTTTCACTTTTTAATATCCCACAAGTGCCCCCTGGAATGGAGTGATCCGAGCGCAGGCTCCATCCGCAGAAGAGGAGAGAGTGGTTCCCAGCTAACCAAATAGTGACAAACTTAATGCAGCCTCACACTTGTTTAGACTGCTAATGAGGGAGAGCAGGGAAAGGAAAACAAATTCCTTTCCATTCCAGTTATCTCCTGGGCTTGGATCTTTAAATGAAAATAATCCAATTAATTGTCGCAGCACGAGGAAAAGAGTTTTGGGTCTGATAAAGACGAGGCAGAACCCTAAAGGAAAAATAGATGTTGGAGGTCTTAATTGAAGATCTCCTGGTGCCCACGGGCTTATTCTGGGCCCTGTCTCTGAATAAGTGTAATGTCACAGGGGGGTAGAGCAGTCAGCCCATTAAGCAGGACCAGTTGGACCAGTTGGATAAAGCTGGATCTCTCCCAGTGTCCTTATGTCGGATGAAATCCTTCCGGAGTGTAGGAATGGAAGCAGAGCGAGTAATTAAGCTGTGGGGAGAGGCCACAGGGGGCCCAGCCTTTTAAAACATCATCAAACAGCAAATCCCTGGAACTCTGTTCTTCCCCTACCATCCAACGGCCAAGGATCTGCCCAAAAATCGGGATTCAGAGGCACAGGCACTGAGCTGCCGGCAGGGTGTCAGTGGAGCTGGAGCTGCCAAAGTCATTCCCCTTCTCCAAAGGGAGCAGAATGTTAATCAATGTACTCACTTCTCTCCTTCCACTCTAATTAGCCATGCATGGCCACAGCTTGACCACCTGAGCTAGCTCCAAACTCTTGGAAAAATCAGTGTGCTCTGAAGGATTGCTGACAAAAGGGAGTAGCTTTGGAAGGAGAGCAAGCAGTCAAATATCTGTGTGGGTCTGTGAGGGTCAAAGCATAGAGAGTGCATACAAAAAGTGTAAGCATGGACAAAAACCCCTTTCAGTTTTCTTCAGATTTAACCAGTGCCCTGTCTCCCTGGGACAGTAGCATTCCTGAGGAAAAAGCACAGCTCCAAGGCTGTTTCCAAAGGGATTGCATGCATTAGGGTTGTTCCGCTAGCTGGGAATTTTTCATCAGCTGAACTAAGACATAGGAATCCCTGCTCTTTAATGAGACTCCTGTCCTTCTCCTTCCAGAGAAGCTGTGCATGTTCCATCCTTGGAATTGTCCAAGGCCAGGCTGGATGAAGCTCTGAGCAACCTGGGATAGTGGAAGTTGTCCCTGCCCACGGCAGGGGGTTGGAACTGGATGATCTGTAAGGTCCCTTCCAACCCAAATCATTCTGTGATTCTTTTGCATATGGAGGTGAAGGTAATTCAGGGAGTAATTTAATTTATGCTGGGAGACAAAGGTGTGATGGGATGGTGTTTTTGCTATTTTCCATGTTATTATCCTGTTGGTGAAGCCACAGGTCAGGGATTGCCAGCAGCACATGTATGACTCCCCCCTTGCTGTCTTTAGCTCTGTGTAGTCTTTCATGGTGTTATCGTGCCCAGGGATAACCTGAACATTTCAGCAGTTCACAGCACTAATAAACAAAATGAGAGCATTTAAATTGCCACAGCAACAGAGAAAAATCCCTTTTGTTCAGTTGTGGGGGCTAAAGAGTTCATTGGAGTTTTATTTCCAAGTGGAGGACATGCAAGCACATGTAGGAGGCTCTTGTTAGTGGTGTCCTTGCCTTTCCCTCTCATCATTCTTGTTGCCTCTTACAGACAACTGAAGGCAGGCTTGGTTTAGGGCTGTTTTTTCCAGGTATCCTGTATCATTCCACTTGCACTACAAAGTCTGCACTGCTCAGCTCCGTACTCTGGGACTGAGCTTTAATGTGGATAACCTGTAGCGGATTTCAAACCATCCAGCTCGGAAACCAGTGACAACAGAGTTGTCTCCAGGCAAACTAGGTCAGATATCCACCGTGAACTGAGAGCTGGATCCACGTCTCCAGTGTCAACAGGCTCACGCTCTGTACAAGGCTTGGAAGTCACAACATAAAGCTTCTTCCACCTCTGGAGGCCACAGTGTTATTGCCTCACAGAGACACAGAACATGAAGGCAAAAGTCTCGAAGGATCCTTCCAGAAGAAAGAGGAACTCTTGAAAGACTTTGAGAAGAGTCTTGTCTTCAAAAGGGAATGCTCTGTGTCTCTTCTGTTAGTCTTCCTGACCTCTTTTCCTCTTGTTTTCCTGCACCTAAGGAGCCTCTTCTCCTCCCTCAGAGAAGTCAGCACAGTCTGGCCTCAATATAACATCACATGCACCCCTTTGTACAGGTCTGGAAAAGAAAGTGTCCAGGAGCTGTGGGCTTGGAAATGAACACACTGGGAGCTTCCCATTACATTACACAGTGTCCCAGAGGGCAGGCTCTCAGGAAAACATCTGGAAGCTGTGTTGGAGCCTGGATACTCACAGACAGAATCTGTGCCTGGGAAGCTGTAGCACAGCAACATCGTGTGGCAGGGACTCTGTAGGTCATTATGTCCAAACACCCACTTGAACTGGGACTACCGCCAACTCTGCAATAGGTGCTGAAACCCTCCCAGGGCACCTACTCAAGTGTTTTTCCACCCTCCCACCAAAAGCATATCCCAATGTCCAGTGTGGACTACCCAGAACAGTTCATGGCCTCCACATCTGCCACCGCTGAGGAGAGTTCAGCTCTCCTTTGTCTTGTCATTTTTACTACTCCTCTCCGAGTGGTTTTCTTTTCTCTTTAATTCATCATTTAAAAATAGTTATGCTGCTTTGCAGGATGCCAAAAGTTCTGTGTGCTGCTTTTTTGTAACTGGCTGTGGGAAATGGCTCTGTGCACAAGCAGGCTTTGCTTGTCTTGTGGTCAAGGGTCACCAGTCACAGGTAGGAGAGGAGACTGAGGAGATCCAGGGACACTGGTTTTACTTTAGGTTGCAAGCCCTTCTTTTCATTTTGAAGCATTTGTATTCTATGTTACAAACCTATTAATCCGCTGGTAAACATTTAAACCTCAGAGCTGGTGCTGGGAGTTGTTTCTGCAGCTGATAATCCCCCAAATGCTCTCCAGTAATGACCAGCAAGAGGAGTTGCTACTTTGCTATTTCCTGAAAGTGGTGTTGGCTGCAAACTTTAATAGCCCTGAGCATATCTGAAAGCTCCTTTTTCCCATGTATTCCCATGGATACTATGAGGTTCAACTCTGTTCTCAGCTTCTGGAATCCCCTGGAAGCTTTCTGGCGAACTCTAGGACTACTGCAATGTAATCCCGTTAAAACATCTGCCTGAGAGATCATTTTTTCCCCCTAGGAGATGTCCTGGAGTCTGAGTTTAGAGCTCTTGATGGCACAGTGAACGGTGCAGAGATTTAGTCAGGCCTTTTATTGCCTTTTATTGACCATTAGAGGTTTTCTGGCAACAGGATGCAGGCACTGAACTGCTGTCAATGTGTTTCTTAGGCTGCCCTTGAGGGTGGTTTTGCTCTCATCTGGTCTCACCTGATTTTGCTCTTTTAGATTATTTTTTTTAAAGACATCAGCTGCTTCCAAAACAGGCACAGAACATACTTAAGGTGTTAAAATAATTCCTTAAATCCTCTACAAAATATTGGTGAAACTGAACTCTGCAACCAGCTCTGCTTTCCCCGCACACAAGAAAAAACCCTATTTCAAGCAGGGTTTTTATCCTACTACTATTCTGGCTTGTCAGAGGAAGCCATACCATTAATTTTAGCCAAGTTATCACTGCACTTGTGATTTTTTTTTTTTGAACTTGTTTTTTTATATCCATCCTTCATTTGATTGCAAGTTCACATGCTGTATTTTAAGCAAGAAATTCAGAGTCTCCCAGCTACGTGAACAGAGCTAATTTTGTCAGGGAACAGACTATCACTACATTATAAATAATTGTCTGCAGGCCAGGATTTCTTTACTACTCTTGATTAGGTTCTGTTGCCAGTAAAAATAACATTTCACTAGCTGCCCTTTCAAAAATATCCTGATACAGCACAAGTAAATCCAAGAAGGCAGAGCTTCTGCCATTGCTCCTTTGCCTTGTCCAAGAACTATTTTGAATTGAGTAGAACTGCAAAAAACCCACTTGAAGACTCCTGAAAAAGAGAGCATTCGGCAAGGAACAATTCATAAGTAACCTACTGAAGAAGCTGCTTCATGCTCCAAGAGTTACCACATCTGGTCCAGCAATTTTGACTTATCTAATGGTAAAACTTCCTGGTTTTGTTTTAAATGGCTGTAATTTCCTCCCCTGATGTCTGAAGCACCATGCAGTGCCTCCAGAGACTGGGTGGCTGCATGAGAGCAAGGGCATGAAGCAGGTGACAGATTTCTGCTGCCCTTGCCTGCAGTAATATTTGCAGGTGTGTAGTAACATGAGGGAGGCAATCAAAAATAAAAGCAGCAAATGCGTCTCAATTAAAAATGTCACACCCTTTTGCTTGTGAAAATTCCCTCACACCCTTCCTAAAGTGACATCTCTGAACCAGTCTGGAGATCTGCCAGGAAAGGGAGTCACCAGAGAGACAGCTCCCGAGTGGGGGAGATTGACAGAAGTTTGAACTGTTGTGGTATTTAAAACAGCCATAAAACTCTTAACCAGGTTTCTTAAGCTCTCTTAAAAACACTCTCTTCAGAAAGGCTCCTGATTAATGCCAAAATAAGATCTTTTCAGGTGATGTTTTAAGAGAAGCTGCCATCATCCATACCATCAATGACAGAACATGGCAACACTCACCCAGTTTCATGTATCTTCTCCTGTGTGCATTTTAATGGTGAATTATTTGAATTAAAAATACAGAGAAGGACTATGTTGTAAGGAAGACTGGCTGGTAATACGACTAGTGAGGAGTGAAAGAGCCAAATTGCAGGTTTGGTGGAGATAAGATGTTTTAAACTAAAGGAGCTTGAAATGCAACAACAATTAAGGCTTGTGCTGGTCAACAGGGCAAGATTTAGTCAAAGTTCAAGGGATTTCTTTTTGCTGTTGTGCCCTACATTTGTAGGGCAAAACATTATCAATTGGCTGAATCACCTGGGAAAAAAGCCATGTGTCTGTGTAAGAGGTTAAGGAGACCAATTAGGCAGAGAAATTATTCCCTCCATTTTCCTCAGTTAACCCGATGGATCTTCCTCACACTTCCCTGACTGCAAGTTGGACACGAGGAGAACTTTCAGCCTCAGTGCAGCTTATTTTTGGAAGGATGGGAGAGGAAACGGCATGGAGCAATGGGCCTCCTGCAGCAACATCTGGCAGAGCAGGGAAGGCAACTCCACAATAAATGCTACTGACCACATTTTCATTGCTCATTCCCTTCCCTGTCTGCTTAAAGAGAGAACAATATAGACACTGGCTTGAATTATTGTTATGCACTGAGACTGTTTCCAGAGATTGGAGAGAAATTTTTCCTATCCAGAGAAGCTCAAAGTTTAGGATAGTTATCAAGCCCAGGGGACCAAAAAATCCCTCCCTATCAGTGCTGGTGGACTTAAGTTTGCCTCACACTCCTTCAGAAGGGGGGAGTGCGTGGATTCAGATCGAGCTCTCTGCTTTACGTCTTTCTCCATTTGGTTGTATTGTGTGAGTTACAAAGTCCCTAAAAATTCACAGGTGGAAAAAGCTGAGAAATCGCACACATTTTTTTATGGGATCAATTTACCCTCCCAGGCAGGAAAGACAATTAAGTAAAAAAATCTCACCTTTCACTGAAACTACTTCATCTATTTCCTCATCATCAACTTTAATTAAATTGTTTTCCTAGAACTCCTAATTCTGCACTCCCTTCAATAATGTTTGCATTTCTCATCCTCTTTATCATCTGTTTATCAAATTTCCTTCAGCATCATCCCCAAAACACTCAAAAGCCCCTTCAAAAAGAAGTAGAATTTGTTCCGAAAGAACTCTCCAGTAAGGAACTGACAGCAAGCCTTGGTGTTTCTAAAGTCAAGCTACTTCACATCTGCTTTTACATCAGAAGAGAAACTAAAATGAAAACACCCAACACCTTTCCTGTTTGCGGGTTGTCTTTAGAAAGGAGCTCCAAGGTGGCCAATTTATTGGTGTCACCTCAGTTGTCACCTGTCAGCTGTGAAAGCTCTTGATGTATCAGTGGAATGCTTCAAATGCAACGTGGGAATTGTGGAGCGGGAAAATGGCTTTGGCTGAACTGAAATTTTTCTGTCTGCCTTACAAACCCTGTGGGACAGCGCCCCATAAATGGGTTTACGCAGTGCAGGAAGCATGGACATTGGAAAGTGAGACTCCAAGTAAAGAAAGAAACTCCCCAAGCCAGCCAGAAGGAATTACAGAGGAGTACAGAGGGCTGCAACCTGAATCTGTGCTCCCACCTGGGACAGACTTCTGGTGGCCAAATATTTATCCAAGGCAGGCGAAGCTCCTCTTTCGTCACCCTGTGGGTGGCTCAGGGCTCGATGTAATTGTTTTCCTGGAATCAGGACTGAACAAGCCGGAGCCAGTTTTGCCTTGCAGATGCCTCAGGGCTGAAGTGCAGATTGACCGCTCCTATATTTCTTTCCTGAAACAGGTAAATACAGGGAATTTACCACTGCAGCAATAAGAGGGGAAAGGTGCCTCAGGAAGCTTTGCTCTTGTTTGGGTGCTCTGTTCAGGAGAAGTGCTTCATGGATTGATTCAAACAGACCGAGGAGATCCCTCAGGAACAGATGGAGGTGGCAAAGTCTGAGTGGGCTGATCAGCCCTCCAAAACTTGGTGTTTTCACTATTTGAAAGCTGATCCTTGACCCCAAAAAAATCTGTATCAGGAAAAAGCAAAAGACTAGATGGATCTTATTATCCCTGTTATCCCACATTATCAAAAAAAATTTGTAGCTTCTCTTGGCTCGCTGGCTCATGGTCTGTGAGGAAATCTTAAATGGGAGATGCATGTTCACTAAAATAAAGTGGCACTGGCAAACTAATGCCTTTTCTGCGAGGCTGTGAATTCCCAGCTCCTTGCTTTATTCTGGCTTATGGACTGCTCTGCTTTACCAGCACAGGTCCTCCGTACCCTTTATCCTTCCTGGCAGGGTTTTTGGGATTCCTGAGTGCTCCACACAGGGTCAGGAATTCTGATCTCAAAAAATCAGCTGAATCAACTGAAAATCTGTCCTTGAGCACTGCGAGAAGCTCTGATGGACTTCTGAGAGCTGGATCCAGTGTGGGAGCTTGATCCCTTGGTAGTTTGTGTTGTCAGGGCCCTGAAGAAGCCAACCAGCCCAAGGCGGGACCTCAGTGTGTGCAGAGGGTGTTTAAAACACATCAGGATCTCTCCCCATGTCCGGGTGTTTAGACTTTGCTCCCATTCATCCCCTCTGTGCCTTGGGAAAATGGGAGGAGTTTTTACAGTAGTGGGATGGTGACAAGAGGGGCACCCTGGGGGCTGGAGCAGCAAATCCAAGGAAAGCAGACAAGAAAAGGCAAAGGCTTCCCGTAGTGGAAAAGTTCAGCTTTGTGAATGCTGGTGTAGAACCCATTTTGTTAACACACTTGATAATTAATGGTGTTTGCCTCGTTGTCTCACCAGACTAATGATTAGTTTGACTCTGGCTGTAAATAAGGCAATCTGTGGTTAGAGCAGAACACAACCTCTCGCCGGGAGTTTGTCAGATAACTGCAGATTGCGAAATACAAATACAAATCTCTACCCTGTCCTGCATTGTAATTCTGCAAAGGGTTGCCTGGCTGAGTAATAAACCTCCCGTGAAAGGCACAGGCTCCAGGAACAACAGGTTGGGAATTTGGAAACCGTGAGTAATCTCAGAGCTGGTTCCATGCAGCTGGTTTGTGTCGCTGGAGGCATCGTTGCTTATCCAGAGCAGGAAGGGAGGGCAGGGTTAGGAATAGATCACCAGACCGAAAGGTTTCATGGTGCAGGGATGACGGGGGACAAATATGACTCTGCAGGGAGAATAACAACGGGAATCCTGGAGGAAGGGTGCTGCAGTAAGACTATGCCAGCTCACGTTTTATGACGATGCTGACATATATTTTAGGGATGCTTCTGCTCATGGATTAATCCTTAGGAGAACGTAGGATCTGCAAGCTTCTGTGGCTCTTGCAAGTGGTTGTGAGCAGATATAAGCTGAAGATCTGGCTCTCATACCTCTGCCTTCCAGTTCCTCCTGTGGGGTTGTTCCCTTCTGACATCACCTGTGAGATGAAGCTTCCATGACTTGTGTGCACGTGTGAGGTTATGGCTTTAGTGATGGAGCTGAGGGAGCAACACACTGACTCTTCTCTCTTATTAATGTATTTTATCACCACAGTACCTGTTCTTCCAAGTTGTTTTTTAGAGTGGAAAGGACTCTGAGCATTTCATGTGTCTTCTTATGTGTGCATTTTAATGATGATGTTTCAATTAAAAATACAGAGAAGGACTATGTTGTAGGGAAATTTGAGCTGTAGAGTGACTAGTGAAGAGTTAAAGAGCCTGTCAAGTTGAAAGTCTTGTTGAGCTAAGATGTTTTCAATTAAAGGAGCTCAAAATGTAATAGGTTCTTGGTGATTTTTACTTTCAAAAAAGTTGTGTGATGAAATCTTAAAGGGAAACATAGGGCCTGCAAGGTTCTGTGGCTCCTGCAAGTGGTTGTGAGGAGATCTGAGCTGAGGGTCTGGCTCTCATCCTTCAAATAGGTCTGTAAGTGGCAAGGATTTTCCAGCACCAGGGAGGACTCTCTCCCTCCTGATCCATCATATCTCACTGCTCCCTGCTCTCTTGCCCTATCCTGCACAACATCCTTCATTAGCAAGAGCAACAGAATGAGGCAGCACTTAAATTGCTGATGTGACTGGGTATTTCACAGACATTCCTCTTCTGAGCAGTGAGAACACTAAGCTGGAGATGTGTCAGCACAGTCCCAACTCAGCGTGACCACCCACGTGAGGAGGCAAAACCCTTTCAGGAAAGTGATTCATTGCTTTGGGTTTGCTTTTTTTTTTTTTAAATTTATTTTTCTTGCATTATACATAATAAGCATTTAAATGTGCTTTTGTTTATAGATGCCCCTGGGACGAGAATACACACTGTGTGCATCACCAGTTCAATAATCCATGTCTGCCCTTCTCCATGGGTGCAGACCTCAGGGGAGCAGGACTGAGAGATGACCATCGTGTAATAATGATGTTGCAGCGTCTCCTCATGCTGACTCAGCTCATTCTGATGGAGGACAAGTTGTGGGAGATTGTTCTCCCGGAGCATCCCTCAGGAGCTGTGAGGCTCAGGATGTCCTGCATAGCTGCGTCTGCTCCGAACTGCTCAGACCTCTCCGGTCCTGTTGGTCTGCTTAATTTGTTAATGGATGTTTGATTTAATGGGCAAGGAAAGTTTCCTGTTCACAGTCAGCCTCACAGTCCTGCCTGCCTGGGTGCGTAAGATGCCAAGATACTCCCAGATCACGTTTCTGATGTTCCACCTCCTCCCAGCCTGTATCTGATGTCCTGGTTTGCCGTGTGTTCCAGCCAACAATGAGACCTAAGCAGGTGTCCCAGGGTGCAGCTTATCAGGTGCAGATGATCATCTCAACCCTGCTGGGCTCAGGGACTTGTGTGCTCTTCCAAAACACAGGAAAAGAGAGTTGGTTTAGTGGCTTTTTTTTTCTTTTTCCCGGGAATTGAGAGCAGTGGATCTAACGCAGGGTTTTACGTGAGACTTCCCGTGTGGTCTGAGACAAACCATGAGTTGGATTTCCTGTTGTCTGGAAAGAAATAATCCTTCACTGCCATTTATGCCCTTGAAAAGCAGCCTTGAGGTCATTTGGCCTCTGCAGTCATTTGTAAGTTGTTCCAATTTAGGAGAATGGGACAAGTGTTAGGAATCCTCTCTGCTTAAGAGCAGGAAGCATTTCAGTCTCATAAAAGAAAGTGGATGCTGAGCAAAGGTAATTTGAAAATTATTGCTCTGATTACCAAACTACAGTGCCAGTAAACAATGTGGCATCATAAATGGAGTAAATAATTTGCATCCAATTTCCACATTTTATTCTGTCTAGAATCTGAAGTGCTGCATCCCAGCCAGTTTCTGGAGCTCCACCCCGGGAAAGGATCAAGGTTTGCTACTTGTGTTTAACTCCTGAAAGCAAAAATCAGAGAGAACAGTCCCATCAACTTCCTACCACCAGGGGTAGAGAAGGCTCCCCTTTCAAAGGCTTCAGTGCCAAAATAATCCTCCTTTAACCCTAGAACCAAGTCCCTTGAGCTTTAGCCCTACTTTTGTCCCTGATCACCCTCCCCAGACTTCAGAGCCTGGAAGACAAGAGCCCTGGGCTGTATCCTGATCCGACAGGGCACGTCAGACAAGCATGGCCATCCCAAATGCTTCCTGCTGGGATACTCACCTGTGTGTGGAGTCAGTGGCACTGTGAACTATTTCCCTACTTATCCAAACTGCACATGGGATGTGTGTGTGGGTTTTACTTCTCCTACAGGGAAGTGCAGCAAAGCCCCCAGAGTCCTGACATGGCCTCACACCTGCATTGTTGTTGTGGGGATACAGATTAATGGTTCTCTCCCTGATTTCCCAGATGGCTGACAGCTTGGGAAGGCCCGGGCTCACAGCTGACGGCAGCACGTGGCTCGCCCTGCTCTGACCCCCACTCGGGGTGTTTTGGGGCTGACTGGAGCTGTGTCGCTACTTGCCATCAATTTACCACTTGGCCTGCCCCAAATGCTGTCACAGCTGCTTGTGCCTCACATGCCTGAGTCACCCACATGGAACGGTCCCTGAGTTCCCAGTGCTGAGCTTCGTGTGTGCCCGCGGGCCGTTCCATGGGAACCAGCAGATAGGATTGCTTTTATCCTGCTGTGTCCATCGTGGCTATTCCTCAAAGGCTGGGGCTGCTTTCCTGAGTTTATAGGGATGTGAATGCAGGCCACCACTGTGTGCTCCCTCAGTGTTGTCCCACAGGACATGTGGTCACCCTGGAGCGGTGGGATTGCCCTAGGATACGTGTGCACCTGAGTTGTTCAGCATTTCCCCCTGATCAAGGCAGTCACCTCCTGCTCTAACTGTTCTGTCCCAGGTGGGTCAGGGATTGCTCCTCCTCATCACTGCCAGCATATCCAATGCACTATCACATGGTTTCTCGCCCTCTTTCCTGCAGCTGATGGGAATGCCACTGTAGGGCAGCTGCAGGAGAAGAGCCAGATTCATCCCTAAATCTCCTTCTCCTGGCTTCTGCTTGTCCAGTGTTTTTTCAGAGTGATTTGTTGGAAGTGATTCATAATCACCTCCTGTCAGGATGGACCCACATTTTGGATCCACGCTGGTCCCATTTATGGTTGAACCAAGTTCCCCAGCAGCTGATACATTGTACACACCTTCAAAACCATTAATTACAGGTCAGATCTTCAGCATCCTTTAACCTGGGCAGGATAATGAAAATTCCCTTTGGAAGGCACACTCCCAGCTGCTTCTGCTGCTCAGAACTTTTTATAGACTGAATAATTTACTTCATGGAATCTCAGAATCACAGAATCTCAGAATGGCCTGGGTTGGAAGGGACATTAAAGACATCCAGTTCCAACCCCCTGCCATGGGCAGGGACACCTTCCACTAGCCCAGGTTGCTCAGAGCCCCATCCAACCTGGCCTTGGACACTTCCAGGGATGGAGCAGCCACAGCTTCTCTGGGAAACCTGTGCCAGGGCCTCATCACCCTCGTAGGGAAGAATTCCTTCGTAATATCCAATCTAAACCTCCTCTCTGTCAGTTTGAAGCCACTGCCCCTTGTCCTGTCACTCCAGGCCCTTGGAAATAGTCTCTCAGGTGAAGTCTGTGAGCTTTTTGTTCTGGCTATAGAGAAAACCTCTTTTCAGCATCCCATGTAGGTGTGTCTCGTGCTCTCAGTTTCCAGCTTCTAACGACCAAGGAACAAAACAAAAGGCTTTCTGTTCTCAGGTGGTTTCAGAACCAGGTGAAGTGCTGTATTTCTTGCAGTCCCATCACTTACACTGATGTCGCCCTTGAGGACAGTATTACCTCACACACAACAAGAGAACGTCTGTGCGCTGAAATGTCAGGGCTCATGAGACAAGAATGGCTCTGTATTAAGTGCTGGTGTAGCTTTCCACAGTTTTCTCTCTCCTTTGATCTTCTACTGGTGCAGGGTGACCCATCATCCTTGCCCAGGTTTCCTCAACACAGTGGGCAGGTTTTATTTTAACACATTTTTCGGCCACAGCAAGTGGAGCAGCCCAGGTAGAACTGCTCTGACACTAGCGCTCTCCTGCATGTTTGCAGAGCCATCTCCCCCTTGGCACATCCTTGTTTAACAAATATCTCCATCTCTGGGGCTCTGCTTCACCTCTCTCTTGTTCGTCTGGCCTTCCCCTGGTGCAGGGTCGTGAGGGCAGCACCTGCCTCCCTGTTTGTGCCTTCCCCTCACCACGGGGCTCTTGACTTTGCGCTGCAGAAGCAGCAGCTCCTCAGGCCCCTGCTCCAGAGTGGGAACACGGCAGCCACCTGATTCCCCAGTTAATCCATAGGCCCCCTGCTAATTGCCTTTACACAGCAGGCTGCACAGCCTAAGTGCAGGAAAACAGCTTGTGTCCACCCACAGAACAGTCCTGAGAATAACCAGCCATTAACACATCAGATCACATAATAAATGCTGGAGAGCACATCTGATGGCTCAGAATAATTTCTGAGGGTTGTTTTTTTTTTTTTTTTAATTTTACCTCCCAGCCACAGCTTATCTTCAGAGGAAGGGGCTTTTCCTCAGGTTATAGATCAAATAAAAATCTCTGTGTGGTGAGTTACTGTAGCTGGGGTTACAATTCTAGACTTACCCATTCAAACTGTCTTCTGCCAAGGCCATGTTTCACTCTGCAGGCCAAGGACTTCAGGGCCAGCTGGGGGGAGTGTGGGGAGAGCAGAACTCCCTAAATCCAAGGACTTTCACAACCAGACTCAGGACTGGGTGAAAACGGGTGAAAAACACACCGGTGGGGCCAGGATGCCCTGATGTGCTGCTTTCCTTACCCAGCTCACATGGGAATTCTGTAAGTAAAAATGATTTGGCATTAGTCCTTCCTACAGCCACAGAGAAACAAAAGAAAGACATTTGGAAATAAACTACCTGGAGCTAAAACTTTGGGAGTAGCAAGTGGAAGAGCTTTCTGGGTTTGATATTTCCTTGCCAGTCTCAAAGCTCTCCCCAATCAATTCGTGTGCCTGTGTGACACCTCCCCACAGCAGGGACTGGCAGCTGCTGAAGACCACTTCTCCTTGGTGTGGGAAATAGCAGGGAATCAGTATAAATGAGGAAAATGAGGAGTGCTGAGTGCTTTTTAGTTGGGCAGTGGTGAGAAGGGAATCTGCAATGCCATCGTGAGCTGAGGTTTGACTTTCCTCTTCCAGATGAAGCTCTCACGGGATTTTCATGCCCAGTTCCCAGTCTTACTCAAGTGGGTGAGAACCTTATTGTTCTTCTTTGCAGTGTACCCCTGTGGCTCTCCAGCTCCAATAATTCCCTTGGACACCAGGGAGCTGCTGATGGCATTGCCACGATGAACTGTCCAGCGGGAATCTCGGTCAAACCTTCAGCTCCCTGAGGGCCAGCTTTGCTCTGGAGGCAGCTCAATTGTATTCCAGCCAATTTTGAATGTCACTCAAAAGAAGCACATGCCCACAGCTTGATTCCCTCCCCTGTTCCATGCCTTGATTATCTTGGCATCATCAAGGAGTTGACAGCAGCTGCCTCGTTGAGTTCCACCAGATGGGCTGGCACAGCCTTCAAACCTGGATGCTCATTTATTTTCATTGCACGGGCTGCATATGTTTATTTTTGGTGAGCTTGTTGCAAAGCTGGTGGAATTGTTTGGGAGGCTCCAGGTTACCTTCAGTGTGTTTGGATCCAGGCCCACAGGAACGTTCACTCCTTTTTTGCTCGGAAGAGTGAGGTACTTGAGGCTTTGCTCCCTGAGGTAAAAGCTGAGCTGGAAAGGCAAACAGGGGGAATGTTTTGTCTCCAAAAAAAATGCCATATTTCAAAATATTAGTGGATTATAAAGCCTGGTCATTTTATGGAAAGGGAGCAAAAGCCTTTCCTATTGAGAACTCCCTAGATGAAAAACTGCTGGCAGGTTTCAGTTATCACTAAAGTGAAAATACACTGTGTTTTTTATAAAAGTTATTTCTCCTCTTGACAAGACCTGATCCCAAAATGAAAAATAACAGAGCAAGAAAAACTCTTTACGAAAATCATAGGAAAAGTGTCCCATGAAATCTGAGACTTTAAGTTAGTCCACAACAGGTCTTCAAGAGGGTATCAGTGAACAAGGAGAACATTTCCTTTCCTGTGTCTGTGTCCTCCAACACAAACTCTGTCCAGTGGATACTGCAGCATCCTTCCAGAAGGAAAACCGTGTCCGTGGTTCACACTGCATCTCACAAGGAAGTGGCATTTCTTGTAAGTGACTACAGTAACAGCAAGTCAGAGACAAGAACAGCAATTGCAAAACAGCCCCCCATTTGAGCTGGTTTAAAAGATAATCAGTATTTGTACAGCAAGTAGAATAACAAATAAAGATGTACAAAGTTCTGGTCAGGAGGGAGGTGAGGGTGGGGGGGTGTGTCTGAGTAACCCTTCGTCAGCTGGGTCTCTGCGTTTAAGGAGAATTCTGGAAAGAATGGATGTAAGATTAAGAGTAAGAAAGAATGGATGTTGTTTCTAAGGCCAGCGCAAATCCTCCATCAAAAACATTTCTGCTTAGACCTGAAGAAAGTTCTGTCAGAGTTACTGTGGTCCTGGAGACCTGAGGACCTTAATATTTTAGGAAAGCCCTTTTTCACTCATCAGACAGCAACAGCCACTTTTAATTCTTCAGGGAATTAAAACCAAAACACCCAGGGGTGTCAAGCTATGATCTCTCTCCTCCCTGGGGACTGCAGCCTTCCGGAACACCGCTGGGAATAGGGAAAGAAAGGCAGAGAAAAGCCAAATAATTTGTCCAGTGGGAACAAAACGTGCCTTTTTATGAAGCCCTGCTCACATTAAACTGGCAGGTTAAACTTGGGATCACCTCCTTCCTTGGTTGCAGCCCTGCACTCTCTCCATGCTCAGGAGTCCTGGAATGAACTCATTTCCTCCTGTCTGTGCTGGCCCTTTACAGTGCAGGATTTAGTATTTTATTGCATTTATCTTCCGTGTAGCACTATAAAATAGGGAAGTGTTGTTATCCAGAGTTTACAAGGAGGTAACTGGGACGCAGGGACTGGGCTGCAGCCAAAGCACCACGGGTGGAGGGGATTCTGCCCCTCTACCCCTGCAGATCTGCCTCCAGCTCTGAGATTCCAGCACAAGAAGGACATGGAGCTGTGAGAACGAGTCCAGAGGAGGGACACCAAGATGATGAGAGGGATGGAGCAGCTCTGCTGTGAGGAAAGGCTGAGAGAGTTGGGATTGTTCAGCCTGGAGAAGAGAAGGTCCGGGGAGACCTCACTGCAGCCCCCCAGTACCTAAAGGTACCTTCTTCCTTGTAAGAAGGACGGGGACAAATGTTTGTATTTAGGCCAAGGGGTAATTGGTTTTAAATGAAAATACGGTTGATTAAGATTAGATCTAAGGAAGAAATTGTTTTACAAGGAGGGTGATGAAACACTGGAAGGGGTTTCCCAGAGAAGCTGTGACTGCCCCGTCCCTGGAAACATTCAAGGTCAGGTTGGCTGGGGCTCTGAGCAACCCAATCTGGTTGAAGATGTCTCTGCTCATGGGATTTCAAAGAGCAGGTCTTTCCCTGGGTTTGTGATTATGTGATTATGATTATAAACACACCATGACCTTTACACGGAAAGAATATTAAAACATGGAATTATATGGAAGAGGAAAAAAAAAAAAAAGAAAAAAGGAAAAGCTTTTCCACTTCCCAGATGATTTGCTATTGCTTTTATGTTCCCTACCCTTGTAAAGAGCCTTTGTGAGTTGTTTTGTTGCCTAGAGCTCCTGCAGTAGCTCTCCCTTGAGGTTCTTATCTGTGAGCTAAAGCATTTTAGATAAGGTTTACTCCATACACCTGACTTTTCAAAGTACCTGCAAACCTGTGAATGAACATGGCCACTGAAACTGTGTTTCAGGTGCAGCCACATCAGCAACTCTTTTATTCTGTTTTCTGTATGAACTCAGGGTCATTTCTATCTCATTCTGATTTTTCTTCCTTTTCTTAGAGTTTACATTTAAAAAATAAAGCAAGAGGAGACCGGAGACTCTTCACCTCACAAATGGGTCTGTAAGGGATATTTCTATTTTAAAAGGCTATTTTTTAAAGGAAATGTGTTCTACATGAGAACTAACTTCAGCCCCTTAGTCACACCATCCCCCCTAACATTTATGTAGGGCAATGTCAGTAGGCAGAGCATAAAACAAGGGGGTTGTCCAGTGGGAAAGCTGATTTCCCTCTGTCCTTGACCAGTGTTTCAACTCCAGACCTCTGAGGAGCACTTCTGCTCTGGAGATAAGATTACACTATCTGAAAGGGAGGGGAAAAAAAAGGAGAGCAACCAGTCTGAGTTACTAAAACATGAGAGTAGCTTGGTTTCATCCTCTGCTCTCTGCTGACTCACTTTGACCTTGAACGAGGCCTCTCCGTGTTTTCCTGGCTGTAAGAAAAGGGTAGTGACGTTTTCTGCTTCCTGAAAAAGGGTGTGAATGTAGCTCAACATTTCTAATGCATGGAAGGTACAGTGGGGGCACAAATTAGTTTTTCCACGTGCCACAACCAGAAAGAGTTGTAACCACAATGTCTGTAGTGTCAGAAGCTTCCATACAAGTGTCCCACTTCAGGACACTGTCTTTTTTAACCCCCTCTATATTTGCAATTTTTTTTTCTCTCAAAAGATTGAATCAAAACAACCCAATTCCAAACAACAATTCAATCAAAACAACTCTGCAACTGCAAGATTGGAGCTAGGAAAGAAAAAAAACGTAAGTGTTTTGGCCTCTCGCAAATATTTTGGTGATTTTGCTCAGAGAGATTCTGTCATCACAGTATTTGGGGCAGTGTCATTTGGGTGTAAAAATCCCTTTTTAGCATTTATTACATCCAGTTACAAACCCTTGAGGAAAACAGGTGGCAAACAAACGCTCATCAATGGAAAATCTTGGAAATGTCACTCTTGTCGTGCTTGAGCCTCTGATGAGGTTATAGTTGAAGTTCTGAGCAAACAGCAGCAGTGCTGCAGATATTCTGATATGAGGATTTAGGAAACTCCATAGACTTTGTTTCCTGAGAAGGTTCTGGACCAGCTGTTAAAAAATAACTTGGTAAGTACCTCAATGAGTATAAACTGATGGAAGAAACAGCCCACCAGGGTTGCTGAGAATGGACCATGTCCAGCCAGTTGAATTTTTGCCTTTGGCTGGTTAAGTAGCGTTTTTTTGTCTCCTAACACCTAAATGTGAAGACAGTGAAGCCCTGGAAACAAACTGCCCGTGATGCCAATGAAACCTCCTGTTGGACATTCTTAAAGAACAAGTGAGACAAACCCCTTTTGAAGATTTCCAGGTATGGTTCACTAGAGAGTCTCTTTTCATCCCCTCACATTCCTGGTGCTCTGTGATCCCCACCACAGAGCTCAGGCCAGGTCTGTGTCAATAATCAGACGCTGCCGAGGAAGAGAAGAGCTTTGTTGTGACAATAAAACCCTCCTTACGCAGCAATTGTTCCACTTTCTGAAGCAGAGGTGAACTCCCAGCTGGAGCCCTTTATCTGCTGGAAGCACTGAGTAGAAATAGTCCAGGGAAAAGCACAGAGAAGCCTCATAAGAGGAGTAGAAAATGTGACTCACAAAAAGGGAGGCGAAGGCACTGGGTTGCAAAGGGAAGTCTGGGAAACGGTGTGGAAGCTTGGAGGGGATTGGCACAAATGGGGCAACAACTTCGGACATCCATTTGGGGATGGGCAAAAAAGAAGCAGGTTCACATTCACCTGAAATATTTAGATAAGTCTCTCTGTCTGGAAGTGTGGCGAAGCGTTAGGAATTCCTACCCAGGGATATCGATTTCCTAAAGTGAAGTTAAAAATGTCAGCATGGTGCCCAGGTACGGCCTCAGTGCAGAATGTTGGATGAGATGATCGCCTGAGACTCCTCCAGGCCTGCCAGATCTGGGAATTTATCCTTGGCAAGCATTTATTTTGGCATGGGGGTGAAGTGTGGGGAACTGGAGCCAAATTAATATATCCGGGAAAATTACTCTGGGAATGAGCGTGAGCCCTTTCTGAGCGAAAGAGAACAGCTACGTTGCAACACGTCACTGCCAGGATGCTTTATAAACATCATTATTTATAAACATCATTATTCTGATGTTGTTTTTGCAACTCCCACCCTTCCAGACCCCTATTAAGGCCTGTATTTGCTTACAAGGGCCAGGCCACGTTGTCACTCGCAGTGTTTGTGTCCTGCTCTCCTTCATGCTTTGACAAGTCCCCCGAATTTTGGAGGACATCTCTTGGGTCAAAATGTGCTCTCAGAAAGAGAACATGAGTCACACAGGAGTTGCTGTTGGTCTGCCAATTGTGGTGAAAAGTCTATTGGAAGCTCATTCCATTGACAGTTAAATACATTTCTGGAAATCCTCATCCTGCAGATTTATTTCCAATTTGCTAAAATCAACCGGTAAGGACTAGGGCTGCTGCCAGGACAGGCCTCAACATCAAAAGTCCTCTCATCCTCCATCAGCAGCTGCTTAATTGAGGCTGTAGAAAAAAACTCTGCTGCTTTCCCTCTGCTCAGTGGTGAAAAGAAACTGCTTTTGCATTTGAGAAGCTGGGGAAAGTTGAAATATTGGACTGTTAGATGGAAAATCATCCAGTGAATGTGAACCCAAAAGTGACGGTCTCACGTGTTTCTACACAGAAATCCAAATGCAGTCGCCACACACTGTGCTCTGTCAAAGCCAAAGGAATTTCTCCCTTCCCTAGTTAGCTGGATCCTTGTTCTCTTTCTGAAAGGCAAATCTTTTAGTGGCTTTTCATTTTATAACGATTTTTTTCTGGAGGAAAACTGATTTCATGCTGTATTACTGGAGCAGTTGGCAGGCAGAGCACATCCAGCCCTGAGCCGCGTCCTGCCCACTCTGGGGCCACACACCGGATTTCCCACCCCCTTGGAAGAGCTCAGGTGGGGAAGGAGGACAGTTAGGTGGGAGACAAATGCCAGGGAGCTTCCATACTTTGGGAAATTTAAAAATTTATGTTCCCATCCCCCTCTTGGGTTTGCCCTGCATGGAGAGCTGTGGCATGGGATGGATTTGCAGCGTTACTTGGTGCATGGTTTTATCTCCAAGCCTGAGATCACAACACTGGATTTGCCTCTCACTCAGGCTTAAATGTACGGGGGATTAAGGCTTTGATTCAGGGAAACATTTCAACAAGAAGTCTTGTCTTTAGCTGCAAAACACTTCAAGGGCTATGCAGAATCTGTAATAACCCCTCTGCTTTGATACTGTAAAATCTCTGCCAGGAAAGGCAAATTTCTAAATGCCTTTAACTGCTCTACCTTGTGCAGTTAGAACAACGGAATGAGCAAAAAAATGCTGTTTGGAAGGGAAATTAAAAGTATATGGCACTCATCAGGAACGTTTAAAATACATTTAAACATGGAAAGCTGTGTCATGCTCCTTAATCAGTCACTAGAAATCTGCAATTCCCATGAAATGGGAAAGGGGTTTTGCTTTAGGGAAGATGCAGAACTCTGTCCTACTAATGGCATGGTCTGAGCCACAATCACAGCACCCTAACTCTGACCACTTCCCACAAACAGCTTTACCAGGTCTTGGCTTTGCCCCTTTTCACTCGGTTCTTAAGCTCATTCTGTAGTTTTGAAACTTTGGGTCTTCCTGCTTTGCTACTCAAATCTCATTAGACACAATTATATACAAGTGAGGGATGAGCTCATCCACCCCTTTGATAAAGGGAGGCATAAACCAAACCAATCTGGTATATAAGGCAGGAAAAATAAAATATAGGACTTGGAGTAGCACTAAGCATTGGAACTAATAGAGAACACAACAAATTCTCTTCTAGAAGTTCTTAAATCAAGACCAGATTTCTCCAACTAGGCTTTAAGCAAAAATTGCATTCCTGGAGGAAATGGGATGAATTTTATGTCACCTCTGTTCTGTAGAGGGTCGGATAAGATGATCCTAATGGCCTTTTCCAGCTTTAGGATTGCTGAGTGCTCTCTTGAACGAGCAAGAGAGTGAATTGTAAGTGCTCAATTATTTAAAATTAAAGCTCCTTTGTATAAAGTGTCACTGCATTTTCTGCTGCATTACCTGATGTAATTGTTCCTTCCCAGAGATAAACAAGGAAGCATGTCAGCTTTCCACAGGCTCTCAAAGATGAGTAATGCACCACTCAAAGGGGTCTTTTCTTCTGCTTCTTTCTGGCACAACAATGATTAGGATCTCTCACGGTATTTTTAGAGAAATCCCATTTTTGTAAAGTACTCATTGTTTTCTGACAGCAGAATTTAGGGGCAGATAACAACTCCTCTGTGCATTTCACTGACATCTTGAAAGTTTTCCTGTTGCTACAGGAGATAAGTAACATAATATTAATCTCATATTCCATGAAGAAGCAAACATTTAAAATCCACCTATGGAGGGTGGATGACACAGTCACAGACAGAGCTGGGACACACTCCCAAGGGGCATTTCACATTTCTAACTCCTCCTTTGAGCAGTCCCCTGAATAATCTACCAAATAGGAGGGAAAAAATAAAGATAAAATACCGTTTGGACCAGCAATTGCAGTGTTTCAATATTCCACAGGGAATTGTGGCTCCATTCCAATGGATGCGCCCCTCAGTGCCATGGTTTAGTTGACAAGGTGGTGATGGGTCACAGGTTGGACTCAATGATCTTGGGGGTCTTTTCCAACCTCAAGGATTCTGCTATTCTATTAAAAAAAAAAAATTTGATTGCTAGTTTGGACAATTTCTGTGATTTGTTCTTTTTTTTGGTCCCCCTTATTGCATTTTTACATTTAACCCGCCAGAGTTTCCTGGCTCCTTTCTATTCCCTCCCTTTGGACGTGCCTTCAGCTTCTGAACTTCTTCCTAACTGCCTTTCCTTGCTCTGCTGCCCAGCAAAGCTTTCTCCAGCCTTTTATCCTGCTGAAGGGCTGGAACCAGCCCACATTTAGGGAATGGTATCACAGATGACTAAGAGTCTGTTTGTCCCGGGCTGTGCACAGCAAACAAGGAAACAGGAGAGAAATCGGAGCTTGTCTTGTAGTTGCACCAAAATGTTTTGGACTTGGAAAGCTTCCTTGAGGGGACAAGTTGGTTAAGTGGCTGATATTTTCTGGAAAACATCTGGTTGCAGATACAATTCAGAGGGAATAGCATCTGTGTGGGGAAGTCAGTTCAGTGTGTTTATCAGCCAGGGAAGGCAAAAGGAAATAAATGACACTTATTGTATCTTTATAGTTTCCCAGAAGCACGGGAGCAGATTATGGAGTGCTGGGAAGGGGCAGGTCCTACCAGAGAGAGTGACTGTGCACTTCTGTGTGTAATAAACACGTGGCACATCCAATCTCTTTCTAAAACTTCACATCCTGAAGGATCAAGATGAAAAGCCCAAAGCTCTCATAGTGCCTGTCATGTGTGGGACCATTTTGTCTGGGAATGTGCCAGGAGAGCTGTATCAAACAAGTCTGCTCTGATGCGGTGAAGGCACCTCACCCAAAATTCCCGCCTAATCCAGAGCTTCTGTGTAGCAATGACTTTGGGTGTATCTGTTTAAAGGCAGGAAAAAGAGGAAAACTTACCAGTGAAGCCCAGTGTCACGTTAACTTGGACAGGCAGGTTTTGAGGGCATCAGGTGGTGAAACAACACACAAACCCAGCCCCATTCCGTAACATTTTCAAAGCTGTGGGAGGGAATGTCAGCTTCAGTATTCCCTTCGGAGCTGCCACCCTGGGAGGAGCTGTCAGGTGCTCTCTCCAAAGGGCTTCTTTTGCTCAGTCAATCTGAAATCTCCATCTCCGTAGTTCCAGAGGGAATGAAAGACCATTCAAGTCGATCTGAATATTTCCCTTGACTTCCAAGCATTTTTGGAAGCCTCATGTGAAACTAGGAAGGATCCCCTGTGGCACTGCTGCGATAGGAAGAGATGCCTGGGGTTTCCTGTCTCCAAGGAATATGCAGAGCATCAGCTGAACCAGCTTGGGAAGACTCAGGGTTGGGTAGGAATTGCTTGTTCAGGCAGTATCAATAATTCTGGTGGAAGCTTGATAGTGACTTCAGAAACAAAGAATAAAAATGAATGCACAATTGATAAGCAGAGAAAGGGTTTAGAGGCCTGGGTGGGGTTTTACCCGCGTGGCTGGGCTTAGTCAAGGATTCCTAGAAGGAAAAACACGAGGTCAAGTGGCAGCTCAACCCCACTTTTGTCTCCCAGACAGTGACAAATGGTGGGCTGGGAGGAAAATCACTCCCAAGATATACAGACTTTTCCACAGCTAATCTGAAACTTTACGTTTAACTGGAATGCAGATGGAGTAGTGAATAATAATTTATGCCTCAGTGACTTTCCCATAACACAGCAATAACAAATAGGCACTGAAAACATCCCAGACATTGACAAAATACAGACTATCCTGTTCCTTTGTCGTGCTTTTTGTCCCTAAATATAACTCAATATTGTGGCCATGATCTTTGCTTAATGGTGACCTTCAAGCTTCAAAACAAATTGGCTTTTTGGCTGTGTAAACACACACACACAAAAGGGCTCTCTGCCTTCTTAACAGCAGAGGGGAAAATTCATTTCCCCCCCTAGGCCTTCTTGTTCAGAAATAATAAGAATAAAATATCAAATGTTTGGGCTTTACTGAGACATTTATGGGAAGTGTCGGAAACCCTGTTTTCCCGGCTTCTCCCTGAAGGAGCAGTGGAATCACATCTTTAGTGGACACGTCTTTAATCCCAAATGTTTCCCCAAGGAGCTGTGTTCTGTTTATTCTCGGTCAGTGCTCTTTTTTCCCAATGTAAACCATAGTACACAGCCTGAATCAAGCAGTCCTCCCTCTTTTCCCATTTACCTTTTTAACCCATGGCAAAGACAGAATTATTAGAATTCAGGAATTTTGGGATCCTCCAAGTGCCCCATTTCTTTCTGGGTCTTTTAATTCTCTTTCCTGCCCTTCCTTTGTCCTTCCCAGCCTCTTTTCCTGGAGTACTTTAAACCACTCCAGGATACAAATCAATCCAGTGCTTTGACTATGAATAATATTTAAGAGGTTTTCATTTCAAAGGTTTGAAACCCAGCAGTAACTAAGGCAAAGCAAAATGTTTTCAGGAGGGAATAACAATTAGCCTTCGCCAATGAGGTGGCTCTCCTTCCTCCCGCGGGAAAAAATTAAAAGCCTGCCACGACTTTTCCAAGATTTTTGGGTTTAATATGATTTTGTACTGGTATGATTAACAGTAAGCACTGGCGGTGATTTGGGATCAGCTCTACAGTGTATTTAGGAAGGGCTTGTAAGTTCAGAGGGGTTTGTAAGTCAAGAGGAAGTGTGAGGAAATACCTAAAGATGCACTGAAGGGTTCGAAGGGTGAAGTTCACTCCCGATGGGCTTTAGGGTCTCCTGAAGCAGAAGAGAGAGATCCAAGTACTTAAAGAGAGTTCCAACAAGCTTGGAAGTCCATGGATGGCTGGAATTATTCAGATGCAAGGATTTGATCATATTTCTTACTCTGAGAACACATTTTTTGTAAACATGAAACTCGGCGCCCATCGAGCTCCAGAGTAAGTCCTCATTTCAGAAAGGAGCTGACCCATTTCCTGGACAAAGCTGTGTGGGTAGAGCAAGAACTGATAAGAAACCTCCAAGAAAATACAAGATTATGGTCCTTTTTTCCATGAAACCACATCATTTATATAACAACACCAGGTTTTAAGTTATGACCGTTCATTCTATATGATCGATCGTTCTCCAGACACAAAAAAATACCTCATGAAACAGCATTTCAGAGGGATTTTTTCCCCCCCACGCAATTCCAACCCTTGAAATGCTGGAAACCTTGTTCCCTCAGTCTGGAGCAGGCACAGGAACGTTTGTGTGATTCTGCAGGATGAGCACTTGAGGGATTCGAGTTCCCTGGTGGAGGAAGTGAGTAATTCAGTTTGACTTCAGTGCCAGTTACTCATATCCTGTGAGAAGATAAGTGAGAAAGGGGGAAAAAAACCCACACACACACGCGCAGAGAAAGATCCAAGAAAAGAGGGAGAGAGTGGCAGGAAGGAGAAGCAATGACAACCAGTGAAGCCTCAGGGATTAATGGTCCTCACTTTGTCCTGAGCTGGCACAACCCAGGGAAATTTGTCGCAATTGAGGGAACACAAGCAGTGAATGATCCCTGATCTTTGTAATTTCCTCAGGTTTCTCTTAACAGTTCATCTTTCAGTCACACATAGAATAACATGAAAATGTTAAATACAGCTGCAGGTTTGTGTTTCTAGACAAACACTGTGAGTGTGGGTGGTGTCTGTGTACACATTTATGTGCACAGAGATGTAGGAGTGGCTTTGGATATTTAGGGATAAAGCTGCAAATCATTACTGCATGTATTACTCCAGTTATCAACCCCAACTTGACTTTGCTTTATGGATAAAATCCAGGAATACTTGACAAGAAGAGCCCTTGCTGTGTGCAGGAATTGTCACTTGGGAATCCAGGGAGCACTTGACTAGCCACATCCAGGCTTGCCCAGAGCCCAGTCCAGGTACAGAAACGCTGGATTTTAGCAATGCCAACAGCCATTGCTTCCCAGCAGAGGCAGATCAGGACGTGCGGAACAATGGGATTGCTCTGACACACCAGGTTGTGCCCATATGGAAGTGCTGAATCAGGGTCAGAAAGAAGGCCAAGTCTAATGCACTGTGCTTAAACTGCTTCCTGAAAGGTTTTGGAAACCTCTGCCGTCAACAGAGATCGTGTTCCTAGGAAATGAGTTCAAAATAGAGCGAGACAGGTTTATTTTTACATCGGGAAAAAGCCAGAGGTGCTTTAAAAAGTTCAGCAAACCTCCTGCCTGCCATCCAAGGAGAGCAGCAATGCCTCCTGGAAAATCCTGTGCCTAAAGCACAGGGAGACAGAGTTTCCCAAGCATATTTGAGAGCAGCTTGAAGTTTCTGTCACCCCATCACCCACTGCACATGCCATTTGGGAGGGAACTGTAAGCCCACAGAAACCTGGACCTTATAAACACCTCTCATAAATAAGGATTTGCAAGAGAGGAGAAGAAATTAGGAAAGAGGTTGAAGACAAAAATTGAACCCTGGTTCTTAGGCGGCATCTGATCAGCCTTAGGAGGGGAGGAGTTTTGAAAGGATGATATGATGAGCTCAGTACCCAGTAACAAAACACTGTGCACAGTGTTCACCTTTTGTTTTCTGTTATCTGTCCTGTATTTAGTTTAATTAGCCACCAAATCTGGCTTAGGGGCTTCCTGGTTCAAGTGTGTGACAGGAGGATTTAGGTCAAGCCAGCCCATCCTTAAGAGAGGCAAGAACTGTATCCCTTTGGATACCTGGTGCCTGTGGAAAGAGTCTGAGAACTCCCTGAAGCCTCTCCAGTGGGATTATTCACCTCCCTGCTCAGCACCTGGAGCTATTTTTAACATTGATCTGCTAAGAGAAGCACCTACAAACCCATGTGATAAGTAAACACAGACTTGGAATGGTGTCAGCCTGATAAACCCCCTTCTCACGGCCTCTCCAAAAGGCCACCAATGAAAATGTTGTGATTCCTGAGCAGTGTCTGGTCAGCTTAACCATTAACACAGGCTGAACTGTTCAACCTTCTTAATAAAGGCAAACTTGTGGGCAGCTCGTGTGGGATGACATTTGCCTTGGGTGACATCACTCCGCAGTAATTTCAGGAAAATACTGAGATGAAACTTGTACAGGAGAAGTGTTCTGGCCTTTCCAGACACCTGTGAGTCATCCCAGTCTGCTTTTTCTACCTCAGAATAGAGGCAGTGACAGAGATGATGTTCTGAAAGCTGCAGCAGTGGTACAGACACAAACACAAAGAGAGATTAAAGCATCTTGGTGGCATATTTTGGCTCTCTCAACCTCTCAAACTATTTTTTTCTCCCAACTTGCTCCAATTTCACAAGGTTTATTTATTACATATCTGAATCCTTTGCAATATTAAGGCATCCAAGCTTTAAAAACCCAATTGTTTCCTGGTTTCTGGAGTATTTAACACCTGTCCCTCCAGGTGGGGTGTCAGTGCCAGGAGTGCAATAACAATAACACTGTGCACAATGTTCACCTTCTGGGTTTTATTACCTGTTCTTTTATTACCTGTCACCAAATCTGGCTGTTCCTGGCTCAGGTCTGTTACAGGAGGATTTAGGTTGAGCCAACCCACTCTTAAGAGAGGCAAGAGCTGTATCCCTTTGGATATCTGTGCCTGTGGAGTGAGTTTGAGAACTCCCTGAAGTCTCTCCCTGAAGTTCCTCTCCCTGCTCAGCACCTGGAGCTATTTGACCTGAAGTTCCAGACTTCTGGAATGGTGAATCTTTGCATCCCTTTCCCAGTGTTATTCCGTGTGTTCAGTTTGGCAAGGACTGGAAGCTGTGACTTTCCTCCTCCCCTCGGATACACTGACTCACACCAACACACACCAACCCCATCCACATGTTCCCAATCCGTCCTTCTGGATTAGGGACAATTTGAGTGATTCCAGGCAAGGTGGAACATCTTTGAGAGAAAATCCTGGCGTGGAACTGAAAGTTTTACAGGCTTGGGTAAAACCCAGGGTATCATTTGAAAACGGTGAGCAAACATGACCACCAACAGTTTCAACAGAGACACTTCGTCCTCTAGAACTCCGCGTCCTTCTGGACCCAAAGACTGACCTGAAATGTCGGGAAAGGACTGGATGTTTTGGAAGAAAGGAATCCAGCTCCTTGAGACCACCCAGGTGGCCACAGCAAGGAAGGTTTAAGCACAGGTTTAAGGAGGGTTAAAATGCCAGAGCTTGCATTTCTGGCAAGTGGCACAGCTGCTCTATTGTGTCTTGGACGGCAGTTCCTGAGCACGTCAGGATCATGAATCACCCGTAAAAAACCAGAATTCTAAGTTCTGCAGTGCAGTGTCTCCTCACAAAGCATTCCAGTGCAGTCCTGCACTCCCTTTTCTGGGAATCACACTCCCTTTGACCTCAGTGGGGCAGTGCAGTAAATCTCCAGGACAGACTGTGAACACCAAGGAGACCGGGATTTGTGCGTGGGTTAGACTGGGATTAACGTGACGAGGACTAAACACAGGCTGGAAAGGAAAGGGGCTGACAGTGAGCAAGCACATCACCACAGCGTGTTTGGTGCAGGTTTAAATCACACCACAAGGCTAAAGCTCCACAGCCCAAGAGCCACAAATACTGGGGTACCACAGGTTTTTCTGTGCTGTTTCTCCATAGGATTCTTCCTGATGGAGTTTCTCTGAAAGGAACGTTTTCCTCACATTTTAGCCTTCAATTTACTGCGTATTCCGCAGCCCAGCAAAGTCAGGACTTTATCAATCCCACAGTTAAGGAATACTGGCACCTACAGATGCCAAGGAATTTTCTTAAATCATAAATACAAGCTCATAACACAACTTCTGTGAGAAGAAAATTGATCCCTCCTTCCCCAGCTACACCTCAGGTTAAAACACCTCCTTAATTCCTTCTCCTGGGAGAGAGGCTGGCAGGGATTAATTACTTGTTGTTGGTCACTGAAGGCCCAGGTGGAAGGAAGCACACAGGTGAGTGTGGCTCCATACTCATTTGGCTGCAGTAAAATTAGGGATTCAGACAGGGAAGCTTGTTGGAGTCACAGGAAGGATCCCCCTTGTTGTGGGACAGCACAAGCCAGGGCAGGTGCCACTCTGCGCTCCCTGTCTGGCACACTGAGAGTCTCAGGACTTGTGTGGAGCCTGGAATGCCAGTTCTCCTTTGCCAAAGCAGGGAGGTTTGGGCTCTTGGATGCCTGGAGCAAGGTGGAACACGTCACCGAGCTCCACTGGAGGCTCCTTTCCATGGCTGGTTCCCACAGTACAAATTAAAACAACGTGATTTTAACCATCCTGCATCCCTCAGGAATCCAGTTTAGGTGTGGTTTTTCTCCTTCACTGTAGGGTTTCCCTCCCATCACTTTACACTGTAAATCACACAGCAACTGCACTTTATGGTGCCTGGGACTGTTAGGATGCTTCCTAAGCTTTACACACACTTAGTCCCACTGATAGAGGATCTGCTTCCTCTCCATCAATCACCTTTGTCAGCAGCTGGAGGACTCTGCTGGCTTTTTGACAGCACAAGTTGGATAAATTCCTGCCCCCTCATTGCTCCACTGCACAAGAGAAAGCTTTCTGACAGCAGCTCATGGCCATTTTTCAAACACCTCCAAGTGAAAACCTCCCTTGCCAAAGCTCTCCCTTGGTTCCCAGGGCCATTAAACTCCCGGGGTGCTCACTGGAACATGTGGAGAGGTTAATCTTGACTGCAGAATGTGTGAACTGCCCAGCTTTCACAATTAATACTGGCTTAAGTAAAGTGTTTGACATGAGCATCCAAAATAAAAATGGCAGCTGACTGTCAGCAGAACTCACCCTTTTCTCGGGGCCTCTGGAAAGGCAGCAGAGAGGGAACCCTATTTTTAACTTTCAGAAAGTCACCTTTTATTAGGTTGTGTACAGTTGTATCCTGACATTTTTCCTTTAATATCCCCCTTCTTCAGCACTGAACTAGGATTCGCCTCCCCCTGTTCTTCCCAGTGGAAGGCACCAAGCAGCCAGGCTGCTCCACAATCCCAGCAGGATCTGGCTGCAAGAGCCCTCTGCTTGTGAGCTCTCAGCTTCCAAGGTGTTGTCCTTTTTAGGAACATGGCTCCTCTCCCCTGATTTGGGAAAATAATTAGGATTTTTTCCTCACACTTCAAGTGCAGTCACTTGCTTTCCCACACAAAAACAGGATGGAGTATGTTGATTCCTGAAAATGGGCTGCTATTCCAATCTTCTCTTTTTAAGTGGGCAGGGTGGGGCGAAGATGGAAATTACGCAGTCTCTACTCAGCTACAAATTTCCACTCCACAAAATTAATTCATTTAGGCCTTCAGTGAAGCATTTAAGGCTAAAGAGGCTAAATCTGGTAATCTTTACAGTAAGTAAATAGCAAGTTAAAGTAGCCAGTGGAAGAACTGTTTGTGCTGCTGGGTTAACACTTGAGTGTTGCTATAAACAGGAATTCAGAAGAAACCTGGTGATGGTGTAAACACCTGTAAAATGGGGAGTCCTTTGTGCCCAGAGCAGGAGGGGGAATGTGTTTGGCTACTTGGTGCTGGCTGAGTACAGCAGCAGCAGCAGGAACATAAAATTCCTGGTGTGCCTGTTTCCTACCAGCCTTTCCAAGAAACAAAAATAAACAGAAAAGCTGCACCTCAGTGTACACAAACAGCACGCAGCAATTGCCAAGCTCCACTCCTACAAGGCACTAAAACACTAAAACAGCCAGAAACTTCCCGAGGATCATTTCCACTGTGGATGCACCTAAAACACAGTCTGACATGGCTGAAATGTGAAAAAAAAAAGTTTGCAAACTTTGTTTTCTGTGCTTTTTGTTGCTAGAACATGGGTTACAGGGGGAAAATTACTGTTATTTGTTCTTAAGTCAATGAAAGCAATTCCAGCTTGCTTCCCTAGATCTGAGAGAATAAAACTTTTGCTCTGGTGTGGTGCCTGAAAATTGCGCTCTCGCTATTTCTTACATAAGGCTCCATAACAAGCTATATAAAACACAAATGCAATTCCTTTCTTCAGAGGAGCCTGCCTTTGTCTACCAGTGAGTCAGCATCATGTGACAGATCAATTTTCTCCAAGTGTAGGATGTGGATTTTGCATATCACACCCTCCAAGGGCACCTGTTGGAAACTTGGGTCGCCCCAGCGTGGAATTTCACACCACATGCAAGGTCGGCTCCGTGGCCTCCCAGCACATCAAAAGGGATGAGGTGACACCAGATACCCCAAGTTTTCTGACCTCCAGACCTGCCTTTTGATAATGGGGACACAACATTCCTTAAAAATCTCTCGGTTCTCTCCGAAACCCTGCATGTGTCCAACATCCACAGGATCCCTCCGGCCAGAGGGAACCTCAGGAGGTGTGTGGAGTTCAACCTCCTGCACAAAGGCAGGTCAGCTGGGAGGTTGGGTGAGGTTGGTCAGAGCTTTAAGCAGCCAAGTCTTGAAAAGCCTCCCAGGATTTCCAGCTTCTCTGGGGACACTGTGTTCCAAAATTTAATTCTGAAGAGCCTGGCCCCGTCTTTTTATAACACCACCCCCCAGATGTGGGCAGGCCACTGTCAGTGCCCCATCTGCAATAATAATCCGAGATTAATTTCATAAAGGCATAAAGCTAAAATAATGCTAATGTGCTTTTATCTTCAAAAACAAGTGCCCAAACTCCTCTGTATTCCTGTCTCTGGAAAAGAGAGCAGCTGCTGCGAGGTGTTGCTTCCCTCCGAGCATGGCTGTTTATAGTAAAGAACACAAGGCTTTGATCAGCCACTTACATTTCCTAAATTGATTCCAACATCTTTGCCAGTGGGCTCTATGGATTCCCAGCATGAGATGCTCCTGCTCATTTGAAGTGGTTGAGATTGCTTTTCAATGGAATTTTCCATTATGCTCTGCACTGTCTTCCTTCAAAACACAGTTTGCTCACTGGGCAGGACTCCTTGTCCAATAGAATGGGCACAACCTCTGCTCAATATTTCTGTTTTCTTCTCATGATGTTTTACCTCCATCTATTCTCTTGTCTCTTACCCCCCTGCAGAGCTGCCTCCAGCTCTGGGATCCCAGCACAGCAAGGACATGGAGCTGCTGGAGCAAGTCCAGAGGAGGGACAACAAGGTGATGAGAGGGATGGAGCAGCTCTGCTGTGAGGAAAGGCTGAGAGAGTTGGGATTGTTCAGCCTGGAGAAGAGAAACTTTGGGGTGACCTAATTGTAGCCTTCCAGGGCCTGAAGGGAGCCCATGAGGAAGGTGAAGAGAGAGTATTTCCAAGGGCCTGGAGTGACAGGACAAGGGGGAATGGCTTCACACTGACAGAGAGCAGGTTTAGATTGGATATTGGGGAGAAATTCTTCCCTGTGAGGGTGGGGAGGCCCTGGCACAGGTTGCCCAGAGAAGCTGTGGCTGCCCCATCCCTGGAAGTGTCCAAGGCCAGGTTGGATGGGGCTCTGAGCAACCTGGGACAGTGGAAGGTGTCCCTGCCCATGGCAGGGGATTGGAACTGGATGATCTTTAAGGTCCCTTCCATTCTACGATTCCTCCCTTTCCTTTAATGCACTGAGAACAGGGGTGTTAAATGGCACAGACACATGAATCCCGCCTGCCCTGCACCTCTCCCCTGAGCACCCCAAGGAGACCAACACCACCCTCACACACTGTCTTTTACACAGCCATGGTTAAACCCCAACAGCAGCAGCTGGACAAAGCCGCACATCAGGACAGAGGGCAAAAGGATGCACATCTCCAGGCCCCAAATCCATGCTTTGTCCATTAGGCAGCTGCAGCAAGGCAGTGTTTCCCCCTCTTCTTCCTGTCAGGACCCAACAGAGGATAGGTACTGAAAAGCCAAATAGTTACTAGGAAGCTTAAAAAACCTCTCCAGAGCCCTTTGGGGACAACAGGAGTCCTGCTGCTCGTGATCCCAACACTCACATGGCAGCCACTGCTCACAGTGAAAAGCAACATTATATAAGGAGTTATTTTCCTCATTGCTAATTTCTTCCCAGTCATCCAGTGCTTCCTGATCCCTGCCTGCTTTAGAGGCACCCTCTAGCTGCCAGAGGATGCAGAATACCAGGAAAATGTGGCACAAGGAAGTGAGAGCCTGTCAGTGGCAATAAGGGAGTCAAAGGCCTATTTGAGTTACAAACAACAATAAATGCCAGCATCAGATACCTGCAGGTTTATTTCTTTGTAAATGACATGCCAATTACTCTGCAAACATCAGAGTTTGCTTTCCCTTTCACGTGCTCTGTACAGGGTGGTGAACTAGCCCATCAGTCACACCGATGCTTAATTACCATTCCTGTTAATTAAACCAGATGACCACCACTGCATTCATAGCACTGTCCCCACGGAACTCTGGCAAATTCAAGTGTGCCTGTGTGAGCCTTACAAAAAACACACCGTGACCGTACAAGTTTGGAAGAGAAAGCTCAGAAATTCGTATTTTCAGGCAAGGAAACATCCATCAATGCACCCAATTCCAGAGCAGCACCACCGATCCCGCGGGAGAAGCGTTTCCCACACAGAGCCCGCAGCCTGCGCTTTGACAGTGCAGAGTCCCACGGGCCGGCTGCTGCATTCCCGGTGGATCCAGAGGTGTTCCCGAGGCGGTCTGGCAGGGCCACGCTGCCCTCTGGCGCTAGGATTCGGGAAGGGGCTGGCTGGGGGTGCCGCTCCTGGTTTTCAGCTGTGACTGCGCGATATCGGCCAGGGCGCTCTGGATCTTCTCCAGCAGCACATCCCCGCGGTAAACCACCTCCTCCAGCCGGGCAGCCGCCTCGTGGTTCTCCTCTTCCAACCGATACAGACTCGCAGCCTTGGAAAAACAAGGGGGAAAAGTAAGGATCTGGAACAGGACACCGAAGTGACTTTGCTGCTCAAGGATCAGCTCCCCGGGGAAACAAAGATTCTCTTTTAGTGCTTGAATTACACACTAAAGACTTCAAACCAGCTTGTGAAGGCTGGCAGCCTAAAACTGTGCAAATCCACATGGAATAAACACCAAAAAATCCTAGATGGAAATGTTAGCTGCCTTCTTATCACCACCTGGTTCAGCACAGCCTTTCTGAGGAGGAGTAGTTATGCCCTTCCCCACTCCCTCACTGCAAGGTGCTCAGCAAGATGCCAGCACAACTTCCTTAAACCTTTCATTAAATAGCACCTTCCACATGAAACTGTATTATTCAATGCTTTCTTCGTCAAGATTCTGCTTCAGAACCAAACCACCTTTCACTGAGACAGAATGTAGTGAAATAAAACATTTTAGCTTCAAAGTATTTTGATACTTTAAAATATCTAGCGAATTTAAAATGGCTAAAGCTTGTTCTAACTGGATATCAGAAAAGGCAAAGCTGAATACTTTCAAACTGGTTTTTTTTTTCAAGCAGTTTTACAGGTCTTTAAAAAGCCAGGCTTAAATGAAGTGGCAAATTCACCTCCTGTTCTACAACACTGATGTCTTTAATGAAGGTTGATACAGGAGTGAAGGACTTGAGAGCTCCTGGAGGAGCTTATCATTTAAGACAAGCCTCAGACATGAAACACATACCAAGACAACCTTAGTATAAAAAAAAAATATAAATAGACCTGCCAAATATTTATCTACCACATTTTAGAGCATTTCAAGCACCTTCAAAACTGTTTCTCTGAAGAATGTCAGAGTATTTATCTTTAATACTGCACCAAACTAAGCACCAGAAAATGCAAATCAAAACTGGGATCAGTAAGTAATAGAACCCAAGCTAGCTTATCCCAAGACAAAAGAGATTGGGAAATTCCTGTGACACGAAATTCTGCATGAGGAGAGCAAGAAACTGTTCAAGTGTCACCTCCAAGGAAAGCATATCCCTACTGGATAAGCAGCTCCTCCTTCTGGAGCATCCTGCTTTTCCTGTCACTTGGATCAAACCCTGCTCAATCGTGAGAGAAGCCTGTAACCTGTCTGCAGCAGGAATTCCACCTTCAGCTATTAAAACTGCAGTTCCATGAAATTATGCTGGTGTTAACGAGCCAAATTAGTACGTTCAGCAATTACTGTGACTAGGAACATGTCCAAATTTCACCTCCCCTGTTTAAAACCAAATGTGATGCCACTGTCAAGCCATTTCTGTTTGGTGTAAAACCTTCAGGTGATCACCAGGGTTGTCAGAGAAACAGCACTCTGCATCCCAAAAAGAAAATAAGAAGATGCTGTTTAACAGGCAAGATCTGTAGGAATAACAGGAAAAAAAATTACCACAATAAACCCCAAGTTTGGCTGGTCCAAAGGAGGACTGAAAAGTGAAAGAACTGTTTTGTGACAGAGCTGGAGAATTTAAAGGATAACCAGCAAACGCTTTAACAACCAGAAACATTACAGAAGAGCAAACAGCTTCTGTAAGGTGCGGGCTCTGCAGCTACAAAATGAAATGTGCTCCTAGTGAGCAAGAGAAACATGAAACATTATCCAAGGGGGGAAAAAAAACCCAAACAGCCCCCAAGGCGTAAGTATTGTTGCATCTGTTCTATTAATATTTGAACAGCTGAGGGGGGAAAAAGGGTGAGCAGCTTCCAGTATTGTGACAGAATGTTAAAAAAAATAAAGATTTTAACAGAAAACTAAGTTTAAAATATTCTCACTGAGTATAACCTTATTTAGAACTAGACGCAAGTGCAGTACTTGCACTAAGCCTACAAAGCTCTCACAGGCCACTCTCATGAAAAATTCAGGCTCGTACTGAAATCCTTTTTCAAGATTACATGGCCTAGAGACTAAAAAACGTGCTTTCAAACAGAAAAGAGACAGAAGTTTGCCTTGGGGAATGTTCTGATATTCTAATCAGGAACACCCTTACCTGCAGAGCTGCTGTGGATTCCTCGCTGGGCAGGGAGTCTATGAGCACATCGATGTCCTTGGCAGTGCGGGCGATCAGGGCTGCAAACAGCTGGGCATACTCTGGGAAACACGGGGGGGAAGGCAGGGAATTACTGGGAATCAGCACAGCTCTACAAACGCACAGCATAGGAAAGGCTACAGATGGAAGGATGCAGGTCGTGAAAATTTTATCCTGGATGAAGGAAACAGCAGGGTCACCACTGAGGGGAACTCAGACATAGCGGAGTCATGGAATCACAGAACGGTTTGGGTGGGAAGGGGCCCCCTAGATGATCCCATTCCAACCCCCTGCCATGGCCAGGGACACCTTCCACTATCCCAGGCTGCTCAGAGCCCCGTCCAACCTGGCCTTGGACACTTCCAGGGATGGGGCAGCCACAGCTTCTCTGGGCAACCTGTGCCAGGGCCTCCCCACCCTCACAGGGAAGAACTTCTCCCTAATATCCAATCTAAACCTGCTCTCTGTCAGTCTGAAGCCATTCTCCCTTGTCCTGTCACTCCAGGACCTTGGAAATACTCTCTCTCCATCTTCCTTGTGGGCTCCCTTGGGAAGATGAAGGTGGTTTCATTCCAGTCCTACATTAAACAAGAGAACTGGTTACACAGAGGGCTGGGTTTTGTGCAGATGAGGAAATATCCAGAACTCCATCAGCATCAGCCAGTTAAGAAATCACTAATACCAGTATTGACTGTTTTAGTTCCTACATTAAGTACTGAGAATTAGCTCAAAACTTATTTAGCTTTTCAATCTCTGCCCTGAAATCTGCCACTACCACAAAAAAAAAAACAATAGAAACCACAAAGAAAGTGATGTTAAGCAACAGATCACTAGAGAAAGAATTTCATTTGTTTTTTAATTTAAAGAAAAAAAGAATTCCTATTCTGCCACTGAGAAAGTTCAGTTGTCCCCTGAGAAGTGGAAAAGAATTGGAAGCTAATAACAGACCCTAATTTAGCTCCTATATCACTGAAAGAACTGTTAGTAAGAGGCACCATAAAGCCAGAAACAAAACCTTTCCATATGGAATTGTGTCCATTCAGTTTGAATTCAGTTCACTACTACTGCCAGAACATTGAATTGGTCCTTTTCAATTTATAATTCAAAAAATTTACATATTTCTTTATGTGCTTGGTTCATGAAGGATTTCTGGAAGCAAGAGAGAAAACACTGTAATGGCAAAATTCCACAGAAGAGATTAACATTCTCAAAGGTACACTTGACTTTATCCTAAAAAAAAAAAAAAACCCAACAACAACAAAACCAATATATCCATTTAAAACTTACTCAGGGTCACCACTGGGTTTACCTGTAGAGAGTTTTAAGGCTTTTTAAGGAAGCAAACAACCCTTTCAGCTGGCTCTTCCAACTAATTCCAGTATTCAGCTGTCCTAGAAAGTACATTACTGACCTCCAAACCAGTCTCCTCTAATGTTCTAATGAAAAATCCTAATTTGAGATATAGGTAAAATTTTCTTGTGGAGAGAAACAAAAGAGAGAAAAAAGAAAATAAGGAAAAATATTCCGGATTAGAATAACACAGTTATTTATGATTTGAAATTCCTGAATCAGAGAGAACTTTTAATTTGCTTCCCAATTTCAGTGTCTGTTCTAGTTTTGGCTGGGACAGAGAAAATGTTCTCAACAGTGGTACAGTGCTGTGTTTTGGATTCAGTATGAGATTACATTTCATTTTCCTTCCATTGTTAAACTGCTCTTACGTCAGCCCACAAGTTTTACCTTTTTTACACAATTCTTCTCCCCTCAGTAGAGGGGGGAGTGAGACAGCAGCTCCCTCGTCTTCAGCTGCCAGCTGGGGTTAAACCACCGCAGTGCCTTAGATCAGTTTCTAGTCTCTCAAAAAAACCCAGTAAATATAAATACAAATGCCAGTGCGGAAATTCAACATGACATTATTCCTTAATTAATTTCTGTGGCTGCCCCATCCCTGGAAGTGTCCAAGGCCAGGTTGGATGGGGCTCAGAGAAACCTGGGACAGCGGAAGGTGTCCCCGCCCATGGCAGGGGGCTGGAACGACATGATCTTTAAGGTCGCTTCCAGCCCTTAACCTTCTATGATTCCATGATACGCGGACAAACCCAAGTAATTAAAGGTTTATGAGAATTTTAACCTCGTCCGAGATTCCACAGAACTAAAGAAATCCTTTTACGAAATCCTTTCTAAAAAGGCTTCTCGGAAGTAACGGGGCGGCTCGCTAACAACCTGTTTCCACAGTGCTACTGAAGCAGTTTAGAGCCGGGGAGCTGCTCTGCCTCTGCACGGAAACCAGCACGAAGAAATTCACCGTGATCCTTCGCCGGCCCTGAAAAACCGCGTTTCTGCTGCCACAGTCCTACGCAGCAAGCGACTTCCCCTCCCTGGCTCCCGCGGGTGCCGCCGGGTGCTCGGTGCCCGAGCCGGACTTGCCTTCCGTGGGGTTGGCGGGCTGGTCCTTGTTGATGGCGGTCTGGATGTTGCTGAAGGAGGCCGGGGGCCCGCACTGCTGCAGCACTCCGATGGCGTTACAGAACTGGTCCGCGAGCTGCGGGCAGCAATTAGCACGGCGTTAATCACCCCGTCCCACCCCAGCGCCGGGGGGCGCAGCCCCGGGGGAGCGCGGCCGCCTCACCGAGTTCACCGCGTCCTGCAGCTGCGTCAGGCGGTCCGCCATGGCCGCCACGGCCCGGCCCGGCCCCGCGCGGCGCCCCCTGCGCGCCCGGAGGAGCGAGTGTCTGTGTGTGGGCCTGGGAGCTTCCTTCGGGAACGCCTCTGTGCGCGGCCTGAGAGGGGCGGCCGAGTGCTCAGCCTGCGGGAAACAAGGCTCAAGGGGGGAACCTTGTCGTAGAATCATAGAATCAGCCGGGTTGGAAATGACCTCCGAGACCATTGAGTCCAACCCTTGACCCGCTACCACTGTGGTTACCAGACTGATGCCACACCCAGTCTCATCTTAAAAACCTCCAGGGACGGAGAACCCACCACTTCCCTGGGCAGCCCATTCCAATGTCTGATTACCCCCTCTGTAAAGAATTTCTTCCTAATATCCAACCTAATCCTCCCCTGGCAGAGCTTAAGACCATGTTCTCTTATCTTACTGCTGGTTGCCTGGGAGGAGAGACCAACCCCCACGTGGCTCCAACCTCCTCTCAGGGGGTTGTAGAGAGCTATGAGGTCTCCTCTGAGCCTCCTCCAGGCTAAACAACCCCAGCTCCCTCAGCCTCTCCCCACAGCCCTTGTGCTCCAGTCCCCTCCCAAGCCTTGTTGCCCTTCTTTGGACCTGCTCCAGCCCCTCCATGTCCTTCCCAAACTGAGGGGCCCAGAACTGGACACGGCACTCCAGGTCTGGCCTCACTAGTGCTGAGACCAGGGTAAGAATCACTTCCCTGGTCCTGCTGCCACACTGCTCCTGATCCAGGCCAGGATGCCATTGGCCTTCTTGGCCACCTGGGCACACTGCTGGCTCATGTTCAGCTTCCTGTCGATCCAAACTCCCAGGTCCCTTCCTGCCTGGCTGCTCTCCAGCCACTCTGTGCTCAGCCTGGAGCTGCAGGGGGGTGTTGTGGCCAAAGTGCAGGACCCAGCACTTGGCCTGGTTGAACTTCATCCCATTGGAATCAGCCCAACTCTCCAGTCTTATGGCTCTCTACAACTCCCTGACAGGAGATTGTGGCCAGGTGGGTGCTGGGCTCTGCTCCCAGGTAAAGAATGACAGGACAAGGGGAAACAGCCTCAAGCTGCACCAGAGGAGGTTTAGGTTGGCCATCAGGAGGAATTCCTTCACGGAAAGGGCGATTAAACATTGGAACGGGTGGTGGAGTCTCTGTCCCTGGAGTTGTTTAAGGAAAGGCCAGATGCGACACTCAGTGCTATGGTCTGGTTGACAAGTTGGTGGTGTTCGGTCAAAGGTTGGACTCGATGATTTCAGAGGGGTTTTCCAACCTAACTGATCCTGTGATCCTGTTACTGGCAATAGAAGGCTGGCATGCCACAGCAGGGGCAGCTTTTGCCCTACAGCAGTCGCTCTGGCCATGGCTGAAGGCAACAGCAGTGCTTGGGTGTCCCACAACAGCCCCAAAATTAGCAGGAATCACATCTAACAGGGAAAAGCCAGAGTGTGGTGTCCCCAGGGAGACAGGTTAGAGCCACCGCCCGGCCTCTGTGCCCAGGGGTTAGAGAATAAATGCTGTATGTGCCAGTCAGTACTGCCTGGGAATGAGCTGAGGGTCACTCAGCCTGTAAACTCCTTCTGTCTTTGATAGCTGGGCACACTGCCGGCCTTCCTCCAGGTTATCTCCCCTGACTACTGGGGGGGTTTCACAGCTGCCAGCCTAGGGAGAGCCAGGCTGAAGGTTAGAAAATATCTGGGGTTTCCTAAAACAAGATGTGCAATACAGGACACCCAGGGAGGCTGTGGGCTCCGTGCCCTTGGGAGTCTGCAGGCAAGGCGAGGCAAAATGGTGGTTGACCTGATCTAGTGTTGGCCATAGTCTGACTTCAAGGGACCAGCTGGGCTGGAAACCTCCAGGCACTTCTTCTGCATAACTTAGAATCAAAGGATGGTTTGGGTTGGAAAGGGACCTTTAAGATCATCTAGTTCCAGCCCCCCTGCCATGGGCAGGGACACCTTCCACTAGCCCAGGTTGCTCAGAGCCCCATCCAACCTGGCCTTGGACACTTCCAGGGATGGGGCAGCCACAGCTTCTCTGGGCAACCTGTGCCAGGGCCTCCCCACCCTCACAGGGAAGAATTTCTTCCCGATATCCAATGTAAACCTGCTCTCTGTCAGTCTGAAGCCTTACCCCATGTCCTATCACTACATTATCCTCTTGAAACGTCCCTCTCCACTCCCGTCAGTGATGCTGCGGGCGCAGCCACGATACAAACCAATCTTCCCCAAGTGTTTTCCCGACGGCACGGCTGGAGTCAGGATTTCATTTGCCTGCGCGTGTAAACTGGGAGCGGGGCGGAGGGGTCCTTCGTGCTCTTGGGCTAAGAACCCAAGGCACAAGCCGGCGGGCCAAAACCTAACGCGTCTCTCAAAACAACGCGCAACTACTCCCGAAGTCCAGGGGCGCTTCGCCGGACGCCCGGGGCCGGAGCCCTGCCGCAGGTGCCTGAGGGGGCCGAGCAGCGGCGGGCGGGGCGGTCCCGCCTACGCGCCGCCCCACAGCGCCCGCCCCGCTCCAGCCCCGCTCAGCCCCGCGGCCCTTCCCCAGCCGCGTCCCCGCCGCTCCCCGTTCCCTCCGCAGCGCCATGCGGGTCCGCCCTGGCCCCGCGCTGCTCCTGGTGCTGCTGGGGGTGCTGCGCCACGGCGGAGCCTCAGGTGAGGGCGGCGAGAGGCGCGGGGCGGGGGGGGGGGGGCGGCCGGGCTGCGGCCGCCATTAAGCGGTCGCAGGAGCCTCGGCTGGTACCGGGAACAGGGAGGTCATTCCCGGCTTGATGCCCGGCGGGATGGAAGGGAGGGGGATTGTTGCGACTGCGGAGCCTTTTGGGGGTGTCCCAGGCTGCGGTGGGGTGACCTGCAGCTGTCCGGAGGGATCAGCGCTGCCTGCGGAGCTGGGGAAGCGCAGTGGGTATTCCTGGTTATCTTCATCTTCCGCGGGGAAAGTGAGAACCACTCCCTCCCTTTCTTCCCTCCCCCCCCCCGCTTTTTTTTATTTTTTACTGCTTAATTGCTGTGAACGCCATAATTCTCACTCTTAGTGGGTACAAAGGAGTCGTTTTCGCGGCGCCGTCGCAGGGATGCGGTGCGGGTGATGGGTCTGGCGCGGGGCTGTGTCCCTCCTGCAGGAGCAAGGTGGGATTCACCACCCGTGAATACGAGTGTGAAGGGACGAGCTTAAAAGCGTTTGGGGTTTATTGTTGGGGTGGTTGGGTTTGACCACGTACAGGTGGTCATGAGTTCCCACCACCAATTGGATGGTGGGTTGCAAACCACTGTCACTGTGAAATGTAAGGAAATGAGCGAGACCTCCTACAATTTGCAGCTTGTTTGCTTGTTCGTGCTGATGTAAATCTGATTTTATTCGGCATGGGTTTTTTTTTTTTTTTTTTTTTGGTAATTTCCCTGGATTTCTGCTTGTGACTAAAATAGGAGCCCACAGTTAAATGCACTATGATTGTTGTTTGGGAAGACTTAACAGTTGCTTACTTATTTTTGGTTAAACTATTATCTGTTCAAATAAGGAAAAAATAAACAGTTTCCTCTCAGAGATAACTCAAGAGATAAGCAGGCAGTCGCTCACATTAGGGCTGATATAAACCCCCTCCTCTTAGTTTTGCTTTATATTTGAACTTGCTTCTAATCATAGAATGGTGTGGCACCTTACAGATTGTCTCATTCTAACCCCCTCCCATGGGCAGGGACACTTTCAGGTAGATCAATGCCCCATCCAACCTGGCCTTGAATGAATGAAGCTTAATTGTGCCACAGGAGACTCTTGGGATACTTTGTAAAGCTTCAGGACAGCGTTTGGAACCATTCCCAGGTGTGGAAGGCCTTTCTCTGCCCCCTGCTCCCTCCCCCGAGTCTTATCCCAAGGTCTTACTCGAGAGCCAAGGATTCCCTGCTCCTTGTAGGCCTGAAAAGCAGGTGTGAGAATGAAGGCTCAGGGTTCTTAGACCTTAATATTTATATTAAAAGACGCTGACTAACACTCTGTCTCCTGGACTTGATTGAAAATGGGTCATGTGTTGAGTAATTTTTTTACAGTATGTAAAATGCAAAACAACTGTGGGACCAAGTGAACTGCTTCGCCTTAAAGGAGCCTGTTGCTCTACTTCCTTGCAGGACTGAGGGTGGAGGGGCAAGTCTTTCCCTCGTGGAAAGCTAATAAACTGAGTAATTTGTATGCCAATGTCTAACTGATCATTAGGCCCTTGAAACAAGGACGCTGTGTTTAATGGTTCACTGATTTGAAATTGTCTTGTGGTTATTCAGTTGTGGACACCCAGTCTGCAGGGATGGGCTCTCCTAATACTAGAAGATCCTGCTTCATTTGAAAAGTGCTGATAAGTAAAGTCTGTGCAGGATGGCCTGTGTTACCTCTCTGGGGTTCTGATGGGCTGCAGCTCTTCAAGCTTAGTCTTTGTGCAGAAGTGTTTGATATATCCTGTTTGTTACCTTCCAGGGAGCCTCCGCCTGCTTGCTACATCCAAACTGGGTTGTTTAGTGTGGGAAAACCTGAAGTGAATCCACGGTGTAACCAGGACTGAGCTGTGCCCTTTTTTGTGAAGGGAGCTTATCTGGGTGGAACTTGTTTGTGCTGGCTGTTTAGTCTATGCAGGGACAGTATTTGAAAATGAGAGCTTCACACAAAGCTCTGCCCTCACTTTTCAGGCTGTGAAGACCTCCAGCTTGGTGAACAGAGTAGTCTTCTGGGAGGGGAATGGTGCACATGGTGACAAGCCGCACTCTGTGGCATCATCTGTTTTAAACATCAAACTGCTCGCAGCCTGAGTCTCAGTACACACACAGTTAAAGTTTAGGTGTTTCCATAAGTCTTCTTGCTTCTTTTGGTGGTAGGTTGGGTGCTGGCTTTTTTGAGGGAGTTCACTGGTGTGGGAAGACAAGAGGCCTTGTAGCAGGAGTGTCCTGTGCATCTCTGTGTGCGTGGCCCTGCAGGTGTGATAGGATGTGGCTCCCGCCTTTGTTCTGTTAAGTAACTGTGTGCTGATGGTTTCTTTACTCAAACTGGTTTCCAGTCTGAGCTTGCATCTCATCTTCATTAAATATCTCCATGTGATTACTTGCTGATGCACTCCCTGCACTGGGAGGTGCTCCTTACCTCTCCCAGCTCACTTAAAGAAGGTTATTCTGCACATCCACTGCAAGGTGGCTGTCAGGGTAGGAGTGTGCCTTCTCTGACTGCAGAGAACCTCTTTGAGGGGAGTGTAATGTTTGAGTGTGGCTCTCTAGGTGAAGACTGTCCCTGTGTGGGCACCAGTGGCATTTCTTCAGTTGTGTTTCTTCTCCAGAACCCGTGTGGGTAACGCTTGCTGCTGGTGGGGAATGGCACTTGGCTGTTGGAGCTGGGAATGTGGTTTACTCAAAGCATGGAAGGAACTGAGAGCCTGGCACTGAATCAGCACGATGGAAATGGTTCCAGCTGGGTGTTGCCTGTTGGGGAAAGTGTGTGCCACAGGGATAACAAGTGCTGAGCCTCTAGAGTTGATTCCTGTGTTGCTTGGAGTTAGGAATAAGGGCTTTTGATCTCAGAAGAGACCGAGAGGTTCAATTTCTTTGCTGTCTGTCCTGGTTTTGTCCTTCCTGTGATGAAAAAGCTACAGTATGGAGTGACAGTGGCCTGTTTGCCTGTGTCCGTCAGCTCCGTGTGTGGGACTGTCCGTGCCCCAGTTCCACAATGGCACTGCTGTAAGGAGTAGTCCTTACTCAGTGCTCCAGCTGGGCTCGGTGTCAGAACTCTGACTTCCTCTGGGTGTGTGTTCACCTGATGAACTCTGTGATATGGGGGGTTCCTCTCTCGTGTCTCACCCAAAGCTACTCTTACTGTCACAGCTCTCCCCAAAGGTGAGGAAGGAGGAGCAGCCTGGCGTCTTGGAGTGCTTCCTTCGCTGTTGGAAGCAATAAAAAAAGTTGAGATGCCTTGATTTTTGCTCCTGGTTCTGTTGCTGACTTGATGGGCCAAGTGCATCTGTGTGAGGTGGTGTTACCTGTGCTGCTGGTCCTGTTTGCTGGGCTACCTCCAGGGGGGTCCAGCTTGCCCAGAGGGGAAAGTTAGATGCAAAATACTTGTCTGATGGGTGGAGCTGTTCCTGCTCTTCGCCCTGAATCCCTGCTCTTCTGCCCAGACTTGGAGATGAAATGTGTGTCACATGCACTGCTCCAGGAGCAGTTATGCAAACAGTAAAGCAATGTAGAGCACCATACCTTAATTAACACACTGATTAAACTTGAGAGAGTGCCCTGACACTCAGAGTCTCATGATCACATTGAAGCAGTGGCTGTGTGTGTTGCTGATGAATCTGCCCTTATTTGTGCAGGGGCCTCTGGGTACGAGCATGGAGCAGAGGTGAGGAACAAGGCAGAGCAGTGCAGCTCTCTGCCCTTGATGTAGATCACAGGGAGGATGTGTATGGTCTCAGCTTTGTTTTCCTTGAAGGATATCTCAAGCATGAACATCTTGTGGTTCAGGAAACCATTGAAGTTCTGAGAGATCAAAGAAAGATGTTTTTCCTGTGTTCTGAGCGTTCACTTCAAATTTCTGAGTGTGTAGATGTATAGTCTGTGCCTTGTGAGTGCTTTTCTTTAGCAGTCATGCTGCTGGTTGCCTTTCTGGTGGGACTTGAGCTGATGGGGAGAGAGATCTGGTGAAGGGGGAAGGTATCTGAATGCTGAGAATCAGGAAGTGAAGAATACACAAAGCTCTATTTGTAGCTTTAATTTTACCTTCATTACTGTTTGAAAACCTGACATAAAGGGGTTTTCTACCTTAACACAACTGCAGATGATGGAACAGAAGAACAGAGATGCCCATGTGTTTAGGTGAGGCCCTTAGGGCAGGTTCCCTGGCTGTGCATGTTCCTGTAAGTGCATCCCAGAAACCTTGGAAAGCTTACAGGGCGAGAGGAGCGCAAAGCAACATCCTGCTCTGCTCCCAGCTGACTAATATTGGGCTGTTGGAAACTTCCAGGCTTCCCTCTGGACAAAAAAACCCCAACCAAGTGTCTTCCTTTTTTTGTAAAGCAGGTCTTCTTGAGCTCTCCTTGGGAAAATTCAGGAATGTGCTCCTTAACCAGACCAGCCCAGTGGAAGCTGTGATCAGGAACATCGGCAGCAACGTGACTGTTGTTGTTTTTCAAGTGCATGCCCAGCAGAGTGATGTGGTGATATCCTTTGATAAGGTAAGAGTGGCTCTTCTGCTCCGAAGTGCTGCTTCTCCTTCCACAAAGGACTTGGCTCTGATACCCGTAGGACTGTTGAGCCAAAGCTGTGTAAATAATGTCAGTATTTTACCTGTGTAGCTCTTGGACAGTGTTGTTGTAGCTTCAGAAATCCTTCCTCGTACTCACATGTCATAGCTGCTATTTTGAAGGACTGAATGAATGATAAAGGAATTTCAGAGCTGGCTTGAAAATGTTTCAGAGCTCTTTATTTGGTGGAAGCAGTGCTTTTTACATGTGACTTCTGACTACTCTCCGTCAGCTTGCCAGATTCAAACCAGATCCGCTCAAGTGTTTGCCAAATGCCTTGGACACAATCACTTGGGGATGTTGAGTTCTCTGCTCTTTGTGTGGCTTGGATCTGGCCACTGCAGATATGATGTCTTCCTACCTCAGCTCCTTGTCCTGGATCTAATTCTCCTTTGGCACATGGAGAAGTTCCTCCGCAGTGCTCCAGTGAAGGCTGCTGTGTCCAGGCAAGAAGCATTCCTGCTGCATCGCAGTAACGGTGGGACAGACTGAGGCTGATCTAAAATACTGATTTTTGTTGTTGTGGTGCTGTGAGGCTCTGGCTGGTGTTTGAACAGAGCATTCACTGAGCTGAAGGTGGTAGATGGAGATCTGACAGCCGCCATCCAGTTTCCCTCTCTCCATCAGTATCTTCCACATGAGAATGCACTGAGTGCAAGAAGCATCCTGGGAAGCTTAAAAGATGAATAACCTGTAGCACAGGTTCCCCAGCTGAGCTATCTTTGCACCGTGGAAGGGCCAAGATCACAGGGCTGAGGCGTTACTGGGACCCCTGTTCAGTCTTTGCTTGCCTCTGGTAGGACCTTCTGCCGCCAGTTCAGATCCAAGGGCAGTGATGCAGCCCTTGCTGCAGCTTTTAGGGCTCTACTGCTTTTAGGGCTGGCCTGCCTCTAGGAGTATGAAGTTGAGCCAGACTTTAAAGTCTGCCAGGTCTGAAGTGCTTCCTTACAGTGTTGCCTCAGGTAGCTGTGGCTGCCTTGGACAAAAGCAAACTTTCCATGCTGAAGAACAGATTTGCCTGGAGGTCAGTTGGTTGTTCCAGCCATGGGAGTGTGCCACTGCCATTGCTGCCTGATCTCTCCTGGTTCTGGAAGGGATGGGGGATTGGGGCAGTAGCTGACCTGGCCCCAAACACACCTGGAATGGCTGGTGCTAAACCAGTCATCTCCATTCTGGTGGAGATAGTGAGGTGCTGCTGTACATCGGTTCCCAGAATGCTTCCTGGGTGCCATCTGACATTTTGTGAGGGTATTTCAGTCCTGGTACACTTCTACTCGATCCATAACTGGACTTTAACCAGGTGGAGCCTCATCTGTGGCAACTGGCACTGACATGTGCCTGGCAGGTCTGTGGCAGGAATGGACTCCTGGGATACATCAAACTGTGGCAGAAATCCTCTCCAGCAGAACTGCTTGTTTATGTGATGTCTTTCTGCCCAGACTCCATCTGTGAACAGCTCGGGAGTTGGAGTGGACCGAGGGCTGGTGTCCGTCCTCCGGCCTCAGCAGACCGTGTGCACGTGGTACCTGCGGGCACTGGATGCTGGGCAGGTGCTCAGCACAGCCATCTCCATTCCCTACATGGAGAAAGGTATGTTCTCGTTCCCTGGGAGGGGATGCTGACCTTCTAGAGGTGATAGTCTTCTGTGGTGGAAATTTGGTGCAGATGCCAGAATTTCTTTTGAAACGGGATAGAAAGGTTTACTGTCGCTGCTGAGCTGTGAGTTGTGGGTAGGATGGTCTGTGGTTTTGCCATGACTGCAGCCTTACAGTAAAAAACTGTTGTGCATGTATTGGAATCACAAGTTTGTTTGGGTGGGAAGAGAACTAAAGCTCATCTCATTCCAACCCCCTGCCGTGGGCAGGGACACCTTCCACTAGCCCAGGTTGCTCAGAGCCCCATCCAACCTGGCCTTGGACACTTCCAGGGATGGGGCAGCCACAGGTTCTCTGGGCAACCTGTGCCAGGGCCTCCCCACCCTCACAGGGAAGAATTTCTTCTTAATATCCAATCTAAACCTGCTCTCTGTCAGTCTGAAGCCATTCTCCCTTGTCCTGTCACTCCAGGCCCTTGTAAACAATCCCTTTCCAGCTTTATTGTAGGCCCCCCTTTTCTTCTCCACGCTGAACAACTCTGACTCTCAGCCTGTGTTTGCAGGAGAGGTGCTGCAGGGCCAGAACCTGATCAATTTCTGTGCCTGCAGGTGCTTAACTACAGTTACCTTTTCTGTGTTCTAGATCCCATTCCTGGAGGCTGCAACCTAGAATTTGACTTGGAAGTGGATCCAAATCTTTACCTGGACTATACATTGGTTGATATACACATAAAGTTTGCCCCTGCAAACTTGGGATATAGCAGGTGAGTGGAAGGACTTGAGAGCGCACAGCAAGAGCTTTTGTGCTGTATTTGGCCACGGTGCTGAAGTAAGTTTCTTCCCAGATGGCTGAACCATCCAGGAATCTTGTTTGCTGCAACAAATGCACATGGGGAAAGCGGGGAGGGGGAGAGGTTGGACATGAGAAAGATGAAAGTTGAGAGTTGCATCTTGTAGGAGAGGTAGTGCAACTTTAGGAGTGTAAGCAGCCAGCAAATATTGGACCTTCCCATTCCTCATAATGACTGAGGAGCAGTTTTGGGTTACAGGCAGTTTTATTTCTTTGCTGGGACTGATGCGCTTGTGGTTGCAGGGGAGCAAACCCCCCGTCCTGTGACTCGGGGACGGGGCAGAGCTCGCGCTGGCGGCTGCGCTACGATGTCTATCAGTACTTCCTGCCCGAGAGCGACCTGTCGGAGATGGTGCTCGTGAGCCACATCAGGAAGATGTCTGAGGTGCAGAGCATCAAAGCCAACGGCATTAAGGTCAGTCTGAGGCACTGCTGTGCCAGGCACGTGGCAGTGGTGCTGTCTTAAATGCCATACAAATTTTCCTTACTTTTCCAGATGCTCACTCTGACCACTGATGACAAGACCAACATCTACTTTTCCTCGCTTCCCGGGCAAGGTGTGATCTACAATGTCATAGTGTGGGATCCCCTCTGGAACACTTCTGCTGCCTACATCCCTGTGCACACATACGCCTGCAGCTTTGCTGACCTGGTGGATAACTGCTCTTCCCTCAGTAAGCTGGGATTTGTATGTCCCTGCCAGCTCCCCTGGAGCTTATTGTGCTCCAACATGTAGATATAAACTTACATATTTGTGTCGTGGTGCTTTGAGATTCCACTGTACATAGGTTGTTACTTTATGATCAATTTGCTCCTTGATGGAGGAGAAATTCTAGAATGATACAGTGAGGCTGAGAACAATTTAGCAGTTGAAGGTTTAACCCAATGGAGTTTTAGTATGTGGACTGCAAGTGTTAACTTGCCACTCTGTAGTGCCGCTCCAGCTTTTCCCATTCGAACTGGATACGTAATCGTAAATCCCTGGTAGGATGGTAGATGCTGGATGTGAAGGTGAGCTAATAAAACACAAGCTGGATTAGGGTCCAACCTGATTTTTCCAACTGGTGCTGACAGGAATCAGTAACCTGCAAGTGTTTTTGAAAGGTGAGAGTCACATAAAATAAGCATAAAGGTAATGTCAGCAATAGTGGGATGACTACAAAGTTATGATGGAATTTGAGCAGAAACAGAGCAAAGCTGCCACTCCCGTTACGATTTGCAGAAGGGGCACGAAAATTGGGAGAATTTGGTTTATAAAGTAAGATTTGTCCTAATAATTTTTTTATTATACTCTATCACCAATAATTGTTGTCAAATTACCAAGGCTAAACCTCTCTTCCCTAACCCAGACCACATGGAAAATGTGGTTCCCTTCTTCAAACAGCTTAAATACGAGTAGGGTTTTTGCCTGGAAGACAGAGGTGAGCCTTGCTGGGATGCTGATGATCCTTTTCTGTGGCATGGGCATTCTCTCCGAGGGAGATGATGGGGAAGGCTGCAGTGCAGAAGGCAGTAGCTGCTGCCTGGCCGCTAATCCCATAGCACTGATTTTTATAGGTGATTGAAGGTTGTTTTTTTTGTCCCTAAAGCTGAGCGGAGAATTTTCAGGCAAAGCTGTATCTGTGTTATAAACAAATTACAGCCACTTAACTGATTGTTACAGCAACTTCAGTCCTTGAATAAGGATTTCTTAATCAGTCTGGAACTGCTCCAGTTGTTGACCCTACCGGGTGCAATGCTGTAGTAACCTTTTCTCTCTCCCTGCAGGTAAACTCTCTACCAAAGTGTTCTTCACTGCTTTTGCTGTTCTTGGTCTTTTCACCTGCTTTTTTGGGCACAGATTCTGGAAAACAGGTACTGAATGTTTGCTTTTCCTCATGAGTCTAGTTGGAATTTCATGAATATAATTTGTAACTTCGAATGGTGATGTTGCTACCGGGATTCACTTGGTGGTGATTCCGTGCCAGTTAGGGCCACTGCTTTGATTTTATAGGATCTGAGCAGAGTAAGAATAGAAACATAGAATTAGGGTGCATGCTGGGCAATATAGATATAAATACAACATTTTTTGCTATTTGAAGTGCTTGAGGACACCCCTTTCCAGAAAAAAAAAGGTCACTAAATACTTATTCCTTCCTCTCCAGACTTGTTCTTCATGGGCTTCATAGTCTCAGCGTTCTTCTTCTTTGTGTTCATCACAAGGGTCACTGGCCTTGGTTATGATGGTGAGTAGATGGGTCAGGGCACCCCAGGCTCTTCCCAAAGGACTGTTTTTATGAATCCCTCAGGGTAAAAGCTCAGTTTTATCAGGGAAGGTGATACCTGGGTGCTTGAGCTGAGCTCTGATTGCCACAACAGCTGAATATGCAGCAGAATGTTTTGCTTCCAGTACCAAAGTGATGCACAGTTAAAAGCTGCAACTCTAAAACACACATTTTATTTACCCAGGGAAGATAGAGGTTTTTGGAACAGACTTCCTCCTACTTCTTTCACAGTGGGTAGACCTGTGTTTCAGATCAAACACGGATTTCAGCTGTAAAATGGAAGTAGAAGGTCTGCACTCACTCTGGTAGCAAGAATCAGTTATTTTTTAGTTATTTTATATTTATTTTTTGATACATGTTGTAAAAAGCCAAACAAGGGTGTAAGTAAGGCTACTGAAGGTGTTACTGAAGTTCTCAGAGTGTGGGAATTCCCTCTTTTCTCTCCCAGTGCGTCTCATTTTGACGGCAGTGGCTGGAATTGTTGGGGGGCTGCTCTTGGCTGGGAGCTGGTGGAGATTTGGCTCTGTCCTGCTCTGCATGTTTGTTGTTGGAGTCGTGCTGGGATTCCTCTTTTCATCCACGCTCTTCTTCACTCCTCTAGGTAAGCACTGAAATACTGGTGTCATCAGGGCCTTTAGAAAGACTTTGTTAAGAGACGCAAAAGCCAGAAGAATTTGTTGCTTTGTGTTGTTGTGATGGTGGCCCTTGCACCATACTCTGGCATAAAACCTAAACAGATGCAGGTTTTTAGCTCAGAAACCCATACAGGCCACAAAAAGGCTTCTTGTTGGGCAGCAGGTCCCTGGTACTTTTCCTTACCAGATGAGTAACATGGGCCTTGTCAAAAATCTTCGGTTCAGGACAAGATCTGCTGTCCCAACCCAGAGGTCAGGGCCTGTGCTCAGCTGGGACAGCCTAACTGTTCTTGTGCTTGTCTAACTGTTCCAGTCCTTATTAAGCAGTCAGCAGTTGAGCTCAAAAGCTGAGCTTTCCAACAATGGATTGTTGAAACTCCAGGTATTTCTGAATGTGCAGAATTTTGGGGTAAAAAAGCTCACCCCCTACCACCTGCAGTATGGGAAATGTTTCACTAACTGGTAAATGTGGTGCCTTTGCAGGAGACTACAGAGTGTTCCGTGATGATGTGGTGTTCTGGGTGACCTTCACTTCTGTGGCCTTGATGGTTCCAGTGCTTTTTGTCGGCTGCCCGAGAATTGTGAGTACTCTGTGCTCTGACCCCAGGAGGAGAGAGGGAGGAAGGGCTGTCAGATGGTGTCATCCTGTGGGATGGACATTGAAAACTTAACAGCTTCATGGAGCTCAGCATGGGACAAGCTCCAGGCAGTTCCTGTTCAGCCCCACTTGTGCCAGATGGTCCGTAAGACAAGGCTCCTTGTTGTCCACAGCATCCCCCAGCACCTCCTATATAGTTGGGTTCTGTCTTAACAGCATGGCTGGAGAGGAGTGAACAGCCAATTCTTCACAGAAGAACTGATAAAAAATGCAAAATACTTGCCCAGAGAAGCTGTGGCTGCCCCATCCCTGGAAGTGTCCAAGGCCAGGTTGGATGGGGCTCTGAGCAACCTGGGATAGTGGAAGGTGTCCCTGCCCATGGCAGGGAGTTGGAACTGGATGGGCTTTAAGGTTCCTTCTGACACAAACCATTCTGTGATTCCATGATTCTACTGTCTCAGGGAGGTGTGGGGAATAAAGAGTGTTTCTCAGTCTCCTAAAGCTGTGGTTTGTCTCCCCTCCAGCTGAACATCCTGGCCTCTGGAATAGTGGGCTCTTACACAGTGGTCCTGGCTATTGCTTGTTACGTCTACACAAGCCTTGCCTACATCACCCTGGACCTGCTCCGAAGGGTCCTCAACGATTACTTCAACAGGGCTTACACCAACGTGCCTTTCCAGAGGAACGGTGAGTCCCCCCGGGACTTCTCCCTCTTTCTAAAGAGGAGTCACGGCCTCTCCTTCTACTGTGAACAGGGCAGGAAGGGGTGGAAGGAGAACATGTGGGGATGTGGAGACAAGACTTCATTTCTGCCGCTGAACTTGTTCAGTGTTCGTGCGTGGGAAAGGAAGGAATGTTCTACTCTGGTGCAGGAATCTGTTTTCCTCTTTTCCAGACCTGATTATCCTGTCAGTGTGGGCAATGCTGGCCCTCAGCGGGGTGACTGTGCAGCTGCGCCGGGAGAGGAGCGAGGTGCCCTTCCCACCACACCCCTACCTCACCTGGAAGCGGGAAAGGGAGCGTAGGAGCACCAATGTCCTGGACCCCAGCCATCACATCCCTCCCCTGAGGGAGAGGATCCACAACAAGCTGCTGCACATCAAAGAGTTCTTTCAGAAAGACCAGCCGGCCGGGGAGAGAACTCCCCTGCTTCTGTAACGTGCCACGTGACTGGTAGGAACAGAGAGGAAGGACCTTGGAATGGCAAGATGATTCCCAGCAAACCAGGCAGTGGTGCAGGGTTTACCACTGCTCCTTTGTCCTGCTGATGGAGAGGTTTGCCCCACGGGAGCAGTTCCTGTCAGCACACACTACGTGCCGTCTGTGGCTCTGCTGTAACCTGCTCGTGTCCAGCTGCAGGGCCTTGTCCTCGGGGTTCCCCTCGGGGTGGTCTGGGTTGCTCTTTGGGTGTGGGAAGTGTCAAACAGCCCTTGGAAAGCAACCTGGACCATCCTGCCTGTTTGCTTGTGTGTGCTGAGGTACTGCCTGGGTCACTCCTGAGTGTGTCCAGCTGCTGGGGCAGAGACAAGGACATACCCAGGAGTTCCAGCAGGAGCTGCAGCATCCCCTCGTACAGGCACAGACTGTGTGGCTGCAGGCACAGCCGTTCCCAGCGGTGTTCCTGAGCCTTGCAGGCTGGACCGAGAGACTTGAGTTTAAACTGCACTGAATGAACTGTTGTCCGTGTGCACTCCGGGGTTCGGGGTGTGGACCTGACCTGGGACGAGAAGACTCTCCCTCCTCTGGGTGGTTCTGTAGCAAGCTGGTCATCTGGTCTCTGTGCAGAGGTGACTGCCACGAGAACACGAGAGGTTTGTCTCCCTGTTTGCTTTCTGAACAGCCTGTGTCTTGTCTCTGCTCTGGTATGATCTCTTCCTTTGATGGTGCTGTCATAAAAGAAAAAACTAAGTAAGCTCTTCGTAGCCAGTGGCAATTTTTTTCCCTGGAGTTTGCTGAAACACTAATGTTTATTTTTAATCATCTTTTAATTTTGCCTGTCAGGGGTGTGAAAACAGCATTCAGCCAGGAAAATACTGACCGGGATCCCTGCTGACTGAATGTATTCCTTAGCTATTGGAATTGCATCTGCCCAAAGCAGAACGTGGAGTAAAAACAGATGAGGGACTACTCCTGTGTCCAGGGGAGGATTGGGATCTTGTGTGGTGGCTTTATTCCGTTCTTAAAAGCCAAAACCAAGGATGGTTGAAGTGTTGCATCCTGTATCCTGATACAGGTTATGGTGACTCTTCCTTCTCCCTGGTTTTTAGCCTTTAGTGAGGGCAGCCGAGTGCACAGTCCTTCCTTTATGGAACCTCCATGAGGGAATTCCTCAGTGGTGGAAGCTGAAGTTCTCAGCCCCTGCTTTAAATTTTGGTAGTGAGTATGTGAGAAACAACTCTTCCTAAGGAAACTGGTTTCTCTGGGAGCTTAGCTGGAAGTTAAAACACCCTGGCAATAGAAAGGAATTAATGACTTTAACATGACTTCTCTTCAAGGAGTGAAAGCTCAGTGACACAATGTCGGTGGTGACTGAACTCTCCTGAAGTTTAGGGAGACAAATCCCGTGGCTGCTTGGAGCTGGAACAACAAAGCAAAGCTGAAATCCTGCAATTTGGGGCTTGTTTCCCTGTGCTGTTGTGTGGGATAAAGGAGGAGCTCTTCCCTGGGTCTGACTGACTGATCCTGAGCAGTCCCTGCTCTGTGTGATGGCAAGGAGCAAACACTTGTGGTCTAGAAATGCTCTTACCTGTGTTTACTGTGGTGGGGTTTTTATAACTGCTGTGATTAACGTCGTGCGAGGAACAAGCCTAACTCGAATTTTCTATGTCTTTTATAATAAAGATGTCTTTTGGAAAGAACGTTGGAACTGAAGGGCTCTCTTTGAATCCAGTGATGGTTTTACAGCTGAGCCTCTGGCTTGGGTCTTGTAGGGATGGTTTGCTTGGAAAATTTCCTCTTCCCGAGGGGTGAGCTGGGCTGACCTGCCCTACGGACCTGTGGCTGCAGTGACACCCAGAGGCTGGAGCGTGGAACGTTCTCTGGGAAGCCACCGAGGAAGTGCACGGTCCAAAGAGGCTTTTTTTGGATAGCTTTGCCAGACGAGGTTCTAGAGAACAAAGGAAGGATCCTGTTCCTTGGAATGTTGCCAATATGCATCTGGTGGTTGTCCCCTCCCACCCCTTGGATTAGCAGGTTTGGTGTTGGAGTTTCCTGTAGGAACAACAGCTCCAGTAACACTTTGGTTTGTCCAACAGGTGCTCGGTGTTTCTAACACGTGTTCTCCTGCTCTCGGGCCCTGCCTGCTCCAGCCCACGGCTCCAGGCACCAGCTGGCTCCCGGGGAGCCGGCCAGGCTTTGGCCTTCCATGCTGGGAAGGAGAGAACTCCAAACCAGGGCACCCTGTTATCTGGTGCAGCAACACGAGCTGGATTCTTTTTTTTTTAAATCCTGAATGCTGAGGGGGAACAAAAACCACATGCAGGAAGCAAAGAAGCTCAGGAACACTAAAACTAATTTTTTAAATGACTCATCATGTGCTACTCAGTGAATTCCTGGCGAGCCAAAGAGCAGCTGCCTCCTACGATACTGGAGCTGTGCTTTTTTCCTTCCAAGACTGAGAGTGTTTCCTTAGCAGTTGGTTAATGAGGAAAGGCTGGGAGAAGGTGGCCTTTGGACACCTCCAGCTCAATGTTGTTCCTACTGAATCTCCTTGTTCTTTCCCTTTTGGCTTCTGGTGACACTTTTTGGACCTCGATGCTCCTTCCTGACCAACCGCGTGATGTGGAAAAGGCTGGTAAACAAGTTGTCTGATGCTGAAACTCCTCCACCCCATCCCTTCCCTTCCAGCCTTGCTTTAATCATGGAAACATCTGTGTTTTCAGTCAGCTTTATTGATAAAATAAGTTTCCTGTACAGTACACAATTCTAGCCATAAATCCTTTCCAAGCCATCTGAGTTACAAAAATAACAGGTATGCCATGAAAAATAGTCACTTCACACGCTGTGAAGGCTCTTCAGAATCCTGAAGGGATCAGGGGCCAGGGGATTGAGAGGGGAGACATATCAAATGTGAGGGCTGGGAGTAGATAAATTAAGTCACATTTTTCTTTAATTACAAAAATAAACACTAATCAAGCATTATTTCATAATAGAGCAATCTCCAAGTACTGCCACAGACCAACAACCCTCCTCTGGAGTGGGAAGCCAAGCCGGAATTCAGCCATGGAGCTGCATCAGCATCAAAGGGGTGGAAATGTCTCTGACACCAGTCAATGGCTGAAAAGATGCTTCCAGAAACAGGAACTTCAGCAACTGAACCCAAAATGTCTCATGAAGTTTGCAACAACAGAACACTCCAGTGAAAAAAAGATGTTGCTTCTGGCAAGCCACGGCAGAAATGCAAAACCTAAATCAGAGCAGCACTGGCGAGGTTTTACAGAAAATAACAGCAGGCAAGAATATTCTGTGCTGGAGCTAGAACGTTGCCCAAAAAATTCCCCTTGGCTGTTGAGAGAGTTTGGAAATGATTCTAACTTTGTTTCCATGCAGGTGAATGTCCTCTGTGTGTCATTAAGCCTAGAAGGTGCTCTGGGAGGAGAAGCAGCAGTTCCTCCACTTCCAAAAAGTGCTGTGAAAAATGAGCTGATTTATCTGTCCTCTCAGCACATAAACTTAATGGAGGCTCAGGAAGCTGGATTTAAACTGGCACCCTTGGAAGTGCTGGATCTTAGTTCCTTCTGTGTTGTTGTCACTGAAAATCAGAATAATTCAGCTCTGCTTAACTCGCCTTAAAACCTTTCTGGTGCCTGGTTAGTACTGGAGAAAGGGAAATTCAGAGTATTAACTGCAGGCTGCCAACCTTGCCCTGAGCTGCTCCTCCTCCCACCCACCTTTCTGCTGCCACTGCTTGGGTGCTCTCCGCTTGCTATTGCCCGGTTAGGAAGTTTGGAGAAGGAATAGATGGGAATAATGTGGCTTCTTCTGCCTCTGTGCCCTTTCCATCAAACAGGTTTGTTGCAATATGAGGATTTATTAAAAAAGAAACCAAAGGAAAAAATGTGGATCATGCACAAAGCATATTTGTAAGTTACTGCTTTTTAGGCAGAGATTGGACTCGAAATCTTACCTTTTCTTATAGAATAGTCGCACTGAAACTTTGCGTGAGCAATAACTTATATAAATTACTTGAAATCTCACCTTTTATCTGCAAAATGATTTCATATAAAAGGAATTCCCGTGAAGCCATTTCCTGCTGGGGTCAGACCTATGGCCATGAGTCTGTCACACCAATGTAATTTATTTCACAGGGTATAAAAGCCACTGAGCTGGAGTTTGACACCTCCTCTTGCTGGTGCCCTATTCAGGAACAAGTGCTTGACCAGTGAGCCCTGATGCTCCGTTGGGAAAGTGTGCAATTGAGGCTTCCCGGCTTCCCCAGTCCTTAGCTCTTCCTCAGGCTCAAATCACTGCTTGTCACTAATCCTGACAGGGAGGTGCTCTCGGATGCATCCTCTTTCTTGAGGTTCAGAAAGGATTCTCTGGTGATTTGGAGGATTTCTCTCAAGCCTTTGTTTTCTTGCTAGAAACAGAGAAAGAACAAGGCATTTAACAGGACTCCAGGAAGAAATCATGGGAATTACATTAGCGACCTCCCCTCTACTCCAAACTAATGCAAAAGGATTAAAATCCTTTATCTTCTACAACCAAGAGCATGAGGTTTCTGACCCTCCTGCTCTCTGTCAGGGCTCCCCTCTGCACCCCACCTTGAGAGAAAGCTGGAGTGGGGAAATGGCACTTGCACCCCTCCAACCAGGCAAGTGTAACACAACAGGGACTCCACGGGACCGGCTGTGCTGCCGTTCCCTGCCTGGCTCCCTGCTCCAGTGGCGTTCCACCCTCACCTCGAGCTGGGTGATGCGTTCCTGCTCTTTGCAGCCGTGTCTCTCGTCGAGCTCAATGGCCTTCCTCATCACTGCTGCCATTTCGGTGATCTGGTCCACGTGCACCTGCAGCTCCTGACACAGAAAAGGTCAGTCATGTATTAATTTAGCAATGTATTTAACAAAATGAAGCATTAAATGTGCCTCATTTTAACTGCTGTGACAATTTATTAACACAGACCTAAATTTTGGAAAATAAGCTCTCTAACTTCACACTGAAGTTGGCCACCGTGGTCCTATTTATTTTGTCACACAGTGACCCCTCTTATCAGAATTTTCTTGACTGACTGTGTCTTCTACAGCCTCCAAACGGAGTCAGCCCCGTGCCTGCCCTGCCAAGGCCTTCCTGTGCAGCAGGAACTGCTGTGTATCACCTGGGATATGCAAACCAACTCAGCCGAGAGCAGCAGGGTCTGCAACACTCTTTCCAGTTGGAAACCTGATCTCCAGGACCAGCCCATGGACATTTATCTCTTCAGGACACCAGGGGCAGTGGTCATCCTTTCTGTGTTGTGTCTTAGGAAACTCACATCTGTCCTTCACTCTTTTTTTAGATACTTCTGCTTGAATCCACCTCCACTTCCAGCTTATGTGGGATCTGGATTTCAGAGGTTCAGGAAACACCGAAGGGTCACTGCTGCCTTTCCCTGCAGAGCCTGTGCCCCTCTGGAATTTACTGCTGCTCAGTTAAAGCAGAGAGTGGAATGGTGTTTTGTCTTGCATTGTCTTTTTCTCCACTTGTCTTTTATTCCAACTGTACTGTGTTGCCAAGTCTTTGCCATTCCAACTGCCCAGGCCCTGATTCAGCTGTTTCCTCCTCCAATGCCCTCTCCCAATGGGAGGGGCCAGGGAAGAACTCGCCGTGAATCTTTCTTTATTTGCTGCTCAGTTTCCAGTGCAGGTGATGACACAAAACATTTTTTCAAAGAACCCCCAAATTTAGCTGGGCAGGAAGCTGTGGTCAGGCAGGGATGAGCCTTGAGAAGGGCTGTGGGTTTCAGATATCCTGCTCTCCTCCCTCCTTTCTATTTTCCAGCTTCTGTGCCTCTGCATCAGAGTGACTTCAGGCCTGTTCCAAGGTCACTGATGTCAGATCAGATACTCACAGAAATCAATGATCTCCTGCAAACAGGCACTAAAGGTAAGAGCTGGCACTCGAGGAAACAGCCCTTTCTGGTACAGCTGAATTCCTTGGCTATAATGGATTTTTTGCTTAACAAGAGAGAAGTGTTTAAAAAGTGCTTCAAGATTGTTCAGCCTTACTGCATGTGAAGGCTGAGCAGGAGAAAAAGTAATGAAATTCCAGAAATCCTAAGTGTCAGGTTAAGAGTTATAAATTCATCAGGCATTCTTGTGGGATCAGGTTTAACAAAAATGTAGAAGCCTAAATCCCCAGTCCCTCCATAATATTGTGTGATACTACTTTTTTTTTCTTTTTCCCCCAAGCTTTTAATCCACTGGAGTGCTCCTAAATGAAATTTCCAAGTCCATTTGAGGATGGATATAATTTTACTTTCCTGTTTTGGTGCTCCTCAGTCTGTAAGAGCTGTTATACCACGTGCTGAGGTAACTTCTTCTGCAAAGGATCGATACCTGTCCCTTTGTAAGATTTTATGCTAAAGATATAGTTAGAATCCAGGAATGTTTTTTCAATATTCCAAAGGGCTTTTAAAATATTTTTTTTAAATTTGTGATATTTAGGGTAAAAATATTTGAATATTGGATTTAAAAAGCTTGTTCTTCCAAGTAAGCACAGGTTCACTAATTACTTGTTGGAGTCTAGAGCATTAAGCTAAAAGCAGTCTAAAAGTGAATATCACTGAGATCTGGCAGTGCAATAGGACCGTTGCTTTCAAGATCAAAGTAAAACAAAAGTCAATTAAGTAGACACAGTAATGTAATGCTACTTGTTTAAAGTTTAAGTATGTGAGAAGCTGGTAAGTTTGAGTTACTCAATTGCTCAAGTTTCCTGTTCGTGTTGCATGGACTGGATTACAAAAATCAGGACTTGTTGGTAGTACAGCGATACGGAAACTGAGACAAAGTAAGCTTTGAACTGATCCACTATGAAGTGTTAATTTAAAAAAAACAAAGGCAAAACCCCCCAATGAAGTTCTTACCTTGGAATGTTGCTCTTTTAGCTTTGTTATTATACTTGGGTCATCTTTTTTGCTGGCCATAAGCAGCCTGAACATCTGTTCTCTGTACTTGCTCATGATGAGCTCCAGAGCAGACTGATGCTCCTCCAGAGATGTGCGTAGTTCTGCCAACAGGATTGAAATTCAGTTAGAGCTTAACAAAGAACCGAGACAGGAGGAGAAGTATACTCCCACTGTACAGAATTCCAGAAGGAATTACACAACTGTGCTCACACCACAGCTTGTTCTGACTGCTCCCAAGTTAGTTGTTTTTAGCAGGGGGAAAACACATCTCCAAACAGATCCCTCTGCTGCAGAATTAAGTTGTATTTATCTCCTCACTATTTCCAGTGGTGCAACTGGAACTTGGAAAGAACAGAATATTCCTGGTTTACCTTTATTTTCCTGCTGCAATTCCCTAATCTGTCTGTTTTCCTGCTGGATCCCCATCACAAGTGTGGACCGAGGGCGATGTCTTGCTACTTCATTGAGCTCTTGGATTTCTTCTTGGTACTGGGTATGGAAAAAACCAACAAGGGACAACACACTGAGTAAAGAAATGCTGACGTTACACAGCAGGTCACAAAGCACCACTTCTCCTGTCAGTCAGGGACAGCAACCAGCAAGACAATGTTTGTTTTTAAATTATAATATCCAACACACACAGTTCTGAAGGTGTTGTTGACATGCTGTCCTTTAGAGATATAAAAGCATCACCTTTGTTCTTAAACAAGTTTCATTCCACAGGTGTGTGCAGTGGCTGTTATTTAACCTTCAGTTAATGAAGGTCAAGTTCGCCATCAGGTAATTTAGAACTGAGAGATGTGGTAGAGACAAACCATGAGGTATTAACCTCTCCATACCCAATGTGGCTTCCCAGTCCCTCAAACCACAGGACTGTGTGGGTGCAAGTCACACAGATCCCAGGGAGTGGATCCTGACTCCCAACAGAAGGGTAAATTCAATACTCTTGATCTGAAGCCATGAAGCCTCGGCATGACGAGTTTACAGGGCTGAATCACATGCAGGGTTTTATTATTTTACAGCCCCGTTGAGATATCCTGCGTTTTATTAAAGTGACAGGATGAACTCCCACGTGGAAAGTCAGGAGACACCTTTACATTCTCCAGGAGCTCTCTACTGAAATCTGCTCAATCTAACGACACGCCTTGAACCAGCTTAACATCAGAACAGAAACGACCACAAGCGTGAAAACCTTTTCACAGGATCCAGCTATACAAACAGCCTATTTTTAGGTGGCAGTCACACCTACAACAAAAACACCTCTGGCATTAAAGGATTACCCGACACTGTACTGATTCTACGGCAGCACGGAAGAGACGGGAATTGCACGTAACCGAGGTTGGGAAGCAAACCTGTTTCATGGCCTCGACCCTCTTGTTGAGCGCCGTGGTCTGTTCGATGAGCGCCTCGGCCGCGCTGTCGTGTTCCCGCAGCCGCTCCACCAGCGCCTTCGCGTCCGCCAGCGCCTTCTCGATGGTGCAGCTCATTTCTGAACATCACAAACCGTCATTTCCAACACCCGCCCCCGTCAGCCACACACACAACAACCGTCTGCAGGACAGAGCTTTGGTTTTTAGCCTGAGGCAGCCGGATACAACCTCCGAACAACAGGATAATTACGGTATAAACCCAGGTTTACAGCGGGCTGGAAGATTTTGGGGAGTTAAATCGGCAGCTCAAGCTGATGGAGAAGAGAAAATTGCTCGGGGAAAACTCAGAGAATTAAATTTCTTCCTGTCTATAAATGAACGCAAACTTCACTGCCTGGAATGGAACTGTGAAATTTTCTGCACGATGGAGAAAGACAGTGAGGAAAAGGACCGAGTGCATAATTAAAATACCAACTCCTAATTGCAGTAGTTGTTAAGAGAAATTACTTATGGCCACAGCTGCCAACCTTGCAAAACGCTTGGACACACCACCATTTCCAAAACACTGGCCTTTACACTGATTTTTTTTTTTTTGTATTCATGTTTAGCCAGTTAAGTTTCAAGACCAAGATTTTCAGCCTTTTTTATTTTCTTTTCAGAAACCTTGCACTTGTTCCACTGAGAAGGAAATCTACTTCAATTCCTTCAGCAATCAGACAGCAGGGATAGAGGCTCATGAGACTTATGGGCCTTATTGATATCAGGCTTAATATTTGCTTTAGGAAATGTTCTAAGGTACAGAAGGAATCAATGAAACCCATTTCTTAGTCAGGCTGTTTGGGAAAGCAAAGATTTTTGTGAGGATTAAAGATTATTGAGTCTTTCCTGAGCTCCATGGGGAAAAAAATTGCTTCAAGTTGATTTTTTTAAAACTTTTTCAGGCACCTTTACAAATCACAGCACGGGATCTTTAAGCCAAGCTTAAAGTAATCCTCAAGTTTACCTCAACTGACCTTTTCCCACTGTCCCGGGTAAGCAGTAGAAGGAGGGACATTTCAACCACCAGAAATTCAACCTGCGTTTTCTGGGACTCGTGTGTTATCAAAAGCCATCAGGATTTTGGCACGTAGATTCCTACGGACATTCCTAATGATGATTCCTTCCTTTTTGTTTATCAAACAGCATTTTTATTTAAACTGCCATTTGAGGTATCAAGTTCTTCAGCAGAACCTGTGTTATCACTCTGATTTAACAGTTTGAGTTCTTTCCAGTATTACACAGAAAGGAGTCATAGTGCACTGCTTTTAGGGATCTGCTTTCCCTGCTCCTCCTTCCAGTCTCAAGTTCCTACTGGACCACAGAAATATCCCACGCAAGAGATGACTTTCCAACTGGCTGAACTGCTGCAGGAATTGATTTAGTGAGATCCATGTTTAAGGAAAACCTGAAGAGCAGCCTTTCACTCAATTCGTGGTCCATCTGTAAACAATTTAAAATTCTCTCTGGCTGCCTGTGACAAACAAAACCTCCGCCTTATCCTGCAGTTGAGCCTAAACCTGGGAGTCAACCTGGACATTCGGGGGGGGGAAAAAAAAACCCCAACTGATTAAATATAATTGATTTAAACAAATTCGTACGGTATGTTATTTTTACGAGGGCGACTGCAGGAACTAAATTTAATTATTCCTGAACTCTGCCCTACAAGAGATGCCCAGCTGAGAGCAACCTTGTCAACAGGCAGCAGAGCAACGACTCGGCCCAGCAACACTCCTCCTACGCATCCATTCCCTGGCATTTCCTGCTATTTACTAATGGCTTTCATGAGCAAATTAAAGGAAAAACAACATTAAACAATGAAGACTTTTGCGCAATTATCTAGTTTTCTGTCTCTTCTTTCCTTCATATCCTCGCTGGAAACCTGCTTTTTTCCACAGCTCCGGGTTTTACCACAGGGACCAGTTTGGCAGCGCCGAGCCAGGATGCAGTTTCCAAGGAATTCAGGCGGATGCAGAAGTCCACCGGCATTCCCGGTGGGACGGGACCATCCCGGGGGTGTCACCGCCGCATTCCAGGTGGGACAGGGGCATCCCGGGGGTGTCACCGCCGCATTCCCGGTGGGACGGGGGCATCCCGGGGGTGTCACCGCCGCATTCCAGGCGGGACAGGGGCATCCCGGGGGTGTCACCGCCGCATTCCCGGTGGGACGGGACCATCCCGGGGGTGTCACCGCCGCACTCCCGGAGGGACGGGACCATCCCGGGGGTGTCACCGCCGGGAGCGGCGCCTCCTCCCCACTCAAAACCCGCCGCAATCGCGACACTGAGGCGCGACAGCTGCGGCCGTCGCGACACCGGCGCCTGCCAAGACGGGCATCCGAGGGGTCCCTCGCCCGTCCCCGCCCGCGGGTCTGATGGAGGGAGGGGGGCTCCTCCTCCCTCGCGTTCCTCACGGCGCCCCAGCCCTGGAGTGGCCCGCGGCGAGCCCGCGGCGCTCCCGATCGTCCGGCCGCGGCCCCTGCGGCGCCCCCCCTGTTTCCACGAACCCCTCAGGATACTCACTCATGCCCGGAGCTCCGGCGGCGCCGGGGTGAGCCCGGAGCGGCCCCGGCCGGTGACAAATGGCGGCCTGAGGGGCCGCGTCCCGCAACCCGCCGGGGGGCGCTGGCGCGCTGGCCGCGCGAGGCTCTCGCGAGAGGACACCCCGCCCCCGCCTCTAAAACCGGCCCGCCCCAGATCTCGCGAGAGGTTTGGGCGCGCGCGCCGGGGGTCCCGAGAGGGGGCTGTTCGTTTCAAAGGTGGCGACGAGCGGCCGCGGGGCGGCTTCGAGTGCTGCGGTGTGGGCTGGGCTACACTGCCCGGGGACGCCTTCCTCTCCGTCAGGGTGGGCAGGGCGGCAGGTTGCCCGGAGAAGCTGTGGCTGCCCCCTCCCTGGAAGTGTCCGAGGCCAGCTTGGAGCGACCTGGGGTAGCGGGAGAGGGGTCCCTGCCCGCGGCAGGGAGTAGGAACGAGGTGATCTTTAAGGGTCTTTTACAACCAGCGGACGGGGTTGAGTACTAGTTGACAGACAAGTTGCGTAGCGTGCGGCCAACGAGCACCGGTGCCCTTGTTTGTTAAAATGTGAGTTTAAATGTAAAGTTTCAAAGATCACGGAGCTTTGTTTTTTTTTTTGATGGGAGTAAACCGGAATAAAGCACAGAAATCCCTCACAGAGCGGAATAAAGCAGGGAATTCCTTCACAGACTGGGATAAAGCAGAGGGTTCCCCTCACAGACTGGGATAAAGGAGAAAATTCCATCAGGAGACTAGAATAAAGCAGGGAATTCTCTCGCAGGCCGGAATAAAACACGGAACTCCCTCACAGACCGGAACATAGCAAAGAACTCCTCCAGAGACTGGGATAAAGGAGAGGATTCCCTCACAAACGGGAATAAAACAGGGATTTCCCTCACAGCCCGGAATAGAACACCCGCCTCGGGGCGCGCACCGCGGTCACAGATCTCGCGAGATCTGGCCCTCCCCCGCGCCGCTGGTCGTCCGTCGTCCCCCGAGTTCTCGCGAGATCCTGCGGCGCGCGCTCCGGCCGGGGCGAGGGCCCGGGGGGCAGCGGGACGGGGATCGGGGCTGGGACTGGGACTCGGATCGGGACCGGGACCGGGACAAGCGGCGGCAGCGGCACGAGGAGCGGGGCCGGGCGCGGCCTCGGCATGTCGGGCGAGTGACCCCTCCCCGGCCCAGCGCGGCGCGGGCG
>VZRE01015078.1:347359-389225 GCA_013396775.1 Cephalopterus ornatus | reverse complement strand
TTTTTTAGTGAGCTCTTGCGTGGGTTTTTTTTAGGGTGGTGTGTTGCGTCATTCCGCAGAATTACGCGGAAAAGTAGGTTATTAGGGTGGAAACTGGCAGAGCTCTCGGTGGTGCTCCGCGGCAGGACGAGGGGCGATGGAAACACGAGAAGTTCCGCCTCAGCACGAGGAGGAGCTGCTCTGTGCTGAGCCCGGGGAGGGCGGGGAGATTCCCTCTCTGGAGGCATTCCAAACCCACCTGGACGCGTCCCTGTGTCACCTGCTCCCGGTGACCCTGCCTTGGCCTGGATGGTCCCTGGGGTTCCCTGAAACCATATGGAGACATCTGGAATCTGCATGCATTTGGTGGGACGCGTGTGGTTGAAGTTCAGTGCTCTGAGTAGCTAGTCTAAGACTAGTTGGCTAGTCTAAGATTAGTTTTCATATGTAGTTTGGGTCCCTGAGCGAAGATGTTCACCCTAACACAAGGGTCTGGTGTTCTTCCAGAGGTATTTCTCTGGGTTGTGCTGTGGGAGAGGAAAACCCAGGCTGTGGATGTGGAACAGGAAAATGCTCCACACTCCGTTGCAGAGGGCTCGAGCTGAATAGTTGGGAAGAACACAAGGAGAGCTCCTTTAAGCCTTTCTGCATAAGAAACGCTTTCACTATGATTTCACGCTTGGTGTATTTGTCAGTGAGAGACTGAAGTTACAGATGCAAACATGAGTTTAAAAATCAAGATGTGTTTAGCAAAGTAAAGGCTGAAAATCACTTTAAAGTCTGATTGTGCTGCTTGAAGTTCTGTAAAGCTTAATCTAAGTTGTTTTTTTCCATGTAACGTTTTTTTAGGAAATAATTAGGCAGCAGTTTCTGGTTATTTTTTAAAGTTTCTTTTAACTAGGGAAGTGGAGAGGTCAGTTCTGTGAATTCTTGTTGCCTTCTCAACAGTATAATCTTTTTTCTGCTTTTTTTCCTCCTGAGAAAAAGTAGTTTCTTCTGATTAGAAACCTAGTCTGCTAAAATATGGATTAGTTAGAGTTCGAGAGGGAAGTTTGTCTCCATGTAAATAGATTCTTAAAGTGGGGATTTTTGTGTTTTTTTTAAAAACCCTGAACAGTTCCGTCAAAGTTATAACGGAATCACAGCACGGTTTGGGTCGGAAGGGACCGTGGGCAGGGACACCTTCCACTTGAACAGTTTCTCGCTGATTTTGATGTCTTGTTTCTTTTAGGAAGAAAATGAAAATATTTTCTGAGTCTCATAAAACTGTTTTCGTGGTGGATCACTGCCCCTACATGGCAGAATCATGCAGGCAACACGTTGAATTCGACATGTTGGTGAAGAACAGGACACAGGGAATTATCCCTCTGGCACCCATCTCCAAGTCCCTATGGACCTGCTCCGTGGAATCATCCATGGAGTACTGCAGAATAATGTATGATATCTTCCCTTTCAAGAAACTGGTAAGTTCTTCCAGCCTTCTTGACGGTGTGAGGAATATTTTTCTTTTTTATTTGTTTTTAAATCATTAACTGTTGGTTAGATTGAAACATGAAACCTGTTTTATTATTTAAAGATTTATTTCTGCTGCTGTTACGCTTTGTAGCGCTTTAAGTTGGTTTTAATAATGTATGAATCCCATGACATATTTAATTTTGGGACCTTTCATTGTCTTACTGTCACTTGACACAAGACATAGAGAGGGGCTTTAGGGCAACTTAGAGATTTATTTATTTATTCTCCTGAGCTGTAACTTCACAAAAGCTTGAGTGAAGTGCTGCTTCAATCTGAGTTTTGTTGCTAGACACACTTGGTAGCTGTTCATAAAGTTCATCGTGTCAACTTTGAAGGAATTCTGGGCTTGAGGAAGAGGTGGGATCACCCTGAAATGGTGATTGGGAAAGTTGGAGAGCTTCCTGGCACACACAGCTCCCTGTTTTTCTAAATATGTTTTCCTAGGTGATGTTTCTTAAATCTTGCTGGATATTTACCTCATGGTGTACTGTGACAGTCCTTGGAGAATGATGTGCACTGTTGCAGTATTAGATTTTATTTTGTAGCTATTCTGCTGAAAATATTGGTTTGTTATTGAAATGCTTAATAATCTGCAGTTCTGATTTGGTGTAGAGACTGGTTTTGTGGCTTAAAAATATAAACAGGGTGAGAAGTTGTTACATTACTAAAGGGAAAACTGAACATATCAGGGGTGTGTGATTTTGGTGGTTTGTTGTGTTGTTTTGAGTTGGCCTTGTCGTGGCACGTCTCCAGAACATCAGGAAAAAGGAGTGTAATTCGTGTTTGTTTGGATTTGGGGAAGTAACAATATAATATCTGTTATCTCCCATGTGATTTCTTTGATCCTTTCAGGTGAATTTCATTGTGAGTGATTCTGGGGCTCATGTCTTGAATTCTTGGACTCAAGAGGATCAGAACTTGCAGGAGGTATGGTTTGTAGGTGGTCTTTTGTGTAGATGTAGCTTAATTGTGGAATAAACAGCAACATTTTACTATGTTCAGTATGAAATAACTCTGGTTAATTAAAATGTTGGTGGATCCAGACTGAAGTTGTTGCATAACAATTTCAAGCCTGGATTACTCTTCAGACAGCTTTACAAAGTTTAAAGAGTCTTTCACTATAGACTTACGTATTAAAATAAATAATATGAAAATACCTGCGTATTTCTTCTGTAATTTGGTGCTACTTGTTAAATTCCTTCTTTTTTTTTTAAACTTTTGCATGATAGGCAGATAAAGCTGCAGGTGCATCATACTACACACACAGAAAATAAACACAAACCATGAGATGCATCTGATTTTTTTTTCCCCAGCCAACAAGAACCTTGGTTTGGGGCTTAAAAAGAAAAAACACCCCATAAATAGACAAACAACAGAAAACCCCACAACAAACCAAACAAAAAACCCAACCAAGCAAAACTCCCCAAAACAAGACAGAAACAACGAAAAACCCCGAAATCTAACAGCAAATAACAAAAAACCCCTCAAAATAAAATTAAACAAACCAACGAAACTCCCTACAAAAAAACAAAACAAAAAACCCCTCCCAAAATCGAAACAAAACACCAACAAAACCCCCCCAAAATGAAACCAAACCCAAAAAAAGCCCCAATGAACCCCAAATCAAACCAAACAAAAAAAAAAAACCCATCGAACCCTAAATCAAACCAACACAAAATCCAATAACAACAATTAAAAAAAACCCCCAAAATCAGAAAACACAAAAAAAACCCCACCAAAAAAAAACAACAAAAAAGGCAAAACAAACAAACAAAAAACTAACTACAAAACACACAGAAAACCCCTATCAACCCAAAAAAATGTGGTGAAAACATTAATTGTAAATGCCCTCTGTTATCATATTGTTTCATACTGAAAGGGCTCATCCTCTGAAAAACTTACATTGGGGAGGAACCGAGTTTCCAAATTCTCAGAAAATAAAAGCAAAATGGCAACTTAATAATGCTGGGATGTCTTTCAGCTGTTGGATATAACTTGCAGTTATAATATTTCTGTAGTAAATGAGGATATTATGTTCCCAAGGCTCAGTACCAATTAGTAAATGGAATTCCAGAGGGTGGTTTCTGGGTGTTTCCCAGAAGGCCGCCGACATGCAGTGCTGGTTAATCGCCCTGTTTGTTCGCCTCCCCACGATGTTAATTAGAGCGTCAAACGCGTTGAAGCGATGACATTCCCGCGCTCATTTCCCTGTTTTCCACCAGCTGATGGCAGCCCTGGCAGCCGTGGGGCCCCCAAACCCCCGAGCAGACCCCGAGTGCTGCAGTATCCTGCACGGGCTGGTGGCGGCGGTGGAGGCTCTGTGCAAGATCACCGAGTACCAGCACGAGGCGCGCAGCACCCTCCTGGAGAACGCCGAGCGCGTCGGGAACAGGGGCAGGATCATCTGCATCACCAACGCCAAGAGGTCTGTGGGATCCTGTCCTTCCACCCTTAGGGAGGCATCTCGCACATCAACCAGGGGCCTTCTTTGCCTCGTTGGAAGCGTTGTTTGTGGAGGTCTGGAAGCAGAGGGATGTTCGGTGGTGCTTTGAGCCTTAGGGGTCATGATCTGGCATTAAGAGAGATTCCCTGTGTTTTTCCAGTGACAGCCATGTTCGGATGCTGGAGGATTGCGTTCAGGAGACCATCCATGAGCATAACAAGCTGGCAGCCAACTCTGACCAGTGAGTATTGCTTTTTACACACTTATTATTATAACTATTAACCAGTGAGTATTGCTTTTTATGCACTTATTATTATAACTATTAACCAGTGAGTATTGCTTTTTATGCACTTATTATTATAACTATTAACCAGTGAGTATTGCTTTTTATGCACTTACTAACCAGTGAGTATTGCTTTTTACACTCAATATTATTATTAACCAGTGAGTATTGCTTTTTACGCACTTATTATTATTACTGTTAACTAGTGAGTATTGCTTTTTATGCACTTATTAACCAGTGAGTATTGCTTTTTACACACTTACTATTGTTGGCCAGTGAGTATTGCTTTTTACACTCATTATTATTATTATTTTTAACCAGTGACTGTTGCCTTTTACACATGTATTATTATTATTATCATTACTATTATTATTACTAATATTGCTATTGACCCGTGAGTATTGCTCTTTACACACTTCTATGATTATTCTTATTATTTTGCTTTTTACACACTTATTTTATTATCATAATTATTGTAGCTATTATCATCATCATTATTATTGGAATATCGTCATTATTGTCTATTGATATTATCAATATTTGTGTATTTTTGTATTAAAACGTGTAATACATATTGATATATCACAAGCATATATTGATCTACATCTATTATATGTTTGGAGCTTAAAATAATAAAACATATTTATAAGATATATTGAAATATTTTGTTTATTATAACAGTATAATAAATACATAATAATGTAAATATATTAAGCTATAATTTATATTGCGATATTAATTATATTTAAATTTATTTAAATATATGCAAGTACATTAAAATATTAATACAGTGCCTAAATTATATGATTATATATTATGTGGTAATATTAATGAATACATTAATATACTACTAAAATATTATTGTGATTATTTATTATTTATTGGGTTTCTTTAAGAGAAACTGAATTGAGTTTCTCTCACCCTGCACATGCCTGGCATATCCTCTATGAAATGTGGAATGTATTTTTTTAATAAAACTGGCTCTGATGAACTATTTGAAGGAGTCTGTTAAATAGAAGGTGGTCAATCATGATATTGTACGAACATTATCTTCCCAGTGTCATCCTTTATCCTCAGAGCACAGGTTTTCTTTAGCTTGTTTCCTTCTCCCTCTTGCTCCAAGAGGAGACACCTTTAACAGTGCCTTGTTAAATCCTGTGTGTTTCTCAGCAGTAATTCACCTGATGCATCTTTTTCTTGACAATACTGTTATTTTTACATTCATCTTTCTGTGACTATAACAACTAAGTGCTTTAAAACTAGCTTTGAATTTCTAAATCACTGTGTTGCCTTGTAAAGTGTACAGTAGCTCGAGATCCTATTCCTGGTTGCTCCTCAGGCACTGGAATAGCAGGAGCAGGAGTCTCCTGTGTTTTCCTGCTGCAGTTGCAGTTTCATGGATGTACAAAGGATTTATTTGTCCAGGGAATCAGGTTCTGAGTCCACTGGAGAGACAGCAAAATGGTCTCATTCCCGTAGGTAGAGATGTGAAACAATGTCTTGATCTTCCCAAACTTTGAGCCACATTAAGGTATAAACATATATCCAATAATAATCATAATAATCATAATAATAACCAATAATAGTAGTAATTATAGTGGTGATAACAATAATATATCCAATAAGAATAATAATATCTAGTAAATAATAGTGTATATGTAGTAAATGTAAGTATATAATATAGCGTTTTGTGTATATATAGTATATATGTGTATATATATATACATTATATAGTGTATATATAGTGTAAGTAAATTAAGTAATAATAATAGTAATAAAAATAATATATCCTATTATAATAACAACGCATATCTTTGTATTATTTGGGTAGTTGTTTTCATGTTCATGGAATCCCCTTATTAATACCCAGCCCTGGAGGCACAAATTCCCTGTAGTGTCACTTTGCAGCTGGGTAAAGCTGAACAAGGTTGCACCAAAAAAAAAAATGATGTGTCCAAAAAGAAACACAGTGCTGTAGCATCTGGAGAGCCACAAATGTTATGTTCTTATTTTTAGTATGATAAAATCTTATTTTGAAGTATCTGCCTTTGCAAATCATTAATGTGACCTCGTTTCTGCAGGAAACAGCGTGTTGTTAATATATGTTTATAATTCTGTCTTTTAGAAATCAAAATGGATTTAATTTCTAGGAGATAGTTGGCTGAACAAAATGCTTTTATTTTTCAGTCTAATGCAGATTCAGAAATGTGAACTGGTGTTAATCCACACGTACCCAGTTGGAGAAGACAGCCTGGTTTCAGATCGTCCTAAAAAAGAGGTGAGGAGCTGAAAACGAGAAAATTTAACCAAAGATTAACAGTGTCAAATTATTCTCAGTTGTTCAGCAGCAAAACCACTTGTGGAGGTTGTTGGAAACCAAATACATACAAAATATTTAGTAATATGCTCCTCAGTTTGCTCTGCATTTTACTGTGCTGTCTGAAAGAATGAGAAAAGGCACAAGGAAAAAAAGTCTTCTCAACATGAAAGGCATCTAATCCTGCGTGTTATTTACTAAATAAAAAGGACTGTAACAGCTGCCTTCCTGGGATTCTTTTCTACAGAACTCTGCTGTAGTTGTGCTAAAAAAAAAAAAGGTGAACGGAAGAGGATAAATTGAATTCTAATTCCCTCTGTAAGGCAGACACTGGGTTTGGGTTTTGGGATTTTTTTTTTGGTTGATTGGGATTTTTGGTGGGAGTTTTTTTGGTTATTTTTACTGTTTTTTGGGGTCCACTGTGGGTTTTTGGTGTTTTATGTTATTATTGTTTGGTTTGATTTGGGGTTTTTTGTTGGTTTTTTTTGTTTTGGTTTGATTTGGGTTTGTTTTGGTTTTGGAGGTTTGGGTTTTTTTGGTTGTTTCGGTCCTGTTTGGTTTGTTGCGGGGGTTTCTTGTTTGGGTGGTCTTTTTGTTTGTTTGTTTGGGGTTTTTTTAGGTTGGGGGTTTATTTTGTAGTTGTTTTTGTTTTTAAGCCCCAAACCAAGGTTCTTTTTGGCTGAGGAAAAATCAGATGCATTTCAGGACTTGTGTTTATTTTCTGTGTATATATATGGTGCACTTACAGGTCCATATATAAAAATTACTCAGTAGCCAAAAGAAAGAAAAACTCTTCTTATTACCAATTAATGACCCAGATTTTTTTGGCACTCTTGAGGTTTTTTCCTACCATTTGTAGTAACTGCAGTTGTAGCAAGTGGCATAACCTCAAAATTCTGAATTAGGAATAATTTGTGCTTCTTCCTTGTTGTTTCCCTTGCTGTGGGTTTTTTGGATGGTAGTTCCGCCCCCCCCCCCAAACTCAGCAGCGTAAATACTTATTTTATGAGTTTTGAACGAACTGCTCCATGATATTAGAGCCTAATCCGTGAATTCCATGTGTCCCTTTGTTTCAGCTCTCACCTGTCCTGACCAGTGAGGTGCACAGTGTCCGTGCAGGGAGGCATTTGGCCACAAAACTGAATCTTTTAGTGCAACAACACTTTGATTTGGCTTCAACCACCATCACAAACATCCCCATGAAGGTAATATTGTGTCCACAGCTTCGTGTGAACTTGCTGCATCACTTCTAAATTTGTTGGAAAACTTTTTGATGTTTGTTTTAATTGAATTTTTACGTTGTTTTTCTCTCCATATCATGTTTTTTTTTTTGTTCTTGTTTTTTTTTTTTTTTTTTTTTTTTTTAGCCCACATTCAATGTCTGTGACCAGGTTAGTAAAAATCAAGAAGGGGGAAATTAAAAGAAAAAAAAAAAATTAAAATTAAAGAAGGATCACAGAACAAAAAAGTTGTATTGCTGAATCTCAATTTTTGATGTAGCAATACAAGTTGTTATTTCAGTTCTGTTTGTGTTGCTTTATATAAATATCTAATCTTATTTACCTCAGATTAATTTGTCTGTGATTCTTTTGTCTTTTTCTAGTTGTGTTTCGATATTCTTGACCCTTGTGCATTATAGTGGCATAGTGAGTCTCTTTTTCCTCTGTTTCATTACCATGCCCACCCAACACAAAGGTGTTTGTAACTGAGAGCTGGGTTTTGACGAGGAGTTTTCCAGTAGGTTTTCTAGTTTGAAGATCCATAAACAAGAAACTGGGACAGGATGTAGCTGGTTAAGAAACATATTAAATTAAACATCTTGCGGTAAAACTTGTTTTTGTCCCTATTTGAGTATTTTTTGCAACTGAGAATGTCAAGGATTAAGTTTACAGTCATTTTCTGATCAGGCAGCAAGAGAAATTTGAAACACAAGTGTCAGTATTCAAACAAACAAAAAGGGCAGGGGCAGGTAACTTCCATGGTTTAAAAAAATCCATTACCTTCTGATCCAGTCCCTCAGCAGTTGCATCTTTGAAAACTAGCAGCACTGTATGGATTTTACAAGTTAAAACATGATATTAAAGTGATTTTCACAACTTTAATGAAACTTTGAACCATGGGTCATGGCGTCAACGTGACTGAAGTTTGCAAATACCTTGTCTGGAACTTTCTGACCTGTGTGCTGCTGTTACACCTCTCCCTTCTGCCTTTGTCCTTATAGTGATAGACTATGTTGGGTTCTCTGTGGTTTTTTTTCTCTTTTTTTTTTTTAATTTTTGTTTGTAAACTTGGAATAAATTACCAGACTTACTGTTCTGTTTTTGCGGGTCCTCTGTGGCTGTTTAAAGGTGCAGTGTCCTTTTCAGAATCCCATTTTGAAATTACAAAAGTGTAAAGAGGTGCGCTCTTAGATCATCTTCTAAGTGGAAGGAAACGATAAGAAGTTCAAAGTGTGGTTGTTGGGTTGGATTCTTGAGATATTTAATTATGAGCAGTAATTGCCACTCTGCCCTGCAGTGACCATTTGTTGCTCAGAAAGTTATAGCTGCCGGTGGTATCCAACATACCGTAGTTTTCCTTCCCTAATTTAAATAAAGCCTAATTTTTACCTCTTTTACAGTATGCACCCTGTCATGACACCTGGAAAAAGAGGAGTAGGGTTCCAAAAAAAAAAAAAAACAAAAGAGGAAAAGCAGGTGGCTGCACCTTTAAACAGCTCAGAGAGCAAACAGTTCCCCTCAGCGTTGCAATCCCATTGTTGTCTGAGGCACTTGGGAGACTTTTGTGTTTCCTTCTGGAGTGAAAAGTAAATGTAGAATGATTCGTTCATGAAAATGGTGGCCTCTAGCTAAAATGATTATATTCCTTCTTTCTGCCTTTCTCTTTTGAAGGAAGAGCAACATGCTAACACATCAGCCAACTATGATGTGGAGCTGCTTCATCACAAAGAGGCCCACGTCGACTTTTTAAAGAGCGGTGAGTAGAAATCGGCCTCCAGAGGTGGCTTTGGATCAGCCAGCTGGAATTATTCACAAAGAAAGGCTGGGAGCTTCAAATTCATGGAAACCTCAGGCTGGAGGAGCGGATTCTTCAGTTCCTTGCAACCCCGAAAACTTCCTTTGTAATGCTGGCATTAGAGTTTTTACTCATTATTGGCATATTTTAATACAGTAATAAGGACATGGCAGTGAAAAAGCAGGTCACATTCACACGTGTTGGGGATATTTCTGTGAGATTTGAAATACCTCCTGTTTTCTTTCTGATTTTGGAATTATTACCCAATAATTCCTCTGCAGTGAGTTTTTAATAACTCAACTTGAGGTTAGAAAAACACGACGCTAAGCCTTATGCAAAATTATTTTGTAGAGGAAACAGTATTTGATGTAAGGTTTTATTAATAAATCAGATTATAACTTCTGTGTTAGTGGAATTAAAAGTCGTACGGTCCATAAATAGCCATTTTGGGGAGCTGGTGCCTTTTTTCCTCGTAAGGGAATTACCATTACTTTGAGGAAAAGGAAGGAACTCCTCTGTCATCTGTCCCCCATATTTTAGTGGAAAAGAATAGAGTGTCACAGTAATGAACTGGGACTCACCTGAATTTGTGTTAAGATGTTGGAAAGCTTAAAGTTTTATTGGAAGGGCTCAGAAGTAGTTTTTTAATAACTTTTGCAGGTTAATAAGCACATCAAACTAATCTCCCACGTGTAAATGTCTGATACGAAATAAAATTTGCTTGTAAGATTAGACTCAACCCAACTTTGTTGCCAGCCCAACCCAGCAGTGTTGCCTGGTGACGTCTGTGTTTCTCCTTCCAAATATTGTGGATTTGGGCCTCTTCAGGGACTGTGTAAATCTTAAACTTCGTGCAGAATTCAGTTGATTCTTTCCTGAGACAATGCGAGCCAAAGATCATAAAGACTCTCAAAGCTCTCTGGAAGAAATGCAGTTTGCTGTGGAAGAGTATTGATAATGTCTGATTTAAGGCCCTCGGGTGGCTTTTGCAAGACCAGCTACCAGTGAGACCTTACATGAAGGGATTTTAATAATAAAACACGTCTGGTCAGTACATGCTCGTGTTACCTGTGTTTTACACCTTAAAAGTTCGGAGTTGTTTTGCTGCGATAAAGAAAATGTGGTTCATCACCCCCTTTTTCTGCCTTTCTCTGCAGGTGATAATCATGTGGGTGGCAACAGCAGGGAAGGCACTTTTAAAGAAACTGTGACATTGAAATGGTGCACCCCTCGGACAAACAGTGTGGGTAGGTAGCATGGAACCTTCCAGAGCTGGAGCTGAGCTGGTGCTGAGCCCTGTCCCCTCTGTGCCCCTGCTGAGAACCTGCACAAGGAGGGGGTTTGCTCCTTGCTTTTAGCCCTGGCTCTATAAACTGTGAGCACACCCTGCTTTACTAATGCTCATCCCGCTAACCGGTGGTTTGGGTATGAGGTGAGAGGGGTGCAGCGCTTTTATTTTTGATTTGCTCTTAGGTGTCATGAAATTGTTCCTTAACTAAAATTATTTGCCTCTCCCACGAGGCCCTGTCAGCCCCACAGTGGTTTTTTGTCATAGTGGCTCTGAGATGTTGAATTCTTTCCGGTTTTAATTATTGTTTTGGGGGTGTGGGATCAGAGCACTGTCTTTAGTGTGAAACCTTTATAAGGAAATTAAATGTGTGCAATGGTAATATCAGTATCAGTCCCTCTGTATTAACTTTCTGATTGGAGTAAGGGAGAGAGAGATCTCTGCCCACATCTGAGTACAGGAGGGAAAGGGAATTCCTGAGGTAACACAGGAATCCCCTGGAGACTATTAGCAATAAATGTTGACTCACTGAGCCAGCAAGTCAGAAATACACATAAGAGAAATGAGAGCAGGCAGACTGTACAGTGAAATATTTTAGGAGATAAAGAGCTAGGATTCCTGTTGGAAGCACGGCTTGGGAATCTCTTGGGCTCTCAGAGCTGAAGGGGATTGGGAATCCTCCCAGTGAACCGTTGCAAGGAGATGGTGAAAGGAGCAGGCTTTGAGATTGAGAGGCATCCAGACTTTTTAGTTCTGCTGGTTGTGAACTAACTTCCTCTTCTTCCTTCCTTTTATTTTGTGGAATGGTTTTTCCTGTCTGTGGAATTACACTCAGCCTCTCTGCTCATTCCTGTTTTTCAGAGCTGCACTATTGCACTGGAGCATACAGAATTTCACCAGTAGATGTAAATAGCAGACCTTCTTCATGCCTTACAAACTTCCTCCTCAATGGTAAATTTGTGTCCCTGGCTAATTGTTTCGTGTTTTAATTTTCAATACTGCAGTTAGAGCACTTACCACATTTTGGGTTGTGTATCAGTAAATGTCTACATACTGTAAAAGTACCAAGTTTATTGTAACATGTCCTATAAATAAGAGAAGAAAGTTGTTGAATGCCCTCAAAGGCAAATGGAATCGTTTTGAAACTTAAAGATGGGAGAAAGGATGTAAAGAAGGAACTAGTATTAAAATCAGTGTTTGTGTTTGCAATCAAAATTGCATTACAAACATCCTTTCAATGGAATGTTTTCTTCCGTCAAGTCACTTGAGTGTCTGAATGTGCAGTGGTTTCATTAAAAACTATATTTTCATGTATTTTTCTCTAAAGTTTCTATACTGAAAAAGCACTTTGATTAACAAACGTTTTCAGAACCAAAAATTAATAGCCTATTTCAGATATTTTTGCTATTTTTACTTCCTCATAACAAGCAACTTATTTAGGGAATGCATCCTTTTATGTGTGGTTTATTTTACTGGGAAGAAGGCAAAGGAAGTTTTATTCCTCTGTCTCCAAAAAACTACATCCATTTCAAGCACTGGCAGCAGGAATCAACTGATGCCTTTATACTCAAGTAATAAAATAACTTCTTGGAAGTTGCTTATAATGAGGGGGTTTCTGCAGTAGAGCCGTTTCATATCTATTTATGTAGCTTTAATTAAGAATTGCAGCAGGCAGGAGCTGATAAAACCGATCCCGTTCCCAACAGGTCGTTCAGTTTTGTTGGAACAGCCACGCAAGTCTGGCTCCAAAGTCATCAGCCACATGCTCAGCAGCCACGGAGGGGAAATATTTCTGCATGTTTTAAGCAGCTCCAGGTCAATTCTGGAAGATCCTCCATCGATTAGTGAAGGGTGTGGTGGAAGAGTCACTGACTACAGGATTACAGTAAGATCCTTTGGGGTTTTTTTGCCTTCTGAACTGTTGCTCCTCTTCTGCATCACAGCAGAGGTGTGAAGGAAGTGTTGGTGCATTTTCTGCAGAGCTGGAGTCAAACTTTTTGCTGCTGGTAGATATTTAATACAAAATAGTACATCTGCCTATTGTTCTGCTTCATAAAATACTTGCTGTGTCAAAGTACTTGCCTCCTTATGCACTGTGAGTTTTTTAATTTGTTCTGGGTCTAGAGTAACATTTTCCTTGGCGAATTTTTCCTGTGGGTGGGATACACGTGGGACCACCTCCCAGTTGTTGTCAGAAGGATAGATTGCCCAGGAACGGTTTGTACAATAAAGAGGAAAGATGAAGTTGTCAGCTTTGAACCCTGATACAGAGCAGACAGTCAGCTGGCATTAATTTTGCATTTCCTTTATTTTTTTCAACGTATCCTTTATATCTCTTGTAAGCAAGCAGAAGTGGCCTCTGGAAAAATAACAGTATAACTCTGGCCATACATGAAATACCTTGCAGATCCAGAAGGGCCTCCTCCTGGGTGTTTAAGCCATGTTTCTATACCCCTGTTTTTGTGTTCACCCTGATCAATGTCCACGTGAAAGCTGGAAAAGGTTGGCAGGGCCAGGGAGAGCAGAGGGGGTGGTGCAGGTTAGTGATACACCCATTCAGTGAAAGTTCCTGTGTTAGAGAAATGCCTAATTGTATCTTGTTTGGTTATCATTAGGATTTTGGTGAATTTATGAGGGAAAACCGATTAACTCCTTTTCTAGAGCCCAGATATAAGATCGATGGAAGTCTTGAAATTCCATTGGAACGTGCAAAAGACCAGTTAGAGAAACACACTCGTTACTGGCCTATGATTATTTCTCAGACCACCATCTTCAACATGCAAGCTGTAAGTAACCTTCTGTTCTCTTCTAGATTAAGTTACACCTTGCCACTTGATGAATTATTAACTCTATTTTATGACAAATCACCACAAAATCAGTTTATTTTCACTGACATACTCTGTATTTAATGCAGTAGTTTATTGGGATGCCATCTGACTGGGGTGGAACATTTGAGCTGGGTAAAGAAAGCACACATCTATTTATACCTGCTGAGAGTCACTGCTAAATTTAGGATAAGAGGGTGGGGTTTTGTTGTGTGTTCCATGGTTCCACTGCCTTTCATTTACGCACAGATTGTCTCACTGGCTTCTCTTTTGCCTTGCAGGTGGTGCCCTTGGCCAGTGTGATTGTAAAGGAGGCAATGACTGATGAGGATGTTCTGAACTGTCAAAAAACAATTTACAATTTGGTTGACATGGAGAGGAAAAATGATCCACTGCCCATTTCAACAGTTGGTACCAGAGGAAAAGGGCCGAAAAGGTGACATGCATCTCTCTCTTTGTTCATGCTGGACTTCTGTCAGAAATACTTGAATGTTTTCATACCAAATTTTCAAAATGTAGCCAGAAATAGTATGTTGTAAACTTAAATGTTGTATATTGCTGTGAATCCTTTGCCTGTATCGTTGAGGGGCTGTCACAGTACTGCGTGTTGGGGAAAAGAACTCCATCAATTTATTGCCCAAGAATTTTAAGTGTGCTAAAAAACATGAAAGCAGAGATAGTCATTGTGATGGATACAAGTTGGACAGACAAAGTGGAATCATTTCCCATTAATAAAAAGGAGAACTTAAGCATGTTATAGATGAACAGTGCTTTCGAATTGGGATATGTTAAAATATCCCAAGCCTTTTGAAACAGTTACTTAAAATATGGGCTGAAAAGACATTACGATACAGATTTGCCCACGGGACTGGAAGTTATTTACTTCTTAATCCACAGAATTCAATAATAATTAATTTGCACGTCAGTGCATGACATTGCATAGTTAGCAAACACTTAAGAGGTTTTGGAATTGCCTTTTGGCAGTGAGAGCTTGTGACAAATGTGGTGTCAGTGGACAGAAGTCATTTCAATTTAAACTTGGCTCTGGGTGTTACTTGGGAAATGTGGAATGCAATGTGCAGGTGGACTGACCTCCAGTACCGGAGGACAGGGAATCTGTTCGGAGTTATATTTGGTTTTGGGGGTTCTTCCTTTGTTTCTTAAAGGTCTGCTTTTTATTCAGCGTGTTTAGTGATTCAGGAAATCCTGACTGTTTGTTTCTCCTGGCCTTTTCTCAGGGATGAGCAGTACCGGATTATGTGGAACGAGCTGGAGACCCTGGTCCGAGCACACATCAACAACTCTGACAAGCACCAGCGGGTCCTGGAGTGCCTGATGGCCTGCAGGAGCAAACCCCCTGAGGAGGAGGAGCGCAAGAAAAGGGGCAGGAAGAGGGAAGACAAAGAAGATAAGTCAGAAAAGTTGGGCAAAGACTATGAGTCAGATAAACCATGGCAAGAATCGGAGAGGTGCGTTTTCCAAAGTGAAATGAAATTGGGAGCATCATAATTCTTGTTAGTTTGGATCAGTAAATATCAGCAGGCTTGGGAAGTGGGCATCTTACTACAGTGCCTGCTTAGTGGACTTCTCAAGTGACCATGTTTTACAAGCAGTGTGGTTTTTGGTCAAGTTGTTGCCCACTTGAGCAGGGCCTTTTAGCTTGAGGAGTCACTGCTCTTGGGTTTTATTGTAACCATACCACCTATTAGACATTAAACTGCTTTACAGAAATACAGAGCATGGCTCAAAACTCAGGTAGTTATCTTGTTTTAAGCTCTAGATAGTCTAGTGTTCAGGTAGATCAACAATCTGGATTGATTTGGCTCCTCAGTTGAACATCAGGATTAATGTCCATGTACCTGCTGTCTCTAATTCATGTTGCTGTTTGAGCTTGTCTGAGTATTAAGGATCTATCAGTCTGTTCTGGTTTCCTTCTTTCAAATATTCCAAAGAGATCAAAAAGCTAAATTTGTATGTGTTTTGTGCATACTGTGATCATTTCAGACAGAAGCACTTTTTCACCTTTATTGTCACCTCTCCTCTTGACCCGTCATGCCTTTCTGTGCATGATCAAATCCATTCCTACCACTGCTTTTAGTTGCAAATGTGGAACAAAAATGGGGACTAGGATAAAAGGGGTTTGGTATAGAATGGGTCTGAATTCACCTAGGAAAGGTAACAGGAAATTGTGTGGTGTTTTTGTATGTTCATTGGTACTTAATCTTACCTTCAGAATTCAGGCTGATCAGCTGTCTCAACAACTACAGTATAAATACTGCTGACTGACTGAAGTGAAATTTTATTTTAAGATCCTTCCCTTTACATAAGGCTTTATCCAGAAGATTATTTGACTAGTCTTCCCTATTGTTTTTCACCCATTCCTGGGGGTCAAAAGAAATTTTCTTATGGTATGGGTTCTGAACAACTTTGTGAAGTACAGAATATGGTATCAGGAATTATGTTCTGCTCAAGCACATTTTTCTTCCCTCTTTTCCTTCCCTCTCCGAAAGGTTAAAAGGTCTTTTGGATCGGGAGAAAGAAGAACTGGCAGAAGCTGAGGTCATCAAAGATTCTCCTGATTCTCCTGAGCCCCCCAACAAAAAGCCTCTTATTACAATGGATGAAATGCCCACAGCTGAAAAGGCAAAAGGTAAACCAGGAGAATTGCAACATTTATTACGATTTCTTTTAAAGATGGATGGTGTTGCATCAGTCTGTATTTTCTAAGGGAGTGAAGTGAATCATTTTGGAGTTAAAAGCTAAGTCAGTGAAGTTAATTTTCGATGTTGAGATTCTGCATTTGAAGCACAGTCCTTCTTATGTGGAGCAACTCCTCAGTTGTTATCACTTTGCAAATTTTATGTTTATTTAGCCTCTTTTATAAGACTGTTTAACATTAGTGATTTTGATACGTACTACCATTCTTTTAAGCCATTATAATGGTTTAAGAATTCAGAAATTAAATCACTTAGACTCTTTTTACTTGCAATTTTAGGGCCAATGTCCTTGCTGTCCTTATGGAGCAACAGAATTAACACTGCCAACTCTAGGAAACACCAGGAATTTATTGGTCGTTTGAACTCTGTCAACAACAAAGCTGAGCTGTACCAACACCTGAAAGAGGAAAACGGGTTTGTATCAGTAAATAAATCACTGCAGAGATCTTAGCAGGGGTCAGTGTGGAGGAACAGTTCAGTTTACAGCATTAGAGACTGTTCTTTTGAGGATTAAAATGTAAAAATACATTTCTTTGCCTTTAGTGTTGATGGAGAGCTACAAACCAACCTGCTCTTTAGTCACTAAGGTGGGGGTGGTCAAGGGTCAGTGTGAGAGGGGTGAAGCCCTTGAAACAAACTGCCAAGGCTCAAGTTTTCCGAATGGATTCCCTAGTCACATGAGTATTCTCCAACCATAGGAATATTTTGTCATTTGGTGAGGTTGATAACGGCTGGCTTTTCACAGTGGTTGCTGCAATGTTCCTGTGCAGAAACCTCTCTGATGGCTGGGGCAGGGGAAGACAGGATGGTCAGTGACGTAAAAAGTAGTTATGAAAGTATTTAAGGTTTTTTCTGAAGCTGTTGATTGCATTTCCAATAACAAGCCTCACCACTTGTTTTGCATTTCAGAATGGAAACGACAGAAAACGGAAAAGCGGGCCGGCAGTGATGGCTCATTCCGCTCCTTTGGACAAAACTTGGCCAAATCCCAGAAGTATTTAATGCTGGAATTGCTCTTGGTACTGTTTCAATACAATTGTACAGCTCTGGTTGGATTGGTTTTTACATTTTTTCTATTCCTATTTTTGCTATGAAACACGAAATCCGCATATCACGTGAAACGAGCTGTGTGCAAACAGGAGCTGTCCTGAAGCATTCCCAGTTGTGCTTTGGGATGAAGAAAACCCCTGCTCCCATGGACTTAAATCAAGTAATCCGAAATGTTAGTCGGCTTAAAGTCCTTTCCCAGAAGTACTGGTTAATATTTCCAAATCAGTGATTGTTTTAGGAAAAAAAAAAAAATTTGAGTAATTTGTAATAAGCTGATAACGTTGTTAATTTTGGTTCATAAAAACTTTTATTTATATGAAACTTCCTCAGGAGTCCAGAATTATGGAGAAGACCTCACACTGAGTCACTGAGCTGAGAAAACGCCAGTCTTGGTTTGCAGTTAGGGGCTGGCAGGGTGGGGGGTTTTACAGATAAAAACTGTTGGTTTTAAAAACTGTTGACTTTTAAAAATTGAATGGAAATGGTCTTTAGAAAGTGAGGCCCTTCAGGTTGTTGTGTTGGAGTTAAGGCTTTGTAAGCAGAAGTAAAATAAATTTTTTGCTAATAATTACTTTTCTGATGGAGTGTGCTCTCTAAGAAACTGGTGGTTGTAAGGTTTGAGCTCTTTGAAGAGACTTAGTCTGAATATTAATGGCTGTGCAATGACAGAGTAGGGGATCTATCTTCAGTTTCTCTGAGTAGAGCCTCTTTTTCTCTTACTGGAGAGTGCAGTTCTCAGCTGGGAAAACTTCCCAAGCAATGTCTGTGATCTAATCCTTTCTGAGCTCTCCAAGTGCCTCAGCCGCCTTCTCATCTGCAGCTGGCTCCTGTAAGCAACTGAAGCTCTCACAGATTCGATATCTCACAGTTCAAGTTGATTGAAGGCACGTCTTTGTGAGATTCTCTGAAACTGAATCAATATATTCGCATTTCTTTACCTGAAACTTTGATGATGCATAGACCTGAGCACAAATGCCATGCGGCATCAGTAGCTGAGCCCTTTGTTCAGCCTAATTTCAAGGTGATTATTCAGCTTCTGTGATGCAGATGTGTTTTCTGCTGAATGATTTCAGGGCCATTTTTAGAGTGATGAAATAGTACTTGCGTGGTAATACTTTGGATCATGTTCTCAAGCTTATGTAGCTTTTACAGAAGCAGTGTGTCATTTTTTGAGATCCTGGTCTGAAGACTCTTTATTCCTTTGATTTCCCCTACTTCACTGAAAATAGCATGTGCTGCAGCAGCACATCTCTTGATATATCCCATGTCAAACGTCCTGCTGGAGAAAACTGCCGCAGAGTTATTGTTTCTCATGAGCTTCTGGGTTGTTTTAACCTGCTGTTGTTAAAATACATGTTTGTTCAGCTTGTTTCCTAACTCCATTTTCCACATTTGAAGCATCTGCCAGGTCTGACTGTTCAGTGATTAAATGAGCAGGGGGCGACTGTGGGTTTGTGTTTTACAGACTTGAAGAGTCTTACAGGGACATGAGATACTACAAGGGCTGATGTTTTCTGCAGTAATCCTTTGGATATATATTTTACCACTCTTATGTCTATGGACTTACAGGTGCAGGGAAGATTTTACCGAGTTCTAAAAGAGATTTTACAGGTTAAAATTGGGAGTTGTGGATTAAGTAGTTAATTCCTAGATGTGTAGTTGCAAAGTGTAGTTAATAATTAAATTATGGATTACATTTTGTGCGTGTCAATCTGTTAAACTGCAAGGATTTAAAAATATTTGAAAAGCTTTCAGAAATTCTTTTACAGAATTTTAGACATTCTGTAAGGCCCAGTGGAAGTGGACAAGAGAGTGAGTTTTATACCTGTAACTTTTAAAATGTAGCTTAAAAAAGTATATTACACCCAATTCCCTAACAGGAAGAGTTGTGTTAAGTAGCTACCAACTGCTTATATGAGTAATAAGGACAGCACCTTCTAGTACAAATTGTCCTTTTTTTGGTAGATTTTGCTCTTAATATCATTTAAAAGTCCTTCACTTGAGCCTCTGGCTGTTGCCATGGCTGTGTGCTGGGTGGTCACACCCTCTCCGTAGCGGGGAGGGAGTTGGTATTTTGGTGGCTGGAAGGGTGGTGTGATGTGGGGCAGTGGGATTGCCCTGGGGCACTGATTTTGGGAGGTGAGTGGTGCCCCAGGTGGGATCCACAGTGGAGGTGGAGCTGGAGCCCTGCACTCGTGGACGGGGGCTTTGCGGGGTTTCAGGACGTCCAGTTCCACGTCAGCGCAGCCTGACTGGGAGCTCCTCTGGAACAGCACAGTCTGGGATCCAGGAATTCTTCTGGGACACTTACAAAGCCAGCAAACCAGGATTACCAGGAGCACCGCAACAGTGGCACAAAGACTGCTGAGTAAGGCAGGAGCCGTCTCCCTAACCGTGGAGTCATTCCTGGCTTCAAGTGTAGGCCCATGGAATGGCCTTGTGGTGGCAGAGCAGAGGTCACTGTAGGAAATGCTGAAAATCACATCAATCTTGTATTCTGGCAGCATTGCCTGGACAAAGTGTGGGCTGATGGGCCCACCTGGCACCCCTAATTTCTCCAGTGCTCCCTGGATTTCATCCCTGGCGCACCAGGAGCCGTTGGCACGTGCGCACAGCGAGCTGTTGTACCAGGAGATGACCGTGGAGCCAGGCTGGAGAGCTGTCACCACGATGTCCCTGGGGCTGCTGGAGTTCAGATACAGGGAGAGCTTCTCCAGGAACAAACCGACCCTGTTCCTCTCCCTCAGGAAGGAGCAGTAGCTGTTCTTTGTGCGGACAGTGTAAACGTGGCACGGTGCCCTGGTGGGCCTGAGCAGCTCGATGGTGAAGGATTCCCAGGCCGTCAGCCCTCCGGAATCCACGGCAGACAGCACAAACTCTTGAGGGGAATACTGGAAGTCAACATCCAGGGGATAGCCGTGCATGGTCTGCTGGGAGGCGTTGAGCTGCAGCCAGCTCTCCGATCCCGACGGAGAGCCGTCGGCTGGAGCCACCTGGAGAGACAACCGAGTGGAGTTCCCGTCTTCCTCGTCGTAGAACATGTTGGCAGGGACAGGGAAAAAGAAGAGGCATCCAATGGTTGCTGTTAGCAATGTAATGGAATGAACAACCTTTGGGGAAGTGTTTGCTTGCCCTTTAGAGAGAGGAGGGAGAAAAGGAAAGGAAAGAATTATGAGGGGGGAAAATGGCTTTCTGTTACTGAAGGATGGTTGAAGAAATCTCATCAGCCTCAGGACTGTGGAGCGTGCTGGCTGGAAGGGATCTCTGGAGGTCACTTGGCCAGGCTCCTGCTCAGAGCAGAGCTCTAGACAAGGCAAATGAGATCAAACATGGTTTTGCTTAGCTGGATCCTAAAAATATCAGGGGATGAAGGGTCACAAGTCTCTCTGGGTGACAGGGTAGGGTTAGGTCGGATATCAGGACAAAGTTCTTCCCCCCCAGAGGGTGGCTGGGCACTGAACAGGCTCCCCAGGGCAGTGGTCACAGCACGAAGCCTGACAGAGCTCAAGGAGCCTTTGGCATGTGGTGGGATTGTTGGACTGTCCTGTGCAGGGCCAAGAGCTGGACTTGGTGATCCCTGTGGGTTCCTTCCTGCTCAGGAGATTCTGTGACTCTACAGCCGTTTTGGAAAACGATTTGAGTATTTTTGAATTACTTTTTCTGACTCTGTTAAGGTGGAAATGTGTTGGTTATCTGGAGTTTCTGTAACATCCCCCATGGGGATCCCATCCTAGGCCTTGGGAGACTTATACTGGACATTCGTGGGTGATAATGATGGAAAATCCAATCAAACATTCTGTTTCGTTCACTCTCTTCTTTTTTCCAAACCCAACACTAAAAAAGACTGATTCAACATGGAATCAGATAATCTCTGAAGCAAGTAAAAAGGTGGACAGCAGGAAACAGACACAAATTTCTGAAGGAACAACTCTTAACTCTCCAACTTGCTCCCAGCCCTCATGTCCGAGCGCTCCATCAGACTCGGAAAGGGAGCTCGTGGACCAGGTAATTATTAAAACATGTTATTGTTTCATCTTCCATTTCCAACATTAATCATGAATTTTTTTGTTTGAGGGTTTTATGAGACTGTGGGTGTCCCAGCATCACCCCACAGCTCCCTGCCTGGGCCAGGATTCCTGTGAGTGCTGTACATCTGCCTGGCTGGAAGAGCTCCGGTGAATGTGGGAGTGGACACCAGCTGAGCTGTAGGATGGTGAAGTGTGGGGATGAATTTGAGAGGGAATCTCCTCTCTGTGACTGCCAGGGCTCAAGGAGTAAGAAAGATCAGGATGCGGGGAGTCCTTGCAACCTGTGGCAAAAATGGGCCCCTTTTCCTTCTGTCTCTGGATCTCACATATTTGTGTTTTCCACACTTTAGGATAAGGTTGAGTGAAATCATGCCCTATTATCTTCTCCTTATATATTACCTAAGGTAAGTAACAGGGATTAATTCAGAGCATGAATCTTCAGGCCATAATCATTTGGGGGCTGCTTGGGTTCTAGCACTGGAAACCAGGGACACCTTGCAAGGTGGATGAAAAGATTGATGACAGCCACGTTCAGAAGCAAGAACAGAAAAGTAAACTTGTTTTTACCTTGAGTTGTAGTCCAAGGCTCTTTTGAAACAGAAAATGGAGGAAGAATCCATGAACTTTCCATGAACTTGAGGCTTTCAGATGTGGGAAACAACCAGGTGCTCAGATCCTGGTGGGATGGCAGTAGTGTCTGAACCACCTCTGGGAAAATGAGAACATCATCACAGTTTAAAGTGAAAAATCATTTAGATATAATGTAAAAGGAATCTTATGTCAATAATTTTATATAGGGTTAGGAATACAGTTTAAAAGCTTTTATGAGATGTGACTGAAAACTCTGCAAGCATCTGCCAGCACGCGAAGGACCCACACAGGAAAGAATTCCTTCCTAAAACCTGATCTAAACCTCCTCTCTGTCAGTTTGGAGCCATTCCCCCTCGTGCTGCTGCACACTACATGCTGTTGTAAACAGTCTCTCTCTCAGTGATGCTTGCTTGGACACCTGACTGCGAACCTAAATTTCTCAGACTACAGTCTTAGGTCTAATAAAGTTTTACAAAGAGGATGGTTCTGAAGGACATCAGCAAGGCCAATGCATTAAAAATAGGGATCCCTATAGAATGAAGGAATAGCTTGGCTCTGAATGCTGCACTTAGTAACTATTTAAGATCTTTTGTGTGTGGCTTTTTACAGATGTAATTGTAAGCTGGTTTAGGCAGAATCCTGCAATTTTACCCAACTGGCACTACAAACCAACCATCTCTGTAGTTAAACCCAAATCACAGATTCATGCAGATGGAAGAGAAGGCAGACTATAAAGTGTGTCTGGTCTAGTTTTTTACTCCATAAGATGCTCATCTACTTCTGTATCAATTTTGATAAATATTTAATGTTCTGTTTTCAAAAACCCTCCACAGTGTCCCCCAAGCATCTCTTCTAATGTTTTATGATCCTTACTGTGAGAAAGTTTATCTAGTGTCTAACTTAAAATCATCTTGAATGCAGTCGAAGGTCATTAGTGCTCCTCCAGTTCCCAGAGGATCCTGTGAATGCTTCTTTCATCTTTTAAGCAAAACATTATATAAACCTGCATGTTTTCTCAGTCTTCTGGACTCATTATTTCACTTTGACATGTTTTCTAGACCTTTGACTATCCTTGTGTTCCTTTGGAGCTTTTTTAAGGATCTTTCCTTAAAATGGCCTGGTCATTCAGCTGAGCTGGTATCTGCCCCAAGCTGAGCAAAGATTTGCATTCCTTTCCGGGAATACTGCTGCTGATATATCCCTTGGGCATGGAAGTTGTGCTTTTGTAGAATAAACTGTATTGAACTGTTCTGTTGGGACTCAGGGCAGGAAAGAAGACAAATGGAGAGTCAAATCTCAAACATACCTGGTGCGCTGCTGGGCAGGTGAGAAGTGGCATTAAATAAAGTCACCAGAGGTGCTTCTACAGCATCTGGCTGGATGTCTGAGGTTTTGTGGGGCTCCAGGAGAGTCTTGGTGGCATTTGGCAAAATCCCTCTTGTTCCCACATCTTTGTCTGAGTCCAATTTCTTCATGCCACTGGATGAAACACTTGCAGCTTTACTAGGGACAGTGCTGGTTAATGTGCCAGGAAAGCTGCCTGGGGCTTCAGGGCTGAGTGTTTCTGGAGAGAGGGATGCACTCAAAAGCATTTGAAGGTCTGGGAAGTGGCTTTTTGCCTTGTCACTGCAATCTGGCACTGCTGACACTGACATTGCTTCTGGCAAAAACACGTGAGAATGGGTCTTAGGAGGAAATGCCTCTGCTGAGCTGTGAGGCCATTCATGGAGAGTCTTTGCCACCCAAGTGTCCATGGGCCTGGAAAGCTGGTCTGTGCCTGAAGTGATGTCCTGTAGGGGATGGTATGTGGATACTTCCGATTTACTAGGAAGGAAAGAGGAGTCTGTCTCAGGCATGTGAGGCTCCAGCTGCTCCGACAGCAAGGATGTCCCTGAAGCTCCAGTGGGCAGCACTTCCAGATCAGTGAAGAGAAACCTTGTTCCTGTAACCAGTGAGGGTGAAAGATCTGGAAAATGAGAGTCTGCAAACATCACAGATACTGGTGGGTTAGTTGGTGTGTCCCATGCTGAGCCCATCCCTAAGGTGACCAAGCTTTCTTGACTTACCAGCTGGATATCATTCTGCATCTTGTAACTTGCTATTGTTACACTTCCTCCACAGAAAGGTGACGAACTCTGGGTAGGTGATGCCACAAGCTGTGTGAGTAAAGGGCTTGGCACAGTGAAGGCCAAAGGCCTGGAAGCTTCTCCTGCAGCTGATCTCTGGGTAACTCTAATTGGCTTTAATGTAGGTGTTGGTGTGATCATTAATCCCCTACGTTGTCGTTTTGCAGACCTTCTTTCATAATCACCTCTCCTGAGGATTCTCCAGCCTGCAATTCCATACCCCAGCAGCTGGGAGAGGTGCTGGGAGTCCACGTTGTGCTGCAGGACTTGGATGAACTCGTGGAGCATGGCAAACCCTCCGCACCCGACAGGCCAGGAGAGCCCCACATGGTTCCCCGTGAAGTCCCCGTGATCCATGTGTTCAGCCAGCACAGCCAGGCTCTGGGAGCCCCTGGGAGCTGGGCCTGGGAATTGCAGCAGGGTCAGCAGGGAGGGCTCCAGGTGGAGATACTCGGCCATGGTGCACACCAGGGACAGGCGCTCCTGAACTTCCAGGGTTTCTGCTCCAGCAGAGAGAATGATTTCAGCAGAAGTGATGGCAACTTCCTTCCCACACCTGGATGTTGAGAGTCCACTGGTTAAGAGTCATTTTTCCACTCCCCTGTTTTTGTGAAGATCCGTTTTTGGATTTAATCTTATGCATGGATTTAATCATCTTAGGTACATGCATAGTTCTAAGTATTACCTCTTAATCCAAAACTTCCTCCTCCTGGATGTTTAAATGTTTCCCACGCCATTAACTTCAGTGACCACTAAGTTCGATCCCATTGCTTGTGTAGAACACAGCAGCATGGTCTGAATTTACCAAACACTGTCCTCATCATGGAAATAATTCACTTAAAAGGTATTTCCAGTCCATTAGATATCAAATGTAGGTACTTAATAAAGTACCATCAGTCGTAACAGACAGTGTCTTGTGGAGTAGAGTCTCACTGGGAGCCTGCCTCTCTCCCTGCTGACAGAAGAGCTCCAGTTAGGAGCTTCCAGGCTCCAGGGAGGCTGGATGTGGCCACCTGGAGAATTCAGTGTCCCAGCACTGCTGGGCTTGCAGTCCTCATGCCCAGATTTGCACTGCTGCTCTGGGGCAACAAAGCCTCCTGCTTTTAGACTCAACAATATTTTGTGGGGGTTTGTTTTCTTTTTGTCTCCCTGATGTCATAAAAAAAACCCCCACCCTGTGTCAGTTTGAAGGACCCATCTCTTTCTTAGAATTGCTTTTCCTCCCCCCACTGATTAGGGTAGCAGTACTCACTGGTGGCTGTTTGGCATGTGTTCCAAGCTCTCCTCAGTGTCCAGGGATAAACCGCTGTCCTGAACGTGGATGGTGAAGTTTCCAGCAGCTCCTGGTGTTTCCCGGGCGTGGATCCTTCCAGAGGCAGCGATGCTGAGCAGGTACATTCCACCCTCCCCTGCCATCGGCAGCCCTTGCAGCGTGTTTGTGTTGGAGTTGAATTCCAACCATTTTGGCAAAGCTGCACCACTGGCCAAAGTGACCTGCTCCATCAGAGAAGCAGAATTAGAGGTAGGAAGTGGTGTTACTACTCCAGTTTTATATATTACAAGTTTCAAACTGGACAGGAGTCCAGGGAGAGCTGCAAAATGGTCCATTTCAGAATCTTAGAAACCACAGTGCCTTGATTTTCACACAGTGCTTGTTTTGGGTGTTTTTTTAGCAACACTGACTGGCCATTTCTAAGACCCTGCATTATGCAGACTGCAAGTAGATGAAACACCTGCTGTGTGGAGGGGTTGTTTATTTGCTGCCTCGGCAGTGAATGATGGTGAGATTTTCGCCATCACTTCAAAGTGTTTCTAATGGATCTGAGGCACTTTCCAGGAGGAGATTTTTAGTGAGTTCATTTTAAACACAAAGTGAATGTTTGCTGCAGGACTGTACCAAGAAGTGTATTTAAATATCATTACCTTGTACTGAGTTGTCGTTCCCTGCAAGGCGAGTACTGGCACTGGGTAATGGAATATTTTTCCCACAGGGACAGCTACATCTGGGATTCCTTGCAGGCTCTTTGTTTCTTCACTTCTGCTATTTGATCCCTTGGCAACCACGGCAGGTGAGCTCACACAGACAGACACCAGCACAAGGAGAAGAGGGAGCAGGGGCAGGACTCTCCCCGAGGCAGGAGACCTGTTGTGGGTGCCCACTGGGTCCCTGCAGGGCTCGTCCATCCTCATCCAGCGCCGCTGCTACTTCGGCACACTTGGGGTCTGTAGGGGTAGGGGAAAACCCAAACCCATATGCACATGCACTTCATTTAGGCAGCTGCACCTCGTGGGGAAGCACGGTGCTCTCAGATCTGTGAGGCTTCACCTTGCATTTGGTCTGTTTGGGGCCACAGTGACATTTGGGGAGGGTTGTGGGATTTCAAAAAGCCTCAGTACTTACAGTCGCTGCTCTGCTCAGCCGAAGGTTTTCCATGAGGAAACACCCCGTAGCACAAAGCCAGTTCATGGTGCGTTTTAACCCACTTTCCTCCGGCCTTGCTGTTGCTGCCATCTCTGCTTCTGTTGTGATAAAAGCCCACTCAGAGATGAAATGCTACACTGGGGCCTTCAACAAATGGTTTAGGGGAGAGCCGGGTAAGCAGCGCAGTAACCTGACCCGCCGGGGTTCGGTGGTGGTGTGCTAGCAAAGGGAAAGGTGAGTGTGGCATATGGCAAACAAACCCTGAGGGCAAAGGCAGGCTGAGACTCACTGTCCTTTGCTTTGTAGCATCAAGGGCTGGACTTTTTATTTGCTACATTTGATGCTGCTTTTTCGAAAGGAGGTAAAAGCGATAATAAGGGCTCTCAGCAGCCCGTGAGTGGCTTCCAGCTTTTAGGTGAGCGGTGCACGCCATATGCCTGGTCTGGCCTGCTTGGGAAAAAGCCTTATTTAAAAGCACACAAGAAGAAAACAACATTTGCTAAACCAACTGATGCAGCTGGAAAAGCATGGACAATGTTTTGGAGCCAGACAGCAGCGCAGGGAGTGCCCCTTTCTTGGTGCAGCAGGATGTCTTGGAAACCACGGCCCGCTTTGCCTTGGCTCCACAAGCTCAGTGGCCTTGGACCAAGGAACAAGGTCTTGCTCTGCTAGTTTCTGACAAGTATTTTCTTCCTTCTGTTTGTGGATGTGTTTGCAGGAGTTGCTTTGGAGCAGTTGCCAAGCTTTCTGCTGTGCTCCGTGGTGCACGGCACATTGTAGCCACGAGTGGAGCTTTGGATAGAGGGAGAAATGGTGATGTAGGTCTCATGGAAAGACAAAAATTGTGTGATAACTACTGAAAGACAGCAAAATCTGTTTCAGTTGCAGCTATGATTGGCTCTGAATAAACCAGAAGTTTGTGTTTCTTTGATGATGCTCAGTAATGCTGAGAAACAAGTTGCTACACTCTCCTCTCCATTTTTCACTGTCAGCATCTCCATGTTCCTTTCTTCTGCAATCCCTGAAAACATAATGGCATGTCCTCCTTCACTGATTGTCAAAAGAGTGAGTAGGTGGTGGGGCAGAAGTTCAAGTTGGGAGATGAGGACTTTTATTTAGAGAATATAATTCTTATGCAAGGGAATGGGTGCTTGACAGCTGACTAATCTCTCCTAATGAATTTGCCTCCTGAGAGCTGAGTAAATATTGCCATGTAACCATGTATGAATCATCAGCCTGCTCTGAAATGATGGGAACACTCTGAGAATCCCATGGTTGCTGTGAGCTGACAGCAGTCCAAGAGGAGATCTCCACCTCTTGAGTCCAGGCATGGAAGAAATTCTTCCCTGTGAGGGTAGTGAGGCCCTGGCACAGGTTGCCCAGAGAAGCTGTGGCTGCCCCATCCCTGGAAGTGTCCAAGGCCAGGCTGGATGGGGCTTGGAGCAACCTGGGCTAGTGGAAGGTGTCCCTGCCCATGGAAGGGGGTTGGAACTGGATGATCTTTAAGGTCCCTTCCAACCCAAACCATTCTGGGATTCCATGAAACCATCTCAGATGCCATTCTATGTCTAAATGCAGGAAAAAATTGTGAACGAATGTGGCTCATTCAGAAACAAGGACTTTAGGCTTAAGGTATTTATTTCCCACACAGAGCCAGGAAATATCAAAAGTTTTAGGGAACAACTTCATTCTCATGTGAATTCACGACCAGGGTAGACATAGATCAAGGTGAGCAAATGTAATCCAGAGCTCACCTGACTCAAACAACATCTTTTGGGGCACCTATAACTACTTGCTTCACTTCTAGCTGCACACACATTCTATTCCCTACAAGCCTGTGTTACATTTACACAGATACCATTCTGAAACCCGAGGGAAAACTCACCCCTAAATCTTCATCTGCAACACCAAAGAACACAACTGAAGGATACACTATCATCTGGGGTTTTTTTGGGTGATCCTGTAAAATGGAAACTGCGACTGTCTTGTTTCCCTGTGCTGCCCCTGCCTAAGGCGCTCTCTTGTCACTGCTTAGAGGAAATGGGAGCAAACATCCAATACTTGTCTGGCAGTGCCCAGCAATCCTGCTCGGTGGGGTTTGGGGTCTCCTGCAACATCCCAAATAGGCTGGGATGCTTATGGCATCTACCACACAGCTCATGTGTTCTTGGTAAGGTTTTTTTTTGTATCTATTAAACCCCCAGCACCTGGAGTCAAGTAATTGCTTGGCAATTTCATCTTCCTTTCAAGACTCTTGGATATTCCAGCCGCCTTCTCCGCTGCAGAGGAAATCTAAAGCTTTTCCCAGTATCCCCAGAAAACTCAGCAAGCGGAAGGTGATTTAATAGTAGTATTTTGGTGGCCTGATGCATTATTTTTTGGATGTCTGAGGCCTGGCAGTGCTGACAGCCCTGGAGTTCACACCTTGAGGACGTGCCAGGCAGCTTCAGGACAGTTTGTGTTGACACAGCAGGAGATCTAGTGGTAGCACATTTTCTGCTGAATTGTTCAGCATACGAGTTTTCCACCTTTGACTTCCACTACATTCCAGGAAAAGCCTCCTGTGTTGGAGTTGCCTGGAAACCTGTGGAGATGTGCCTGCAAATTGGCTGTTGCTGCAATTGAGTCTTGTGCAAAATGTGGGAGATGTTTTTGTTTGGAGCGTTGCAATAAACACGTTGCCTGTTTCTGGAAGGCAGAAACCTGGAAAAACTGGGTGTTGGGAAAGACATAAATGAATATGATGGAAGAAAGGAGCCCGTGTGTTCCTGTGGGTCACAACCATGTCACTCCTGTGTTGACAAATGCAAATTAGTGAGAAAGTCAAAGTTTTGGTATCTGGGATAAGGGTCAGAAAAAGAGTTGTGTTTCTTTTCATGCCTTCTCAAAATAATAATACACCCCCACCCATCCCCAATTCAATAATTTTAATCCTGCTGATGTTTTATCTTCGAGTTGCTGCCCCAGGTTTCTTATTTTTTTCTCCTCTTATTTTAAAACAAATGGGGGAAAGAGTGGAATGGACAAAGAAACAACATCTGAGGGAAAGCTGCTTCTTAAGCCTTGTCTTTACTTGCTTCTAGTTCTCATTCTGCTTTGCACTGGGAAAGTATTCTCACTTCCCACCTCACTTCCCTCCCAAACCCTCATGTTTCCTCAGAGAGAGACGTTGTCTACGTGGGAAAGTTTAAAGATGAAAGCCCAGGGATGAATTTATACCAGGGTTAAATTTGGGTTTAGCTACCCGTGTGAACACTCTTATTTTGCTACAAGCATTTTTTTCTTTTTTTTCCCAAATTACGGTTTTCCTCTTTAAAGCTTAGCTTATGACATTGCAGAGTGATTAAACTGAGCTGGAAGAGGTTGTAGTGAAAGGACTCAGGCACTTAGAGAGTTACAGCTCCATATCTAGCAGATAAAACTTTCCTGCTCAGACAAGCCCTCACTCTTTCATCTTAGTTGTTGGTTGGGTTTGGTTTTGTTTTGTTTTGTTTTTTCTCCTGGGAAGAGTTAAAACCCAAGAAGAAAGAATTTACTTCCGTGATTTCATTTTCTCAAGTGCCATATTTTTTTTTCCATTTCAACTTCTTTGAAAATGAGGAAAAGGGATTAAATTCAGTGTCCTTTTTCTTATAAATGAAAGATCAACTTTTGATAAAACTTAAAATAATATTAAATATTGGGCTTTTCAAAGTTATTAGTTATTTTATAAGGAAAAGGTCAGTAGGTTGGTTTGAATAAAGATGCTCTGTTGTAGGAAGGTTTTGGTTTTAATTCTGTGCTCTGCAGGAAGAGAGACAGAAGGAGGTGCTAGAGCTGCCCAGAAAGCAGGACTTGGGCTTTACACCTTCTGTTAAATTCACTCTGAGACCTGCAAATCTCTTTAAAGCTGCACCTTTCTCCAGCTGTTAATGAAAACACGGGCTGTCACTTCCAAAGGGGTTTTAGAAATCCTACCAGCTGATACCACTTCAAGCTGTCCTTCATGGCAAAAGCAGCTGAAATCTTTTGGCCAAGTCCTCGATGTTGGCGAGTTTTTTCCCCCTCTGCCCTTTTTTTTTGGTCAAATGAGCAGAGCTGAGCTTTGCACAAACACCAGGACAGGGTGGAGGCTGATGTGCCAAGCTCCAGCCTCCGGGGGTTTTTAAGGAGGGGGTGGGTCATGTAGGAAACAAGGAGCACAAGGTTTTTATGGCCACGCTGACAGAACCTTATTTATGGTGCCTGCTGCCTCTCCCAGGCCCAGCTTTTGCATTCAGCTGGTGTTCCTGGCTCCCCAGAGCAGGTTTTCAAACAAGTTTGCTGTAATAACCTCTGAATGGGTTTTTTTTTCACTCAATGGACTCTGTTTAGCCTGGCTCTGAGCTGATATGACACTTTGGGACAGTTCCCTTCCCCTGGCACCAGCCTCAAATTTGTCTCAAAGCTCTCTGCTCAATCCTCCACTAATACAGATGCTGTTGCTGATGCTCTGTCCTTTTATTAGGTGGTTCCTGTCTGCTTTGCTGGAAAAAAGGAAAAAAATCCCATTTCCCCATGATCAGAAGTGGATCCTTCTCCTAAGGAGAGTTGATTCAGCCCTGTTAATTCATCTCCTCCTGCCTGGAGGGAGACACAGAGGAGGTGCTCAGAGGCTGGATGTGGTCAGGGGGTGCAGAGCAACTCCCTCACCCTTCTGCAGTTTCAGAGGTGCTAAAAACAGTCTGTTCACCCCTGTTTGTTGTTTAAAGCCAGGCCTAAAGCTCTCTTCAGAAAGCAAGGAACAGCTGAACCCCCGTGCCTTTCTTCTATGGCAGGAGCCTGTTGACTGATGGGGATAGGAAGCAAATTTCCAGCCAGATCCCTCTTACCAATTTTCCCCCCAGATGTTTTTCTTTCAGTGTTTGTTTTACTTTGGCAATTAGCTGAACAAATTGCTGTCTGAGCAGCAGAGCTGACGGGGTCTGGCTTCCTTCAGGTTTTTCTGCAGCTCCCTTAATGATCTCAGCTTCATCCTCTGCCATACTTTCCACGGATAAGGACAGCCAGGAGCCAAGCAGGGCTGGTTTTGGCTTTTCCCTGCCTCGGCGGGGACATGGTTGGGAACTTCTGCCCTTTACCCGACTTCTAGTTTTCAAAAGAAACCCTTGAAATAACATAATTTTCAAGGCATCCATAAGATCCCTCCCCTTCCAAATGCTCCAAACTGGCTAATGACAGGGTCAGGCACTTCTGGCTGGGGAGAGGATCGGGTTCTTAGAGGGGACAGGCCGGCTGGAATTGCACAACTTTCCTTTCCTCACGATGCCAAGGTGGAAGTGAGTTCCTGGAAGCCTGTTTTGTAAAGTTTTGTGAGTCCCTCAGGGCCCTCTGGGTGAGCTGCTCCTGCTATTGCCGAGAGCTCTCGAGCAGAATAAAAATCCTTCTCCTCAACTAAACCCTTGAGGCTGCCTCTGCTGCAAAGAGGCAACAAAAGGAGGGGAAGAAGGATCAATATCACTTAAAAGGTCCTTTTCTCTTTAAAATAAAGGAGATTCTCCGATAGTTACAGTAAAAGTAGTATTTCTGTTCATTCTTGACTTGATGACAACGTTTAAGCTTCCTTTCGAATGGGTTGCCCATAGTTACCTGTGGGATTCAGTTTCTGCCTCAATTTTTTATTCAGTTGATGCCAATTGTCCTTTTGTAGGAGAAATCAAGTGTTGCCCAGCAAAGCTCAGCTCAGGGCAAGTGTTGTTCTGTGTGTGGTTGTGGAGTTACCGAGTCTGAGGCAGTTACTCAGACATGAATCTGCCTTCGTGTCTTTGAGGAATTACAGGACTGAGCAGTGACGAAGCCACATCTTTGGTAGGGGATTGAATGTAACCCCTGAGTGCTTAATATGCCAGAAATTAAAGAAAAACAATCTGTCAGACTTTAGAGTGAGTTGAGACTTGCTCCAAGGGCCTGGTAAGTACGTGCATGACTCACATTGAGGTGTTCAAGGGTTTTTACTGAGGCTTGTCAGTATAATAAGGAGGGGGGGGAAAAAAAGGGGTGGAAAGACAGCTCTTGAGATTTTGAGTGAATTTAACAGTAGGGGAAGTGAGGGAGCTGGAGTCAAACACACCAGGGGAAAGGGTGTAAGGAATGTGCTGGAGGAGGTTTTTTAATGTTCTTTGAATATAAGTTGAGGCCAAGAAGCACATTGTGGGCTCTTGTGCAGAGGAATGCATGATAAGGTTGAATTTAGGGGATGGGGGGAAAAAAAAAACCTAAACCACTTTGGTTTGTGTAAATGTCTCTTGCTTGACAGGAAATTATGCATGAAATAATGCAAAAAGCTTTTAGCTGAGCTTAGTAGCTGCTCTTATAAAAAGGCAGCAGTGTCTTTGTGGGGCTGCATTATCAAAGCCAAATCTCAACAGCAAGTTTTGATGCTTTGGTGAGGCATTGGATAAATTGGCTAAGTTTTTAGGAAAAGTTCAAGTTCTTTTCTTGCAGTCCTCCAGGGCTTCTGGAAAACAAAGTTATTTGTTTAAAGAGGCTAGCTCTGGATCTAGGAGCCTTACTTCAGGCTCTTGTTTCTGCAAATATCAGTCTGGCTATTTTTTTATTTTTTTTTTCCCCTAGGCTGTTGTGCCTGGGTGCTTTTATTCTCACACATAATGTTTGTTCTTGCAACAGTCCCTGCTCCCAAAGTTGCCAGGGTAACAGATTTCCCTGTTGTTTCCTTTTGAAAGCAGGGTGAGAGTACCACCAGGACCTCCCGGCTGGGCGCTGGACCGGGAGCCAGGAGAGCAGGATTTCATCCTGCCTTGGCCCCTGGCATTTGCCTTTGCCCGAGGTGCCCCTGGCAGGGACCAGCATTTCAGTCTTTCTTTTTCGTTGTTTATTTGTGTGCCTGTTGTTGGGCAGACACCCAGTCCCTGCCTAGCAACCTCCAGCATCCAAAACATTTGCCTAAAGGACTCTTTCCACATCCAAGGGCTTTTCCTCACACCTTGCTGTCCGCAACTCCCCTTGCCCAAACACCGGCTGGACTCCAGACCTTCCTGCTTCCCCAAATTCCTTTGTAGCTCCTGCCATTTGCCTCTTGGTGTCTCCACTTCCCTTCTGACCCCTGTGGACTTCGGCACTGGTTGACTTCGGGGCTGTACCTCTGTTTGTCTGTCATCTGTAATTGCCACCAGGCTACTGGGCAAAATATTGCCTTTTTTATTTCAGGAACAACTACACGGAGAAAGGAATCTGGGTATGTCTCTCCTGTTACTGAAGCTCACAGGTGTTTGCTTTGTTTATGTTGTTCCTACCTACTTTCCTATTTCTGGAATACGCCTGGGCATGTCAAACCAGCGATGATCAGCTTGCATTACATAAATTAACCTCGTCCTGCTTGACATCATTATCTCCAGCTCATCCACTGAAAGGACCTAAAGAAAAGGGCACTTTTGGGTTTGTGTTTTGGGGATTTTTTGGTTGGTTGGTTTTGGTTGGTTTGTTTTTTTAAGCTCACCCTGCACAGAGCAGCAGCAGAGCAGGACCACGGGCAGGTCTCCTGAGCTCCCTCTGATCCCAGACCCTGATGGATCAGCCTCTGTCACCGAGAAGTGAGGAGAAGGGGCTGTTCAGCTGGAGAAGAGAAGCTTGTGTGGAGAGCTCACAGCACCTTCCAGTGCCTGAAAGGGCTACAGGGAAGCCAGAGACAAACTGTAGTGACAGGACAAGGGGGAATGGTCAAAAACTTAAAGAAGGGAAATTTAGGTTACATATATGGAAGAAAACACTGTGAGGGTGGGGAGGCCCTGGCACAGGTTGCCCAGAGAAGCTGTGGCTGCCCCATCCCTGGAAGTGTCCAAGGCCAGGTTGGATGGGGCTCTGAGCAACCTGGGATAGTGGAAGGTGTCCCTGCCCATGGCAGGGGGTTGGAACTGGATGATCTTTAAGGTCCCTTCCAACCCAGATCGTTCTGTGGTTCCAAGTTGAATTTGTGAGGCCGGGCCACTGAAAAAAGTCCTTTATCTCCCAGCTCTGCCTCTGCGTGTCTGCCAAGTGATAATTGGGGGGAAGAAAAGCCCAACCCTCCCGATACCCATTTGGTGCCTGACTGACAGATTTATGACAGGCTGCAGTTTCCTCCATTTGTGTGGCAGTGGGTGATTGTGTGTCCGCCCTCTCGCTTCCAGCTGGATTCGGGGCACAGGAAATGATCCAGCGAAAGGCTTTTGGTGACAATTAACAGAATTCCTGCTGATAACTTTTTTTTTTTTTTTTGGTCCTCTCCCTCAGAATATGTTTACAGCCAGCCCTAATTGGTTGCAAGAGTGGCACTGGAGGTGGGTGGTTACAAATATTTCAGGAGTGTGTCATGGATCAGCTTTTATTTCTGTTGAAAGTATGATTTATTTTTTTATAATTACCTCTTAAGTATTCAGCGACCAGAGCAACATCAACATTTATTTTTCTTACCATCTGGTGATACCCTAAAAATTATCCCAATTTGGCCTCAATCAAGGGTTGTGAACTGCTCATTTTGCCAGGAACAGCCAGGGCTCAATCCTGGGACCACAAGGTGGAGTCTACTTGGGAGCATACGTTTAAAAACCTCCCCAGTTTCTGTCATGCATCCCTGTGTGAGGCATCTCTCTTGCAAAGAGATAAAAACAAATATTTATTTGTGGTCACCTGTGTCAAAAGAAGGAAAATACTGGTGTTGGATGTGCTGTCTCAGTAAGCTTTTAAGAATTGCCTTAAATGCAATGTTGGAAACCAAATATCTTTCCTTAGAGCTTTGTGGTCTTCAGACCTGAGGTTTTGTTTCTCACCGTGGTGAAAAAAACAGGGTCTGAAATCCTCAGTGTTGGTTGTTCTCTTAGAAAAGGAGGAGGAAAACAATTTTTTTTTTTTTTGCAGAGTTGATACACGTGGGGATTAACCAGCTCTGCTTTCAGTAGATAAATTACAGCTCAGGAAATTAAATTTAAAGTGAGATGGATATTTGTCCTTGGGAATTTGACACCTGTAAACAGAAAACCCACTTTATTTTGAGGGCTTAAGGAGCTGCTCTAGGCTTTTGTGCTGGTTTTGTGCTTGAAGACTTCTTTTCTCCAGTGATGTTTATTGCACTGGATTCTCCAAACTGGGGTTCACTTAGAAGGGCAAAAGACAGCTAGAGGGATCAGGTTTTTCTTCTGGATTGTTCATGTTGTCAGTGACTGCTGTGGGAAAACAGCCTTTCCCTGCCTGAGCAGTGAGCAGAGCACAGGCAAAGTGCTTTTATCTGCTCTGGAGCTGGTTTGAATACTGACAGCTCGGGCCTTTTGATCTGCTGGAGCCTGGCTGCTGGTTTGGCCTCTGCAGAAGCAAGTCCAGGAGTGGAGAATTGAGAGGGAAAGTGGTCACAGAGGGTGGAAAACAGTCAGTGATAACATCATGGAAACTACAGTAGGAAAGTGTAGGAAAAAGGGACAGAAACTGGAAGAGTCAAACATTGCAGTGGCACAGGAGAGGCCACATCCCAGTCTGTAATTTTTATCCAGGGACAGCTTGGGCTTCAGCGAGAAAACTGTGTTTTCTTTATAAGTATACAATGATTTCAGCCCTACCAGCTGCTGGTGCCTGGGGAACAAAAAGCCTTGTGATATTAAGCGGGTTTTTGAACCTCAGAAATTCTCTTGTAAAAATTTCCTTTGTTCTTTTACAGAGACTCCTGTGCTCCCCTTCCCCTCCCTCACCTGCACAGAGACAGCTGAAGAAGGGCTGTTTTGCTGACTGTATTTTTGGGCTTGATTGACAGATTTAAGTCTGCCTGATACACATCAGTGTGGGCCCCATTACAGGCAGGGTGAGCACAGCAGCTGTGCCTTACCAACACACAAGGGGCATACGAAGGACCAAGATCTCCACCTGTGAAGTCCAGGTATGGAAAAAATCCTTCCCTGTGAGGGTGGGGAGGCCCTGGCACAGGTTGCCCAGAGAAGCTGTGGCTGCCCCATCCCTGGAAGTGTCCAAGGCCAGGTTGGATGGGGCTCTGAGCAACCTGGGATAGTGGAAGGTGTCCCTGCCCATGGCAGGGGGTTGGAACTGGATGGGCTTTAAGGTCCCTTCTAACTTAAATTATTCCATGGTTCTATGTAAATCCTGAGCGCTCCCACTAGACCAAACTGCTGCTGGGCAGATATTGGGGACTGTAAACCTGTGCTCTGTGGTGGGATAATCACCCTGTGCTTCATTTCATCACCCCTTTTCTAAAGGAGGCTGACAATGCCTTGTCCTCCCCCTTGGCTTGGTGGAAGAAGATGAGCTGGCAAAGCCAACAGCTGCTTGGAGCGCTCCAGACCTGTCTGTGCACATCCTTGCTCCCAGATTCCTAGGGTTTCCAGAGCAGCTAGCCAGAATGCTGAAAAAGCTTTCTTTTTAATCTCTTGATCTTCCCTCTGTGTGTTTTTGCCAGCACAGGTAAAACAGAGGTGCACGCTCCGTGCTCTGCCTGGCCCGGTGCTTCCACCAAGGTAAACAGGAGATAGTCTCGGTAATTACCGGGAATGAGCTGAGCCAAACATCCCGTCCCTGCAGCTGGTTCCTGGGACACAGGAGCAGGCAGGGCAGGAAAACTTGACCTGCCAGGACATCACCGGTGTCTCTCTCTATTCAAACAAGAAATGAGATTCTTCAGTCTTTGCTCCAGCTAAATTCCAACTGGAGCATGAAGGGAAGTTTTGTCTGACCGAGGTTTGCTGCGGTTGCTGTGCTTTCAGAGGTCCATTTTGTACACGCATCCTAAACTCCTGAGGTGGCTCTTCCCAGGCTGCAGGTTTGGTTCAGGAGGTGGGAGGCCACAGGCCTTGGCATCACTTTATTTCTCACTTGTGGTGCTACAGACAGTGATGAGACACTCCAGCGTTTGCTGAGGTCCAACCCTTGGAATAGGACAGCACCTTTAACAAGCCCCAGGGAAATATCTGCTGTGGGATGCAGTTCTTATGCAGTTGAAAATCTGTGTGTTGGTTTTTATTTTATTTTATTTAAGTTTGTTTTTAAGCAAAGAGATAATCCAGTTGGAAACTGAGAGGATTTTGTGATGTCATGGAGAGCGGAATTTGACATGCAGGTTACAAACCAGTCTGAATCCTAAATGTTCAATAATACTGCAGAGCCTGACTGCTTCCTCCCAAGCTTCAGCTGGGACTGAGGGCAAATCCCCAGGAGAATTCTGTCCAGAAGCAGCAATGGCTTCACTCTGCACCTCTGAGCTGCATTAGCAGAGAGGGACAAACACCGGTCCCTGGAAACTCTCTACATCCCAGTCCTGATGCGGCAGAGTGCTGGAGAACGTGCACTTAGTGTTGTGGGGTTTGGGTTTTTTGGGGTTCATTTTTTTATGTTTTTAGTAGAAGGTGGTTTTACCCTGAGCTCTGGGCCAGCCTTAGGCTTGTGCATAGGTTTGGAATACAGCCCCTGTCTGGTTTGCTCCTCATTTTTCTCCCAACAGGAGAGAAATGTCAACCCTTAGCAAACCCTGCCCCACTTTGCTGCTGAGCACTGGGACTGTCCCATTAGAGGGTCTGGAAAGGACATTCCCTCTCTTCCAAGGATTTAGCTGGCTGGAGAGACCCCTGGCAGGAGCAGTTTGAAAAAAATGGCTTGAAGAAACCTCCTCTGGCTCATCCCCCCAGGGCAAAACCGATTTGTTTCTTGACAGTTCAGCCTGTAATTTTGGGCTGGTCAGAGACAGAACAGCTTGTGGGAGATGGGAAGGAGGAGGGGGCTTCATTTGGATGCAGTCCTTGGAGCTGTTTTCCAAGAGGTCTCACATATGTCTGTGCATGGAGGGCTCTCATCTCATCTGTTGAGCACGTAGTAAATGATTGTAATCCAGTGTGGGGAGTGCAATTATTTTGCCCTCTCCTGCTGGGAGTTAGAGATTTCCTTCTCTCCCTCTTCTCCCATGTTTAAGGCCAGGCTTTTTTGGATGGATGAGGCAGCAAATCTGAGGCAGAGGCTGGAAGGTGACTCCTGAAATGCAGTGCTGAAGGTGGCTGGTGGAGCAGGGCAGATTTATTTACCATCTTAACTTACCACATAGGCAGCAGTTAGAAAGAAATGTTTTTGAACAACCATCAATAAAAGCTGCAAAATAAGTGCCACAGGCCAAATTACTTTCCACTCCAAGAGATATTTGCTTCACTTTTTTCCCGTCTCTAATCCAAGCCGTGAGTAGCAATGCTTCCCTCTCCCAAATAGCTGTCACATAAATGTCATTTTTAAGCTTGCTGAAGAGCAGACACAGCTTACCTATCCTGCCTGCCATCATCTTAGTGCAGATTTGGGGTTGTTGTCTTACCCCCAGTGCTCCTGTGAGGAAGCACAGAGGTGAGCCCTTTGTGGATGTGGGATTTGGATCATTCTGTAGAGTCAAATTTACTCCTATTTTGGAGACTGGGGACCTTCAGGCATCACATCACCTCCCAGGTGTGTGTGTGGGGGGTGATACTAAAAAATAAATTAGTAACCTCATTTTGAGGCAATTATAGCTCTGTCTTTGGGGAGATTTAGCTCAAGCCCTTTGCAGTGGTGTTACAGAGCTTAATTACATGACTTGAGGTGCTGTTAGATAGATGCAAATCTTCTGGGCATGATATCTCTCCATTTAATCAGTGATTTGTTTGCCATTTGGGTACAGAAAATACTCTGTTTAAAAAATGAGATGAATACACTTAAAGTAAGAGTGGGAAATAATGAAAAGTAGCTGATTCACTACAGGTGAAGAGCATCCAAGAGCTCCCTGGTGTAGCTCATTTACTCTGAGCTTTTATGCAATACACACTTCATTCCACACACAAACTGCACGTGGCTCCTTGTGTTCTCTGCTTATGGTCTTCCCCCTTAATCTTTAGCTTTGTCAGAAACACATATGGGCTCCTTTATTTCCCTTCAATTTGAATCCTATTTTTAGGTTTTTGGGGGATATTTCTTTGCTCTTTGTTAACATCGCTGGGTGTTACTGATGAACTGGTACTTTTCTGGGAGTGAGCGTAAGAATCCTGTAGCAAGTTCCTGGATTTTGGTCAGGGAACACAAAATCATCCCTTTTTCAGTAGGGTTTGTCACCTCGCAATATAAACAAATCTTTGCAATGAAACAAACAAATAAATACTAAAAATAAATAAATTTTCCTGCATGCCTGCTTCTCAGGCTAAATTCACAAATATCTTCCCAGATAACTCAATTCTTCCATTCCTCACCTGTGCCGTGCCCTATGTGGGTGATACTTTGCTTTCTCACATGGAGGTTGTCCAGATACGTTCAATTAACGCAGAGCTTACAGACAGCGGGAGCGGGGGATAAACCAGTTTTTCAGACGAGGTGGCCAAGAGGAAACTTTTATCCATCAAAACACACTGAGAGATTCTCGCTGCTGGGGGAGGGCTGTTTTCCCCCACCGCTTCCCAAATGCTCCGCGCCTCCCGGTGCGTAGCTGATGTGCAGGAGCCAGGGGCTGACAGGGAGAAAGGAGGGACGCAGGGAAGCGGCAGCAGGGAGTCATCACCTGCCCCTGCCGCGGAAGGATGGCTGGTGCAGAGATTGAAAACAGGAGGGACAAGGTAGGAAGGGAAGAGCCAAGATTACAGGAGAGCTCGGGGTGCAATCCTGCTGCAGCTCGGAGGGGGTTTGGCAGCACGCCCTGGGAGGAGGAGGAGGGGGCTCATCCCAGCACATCCCTGTGCTGCGGGAACGGGGTGGGGGCTGCTGCTGCTTTTCACTGCAGCAGAAGTCACAACAAGGATCAGCCACATCGTTTGCCCCATTCCCAGTCCTGGGGAAGCAGTTCCCTGTTGCCCTTTTGCTCTATCAGCCCAGCTGCCAGGGGGGCAGCTCAGGGGATTTCTGGAGGCTCCGGTTGCCATGGGAAGTATGTTTTTCTCCAAGATGTCAGGTAACAAATCGTACCACGAGGGGAAAACTGATAGAAATCAGCATTTTTTTTTCCCCCCCTTTTAGGCCTTCTTTTTTACACTCACTAAAATGCTCTCTCTTTAGTAAACCTGGGGGGTGAGTCCCCATCCAGTCTGTGCCCTGAGATGATCCCACTCCATATATATCCTTGTGAGCAAGTTCTTAACACTCGCAGCTACGGAATAACAAATGTGCAACAGGCATTATTTATGTCACTGCCACAGAAGGGGTGGCAGTTCCCACGGGGGGGGAAGCCGGGGTTGTGAAACAGAGGTGCTAATTGTGCTGATGTCAGATAGCAGGGCATCACTTTTATGTTTCCCATCTGTTTTCAACCAGCGATTTCATGTTACTGCGGCTCACCCGGGAGATAATGTCAAGTGCAGTGCTAAATGTATCCAAGTGCACGCTAAATTTTTCGATTTATTAGCTAATTCCTGCAGTTTCTTTGCCTGTGACATGGTAACAGTATTGCATGTCTTCTGTGCTTTTCGAACAAAATCCTGCTTCACTGGTAGATTAATTAATCTGCTGCTAACTTTGCCTTTTTCAGACTGACCAAATGGAAACGGTGGGTAATGGTTCTGCTTTTTTAATGCCCTGGTTTGTGGCTGCCTGCAGATCAGTTAAAACCTAATTTCCTAAACATATGCATATTTCTAAATTGCTACTAAGATGCAAAACATCTTGCAAGAGCTACTGAGAAAAGCAAGGTTATTTCACTGGTTTAGTTTTTTGTATAGCATCAAAACAGGGATTTTACCAAGAACCCACATCACTTATCCATTTAAATCTCACGGTGCTGGAGGATCTGAAATTGCATGTCTCAGCTTTTCAGGATTCAGCTGTGTTATGCTAATGTTTAAAGTATCTAAGGAAGACAACCAAACGAGGAACGTTAAAAAAAAAAACCAAAACCACGAAATAAACCCAAACAAAAAAAAAATCCAACCCTCAGGGACAAGGCATGAGGCATTGCTAAATGTAAAAGCAATTCAGGTATTTCCATGTGATTATTATGCAGCCTCCTTTTATGTTTTCAAAGTTCTAGGAAAATTTAGTAGTTCAGGATTCAACATATTTTTTAGGCAAGATTTTTGTTTCAATCCATTGCATTTTGGACTATGAGGAAGAGAGAAAGCCCAGTCTAGGGATCCAAACGTGCTGTAGTGTTTTGGTGCCCACAATTTCATATTAATTTATAAAAAACCCCTTGAACTGTTTCTAATTTCTAATTCAAACTCTTGTTTCCTGGGCACAACTGGGCTGAGTTGCCAGAAATCCTTTGGGAACATCTCCCATATAGAACACTTCCTTCATCAGGGCGTAAAATTGGTTTGAAATAAAGGGGGG
>VZRE01015078.1:109596-339575 GCA_013396775.1 Cephalopterus ornatus | reverse complement strand
AGCCGCCAAACGCAAGGAAAAAAAAAAAAAATGAGCCAGAATGTCTGAGAAAATGTCCAGCTTTCTGTACATCGGGGACATCGTGTCCCTGTACGCCGAGGGCTCCGTGAACGGGTTCATCAGCACGCTGGGGTGAGTGAGCGAGCGAGCGAGCGCGGGGCTCGCAGCCCGCGGCACAGGAAGGGGCGGCAGCGCGCCCTGGCTCGGCGGAGCGGGGAAAGTAGGAAGTGCTGGGGGAACGGGAAGGGATGAGAGAAGTTCTCGGGGCCGGGGAGCGGGGCCCGGGCCCCGCCGCACCTCCTCCTGCGGCTCCCGGCGCTCCCCGCCCGGCTCCGGCGCCCCCGGGGATACCCGAGGTTCTCCAGACCCCGCGCTCTGCTGTGCCCTTAGCACAGTCAGCACGCACAGCTGCCCTCTATTTATTTATTTATTTATTCATTTATTGTTTATTTTATTTCTGAGAATTTCTGACAATTTCCTTGCTCAGCTTGCCGTGAATCAGCTCCTTAAAAACCTGCACGCCTTTGATTCTGGGTTTTGTCTGGCCTGAGGTCTTGTCTGTGGTTGTCGATGATCAGATATTTACGATCAGATAGTTTAATTTAATGGAGATGCTTGCCTTCCCCCCCCTTCTCCTTGAGGTCTTCTTTCTCTCTGCGGGGTGAAAGGGTGTAGTTTAGCTGTGGCTGCTTCGCTGAACTACCACTTGCTTGATTCAGTTTTTTATTAACCTTGGCCGCTTTAAATCACCTTCTTGGAACCCAGGAGGGAAGTCCTCAGCGAATGATGACAGCGATACATTGATACATGTCTTTGGAGTTGGGCTGCAGTGAGGTCTCCCGAGGGTGCGGTGGTTCCCTCTGATGTTCCCAGGAGAGCTGCAGTAGTTTCAGTAACTTTGTGGCGTGTCCAGAGTAAGCACGTCCTGCAACCTTTGTCACTGGCAAGGTCTCCTGCGCTGCATGGATTGTGGCGATCCCATGGACAAGGCAGCTCAAACTCTAGTTAAATATCAGTGTCATTTGCTGCTTAAACGTTAATGGTACCTTTGGAATAACAGTTAAACCTGCCAAGGCTGGTTGGCACGGGTATCACTCCTGTATTTGTGTAGCCTCCCTGTGTTCTGTGATCCCTTCCGTGTGGGGGACTGTAGGGTGAAGTAAGGTTGGTATTAAAATGCAAACAGTGAACGTGTAAGACAGTTGGTGTGGTGCTGTTACTGGAAAAGAGCTGGTGTTCAAGGTCTTTTATATATTTTTAAATCTTATTATTGCAATGCAGTCCTTGCTGTTTGCTCTTTTAATCTGTTGACAAGTGTTTTTCAATGGTTTGTTCCTCTATTTGTTAATTTGGCGCCTCCTCTCACTACTCTCTGTGTTGTCTCACATCTCCTTTTGTTTTGCTGACTCTTGCAATTTTAAATCCTGCCTGAAAATGTTTTCTTTCTGCAACTGTTAACTGCTGGACATCGTTTCTTACTCTTGTAACCCCAGCACTTCTTTTTTTGTTGGCGTGTTTCGCCGTTGGTTTGTTGTGTTGTTCTGCCCCATCTCTGTGTTCTGTTACGTGGAGGAAGCTAAATTTGCTGTGCTTTGCTTTTCATTGTGTTCTTCCTTTCTGAGAACACCTGCTTGTCCGCAGTCACGGGTGTTTCTGCTGTGACTGATGCTTGTACAACTGTCACTCCAACATGTGTTTTGGCATTGCTGTGTCACGGTTTTAAGGCTGCTGATCCTGCCCTTATCCCTTGGAGTTAAGGCAGGACACTTCCTCCCAGTTTTAATGATGAGAGGCAAAGATCAAAGCTTGTCTAAGGCACATGGGAGCTCTTTACTAGAAGAAATAATTGAGCTCAAGCCAACACTCTGTCCAGGCTCTCTTTCAGCCCCGTTCAAGAAAACTACTTGGGATAAGACAGGACTCCTGTGTGCATCTCTCCTTCAGCCACAGGCCAGCAGTTCAACAATGCTGATGTACCTCTGTTGGCTTTTCAGTCCAGCTTTTTTGTGCCCTTCTCCCTGGCATGGTAACAGCAGCCCCAGAGCCAGGAGGCTGGAGTGGAGGAGCTGCAGGAAACCTGAAGTCGCCAATGGAAAAACTCCCATGTCTGCTGAATGGGAATGCTGACCCCTCTGCTGGTGGTGCAAGAGCTTGGACTGACACTTAAAGTTGTGATGCCAGGTTACCATATCTGTGCCAGCTATTGCAATTGCTGCCTTTGGACTGGTTGCAGCAACACAAGAGGCAGAAAAAACTCGTATATTCAGGGAAAACTTGCCCAGCTGCGCTTTGCAAACACCTGAAAAGGGGAACCCTCATTTTCCACAGGTGCCTCTAGTTGGTGAGGACAAGGTGGGGTAGGATTGGGAATGATTTCTCTTTTTTTTTTTTTTTTGGCTGCTGTGGGTCCTTGTTTAATTGCTCTTGCCTGGGTTACACCTGAAAGGTTGCCGGGCAAATCAGCCTGTCACCTGCACTGTGGAGCCCACTGGGAAGCCTCCTGCTGTTTCAAGAACTTCAAATTCAGCTCAGGTCTGTGACTCCGGAGCAGGGAGAGAGTCCCGTTTATTTTAAACTGGCAAAGGCCGATTGTTTCCTAAACAAAGCATGAGTGAGGCCATTTTATAAATAGGATAAAAAAAAGTGCCCAGCACCTCTGCAAGCAGGGGAGGTCTGTCGTGGCAGGGGACCTCACTCCTTGAGGGGCTGCACCAGCTCAACAGATGGGTTTTGAGGGAGATTTCTAAGCTTAGGCAGTTTCATGCATTTTGGAGTATTTTTTTCCTCGCTTGCTGGTGCAGAAATTTTCACTTGCTCAGTTTTCCCTGAGAACTTAAAGCCAAGAGAAAGATGTAGCTGAGCTGTTCAGGTCATGTGTTGGGTCAGCTTAATGGCTCCTATAACCTGAGCGTGGAAATATTCCTCTTGTGCAGTTTAGGAAGTCCCAGCTGCCTTCTTTAGGAGATGGGGGATCTGTGCCCTTGGCCCTGTGTCCAGGTGAGCCTGGTGAGGGCAGGAGGGCCTTTCCACACCTCCCTCTGCAGTGAGGGCTAGGGAGTTGCTGGAATAAGATTCTGTGAGTGGTACTCAAACGGCTGGGGCACTCCTTTTTGAGCTGGAGAAATCTATGTTCTTGTCCTCCTTGTCTCTGAACTGTTTCATGACTGTGAGCAGCTGTTGAATGTGAGTGTGAGGGCTCTGCTTTCACATTTGATCCCTCTTAATCCGAAGAGGAAACTGAACCTCTCTTCCACATCTGGGATTAGTGCTGTAGGGTGGGATGGGGGCAGGGAAGTCAGGCAGTGTCTGCTCCAAATTCTTACTCCTGTATCCATATTTCAAGAGGAAGAGGTTGTGCTTAGTTTTTTTGCAAGAAGAGTTGTAACCAGCATTCTCCAGGAGGATGTTCCAGGCTGTGGATCCCACACGGAGAGGGGCATCTCTGGCTGTTGGTACAGGAAAGGGTTTTAGGGCTCAGCATTCTCATCAGGCCTTTGGGTACTTGAGGTACTGAGAATCCAGACAATCACCTGCTCTTTTTTCTGCTTGGTTTTGGGCTTATTCTGGATTTGGATGCTGCTCTGAGGTGCTGACGGTGTGTCAGCTGGCTTTTCCAATCCCCCACCTCCCCTCCTTCCTTTTTAAATAGGAGAATTCTTTTGGACATAAAAGCTGATAGTCTTGCAATTGATTTAGTGCAGAAAAGGAAACGTTTGGGAGAAGGATTTTACATCCCTTGATAGCTTTCTGCCATTGCAAGATGTATTTTGTGCTGGGTTATGGAATTGTGCTAGTACTGAGGGGTTTGACACGGGAAAACTTCTTCACAGATGGAGGCTTTATGTCCCACGGGGGGTGTGTGACAGAGCCAGGCAATTTATCCAGCTCTCGTAAGTTGTCTTAGACTGGTGTCTGAACCTTGAGACCACCTTTCCCAGTATTTTGGCCATGAATGCCAGGCATGAAAATTGTGTTAATCACCCATCAGGTACAATGAGGGGAAAAAAAGTATTCCTGACGGGAGAGGAGGAAGGAAAAAAGCAAGTAAGGACAATGGCCAGGATCAGCCGTAGAAAAGTTTGAGGATGAGCCTTTCAGTCACCACGGGGAGCTGTGGTCCTGTCTCACCTCCATAAATGTGCTTCTGTGCCGTAGCAGGGAGAGATCTCATGGAACATAACCACTGGAGCATGAAGCAGGACCCGCCTGCCCGGTGATACATGGCCCGGGATGATGGGGGGTGCTGGGATGTATTTCTCATTAGCAGCAAAAAGTGTGTCGTAAAGTATTTTCACTAATTTTCCTCAGTCTAAGGTTGATTTTCATTGAATATCCTCCTCTTAATTTTTCAAAGCGCTTCCTGGAACGTTCTTGTTTGAAATATCACGGGTTTATTCAAGCTGCTGCACTGGGTTGTTGTGCAGGAGTTGTCTTTTTTGAAGTTGGACTTCACACACAGGTTGAGTCAATCACACTTGGTGAAGAGGCAAGGTGAAGTAGAAAGTGCTTTAGAAACAGCATAAATCAGAATATTCCAAATATAACAAAGGCTGAAACTTGTCGCCCTGGTGCCTCCAGGAATGGTCCCTAAGAGAAAAGATGCAGTGACTGATGATGCTCACAAACACATCAATGCAGTGTTTTCATCAGAGCCCTTGTTTTTCTAACCCTTCTCTCCTACTGTCTGAAGATGTAAGCCATGGTTAAGGAACAGAGTATCCATCCTTTAATTAACAGCAAATTTTTCTTTCATGTCCCAGCTGAAAAAAGGTAATTAGTCAGGAAAGGATAAAAAAGCCTGAAGACAGTGAGAGTGGCATAACTAGAGTTACTCATAATTTAATTCTGATATATATATATATATAGAATCAAATCATACCTGGAAGAGGGACGGGAAGACGCATTTCAGCTTTTCTGTGGGCACAAGTACTTGTATGTTTTACTTCCTAGGTACTTTATCCTCCGGACTAACGGTACCAATGAGATTTGACAGTTTTGATTGTGTGTATATTTTTTTTTTAAATACTGTGTAGGTTTGGCATTTTCAGAAATACGTTCTTTTGGCTGTCATTCTGATGCAGCAGCCCTGCTCTGAACCCCTCAGCTGCTTTGAATATATGCTAATGTACACTTTTCAGCTGCGTGGGGTATTATTGCTTTCCTGTGATAACTTTCTAAAGCATAAGCTATATTAGATGCATTATTAAGCACTTTCATTGATCTCACAGTAAATGCCGTGTAAGTCGAGATGTAGACACATAAATACAGCCCTGTATCTCGCATACCTTGCCACGCAGTACATATATCAAAGCTTATATCCTCTGTAATTATCCACTCTCACTAGCAATTAGGCACGGCTCCAGCTTTGCCATTTATAGCAGCCTTTATTTTGATGCTCGCTTTCAAATGTTGTAACAACAGTGCCATCCTTAAATAAACAATGAGACAAAGCTTTCCACAAAGCCGCCTTACGGGAATGCAGCGAGTAACGAGCCCCGGAGGGCCCAGACTTGTTTCAGAAGTTTGCCTTGTACACAGACAGAGCCCGGCCTGGGTGTGAGGGGGGAAAAAAAGCATTAGACTTAATTACAGCGTTATGATTTACGAGACTGTGTGCTAAAATGGAATATCCTTGGTGCAGAGAGCTCGTTATCAAGCAGAACTGGGGAGAAAGTTGGGGTTAGGGAGAGGACTGATTGATTAATGCAGGAGGGAGTTTACCTGTAAGCTGTGTGGTAGTAATGGAAATAAGAGAGGAATTTTGAACTGGGACAAGACATACTACAGCTTCTCAGCTGGGCTATGGGTAATGTGGGGAATAGTAAGGAGAGAGAAGGGGAGATTGTTTGACCTGCACGACTTAAAAGTCTTTTTTTTAACTTCCTTTTACATAACGAGAGGACTAACCAAACTAAACCAGTCTTGTCGTGGTTCTTGGTGCCGCTAGAAATCACGGCTACCCTCTCTATTTTAAAAGTACCACAGGAGGAAAGAGCCAGGTCAATCTTTGGCTTCCCCAGCCTGGAATATGATTTCCCAAGAAGCTCCCGAGCCTTTGCTCAGCTGGTGTTTGGAACCCTTGGCTGTGGGAGGTGCAGGCGGCGGCTGCTGCTCCTTGGCTGAAGCCTGACCCTGTTTGTTGAGCAGTGACACAGAGCTGTGTCCTCTGCACGTGGATTTACTGCGCTTGAAAGTCTGGTTTGTGCTTGCTTCTGAAAGGTCTGTTACTTCTTGTATGATGTACTCGATTGAGGGGATGTTTGTGGCAAAACTGGAGAAAGGAAAGTGAATGGTCCTTCGGGATTTTGGTTTTTTACCTCGTGTGGGCAGTGTTTTGTCACTTAATCAGAGATGCATATTTTAATTATATTAAGGATTATATATAATTATATATTATATAATTATATTATATAATTCCCCTGTGACTGATTCTTTCGAACTTCCATTGATTATTTGTAAGCCTAATTCCATCTAATTACTTGAATCAGTCCTTCCACCACTATGTAGATGTGTAAACACTTCCTGACGTAAATCCTGGTTTCAGCTGTTTATGATGCTAAACCTTGAGGCTTTGGGCCTGCAGCTGTGTGGGAGGTGAATCCCAGTTCCCAGGATTTCCAGCTTCCCTTCCTTGGGGGTCACAGGGAAGCTTCAGTTGTCCAGCTGCTTTGTGTTCCCTCTATCTGGAGAAGTAAAAGTAACTTCTGTTTTCACTATCTCAGTTCACTTTAAATATGAAACAAACTAAAACCAAGGAACTCCATTCTAGCAAGGTAAGGTTTTGATTGCAAAACTGGGAAGAGAGTTAAACAAGGAAAGCAAAGACAGAGAAAACACAGGGTTAAGATGTACTTGTTATTGTATGTGCTGTATTAGGTACTGGTGGAGGTTTTAAGGGGCTGTTTTGGCTGTGGAAGCCAAAATGTTGTGTCGGAACTGGTCTTTCTGCTTAGCTAATGCTGATTTTGTGACTCTCTGTGTACTTTGATATTTCAAATGGTTGAGGTCTATGCTAAGGCTGGTGTGGTCTCAAACATTTGAATATTTGTTGATTTTGTTGTTGTTGTTCCAGGGGGTTTTGGTGTTGTTTAGGAAAATGCAGAATCATATCACCTTCTCCGGGAGAACGTCTGAGGTGAAGTTTCAGCTCCTTCAGAGAGAAATAGCAGTTTTAAGGTTGCCTGTGGGACCTTTTGTAATACAAAAGTTATATATAATGGATTGTAGTACTTGGTAATTCCTATATAATACAGTTTGGGCAATTCTTTTGAAGTGCCCCTTTAAGGTTGTTGCTGCTGCTGCATGAGTGAAGACATAGAGTTGAAATTTATAAGGAAATACTTGGTGGAAGGAGGCTGGAAGGGCATATCCAAGTGTGGTTGTTACCATTTAACACCAAGTTTGCTACAGCTCTTCTCTATACCAAGAACTGGTGTTAAAACCAGTAGTCAAGTTTTTATTCTTTGACCTCTGGCAAGATAAAAATCAATGTCGTTTAAAAGAAAATCAACAAACAAACCCTGAAACCAGGCTTTTTATGTGAACCTCAAAATACAGAAACTTGTTGCGATCCAATGCTTGGACTTCTTATCTTGATTCCCTTTCAGGAGCTTGTTTGAATTTCAAACAGCTTTTTTATTCCCCCGCACTCCACACCGACAAGTTAATCAGTGTCGCAGGGGCAGCTGAAAACTCCCTTGTGGAGGAAAAGGCTTGGAAACCAGAATGGTCACAAATGGAATGCAAGAAGTGCCCCGAGTTTAGTAGTAATTTTCTTCCATTAACTTAAAATCAGAGCATGTCTTTTGCAGGCAGGGGGGGCCTAACTAATGGTATGTGAGTACTCGAGACCCCAGGCAGTGCTTTTTGCATGGCCTGGTTGATTTTTTGTTTTAAATTTGGCTGGGCTTAGATTTCTGACAGGCCCCCCAGTCGTTCCAGGTAACAGGAACAGTGGTGTGCTTTGCTGAAATGTTCTCAGTCACCTTTTCAGTCTGGCTCGTGTCTTTTCATTGTTCAGAAACAATAAATAAAGAGAGGAAACAAAGTGAATGTATTGGGAAAGAACTGGATATGGCTTTTGAAAACAGAGGGCAGATCTTTGTGCAGTTTTGAATGCTGAAAAATGTTCAAATGCATCACTAAGCAAGGTTCATTTTTCCCCTCAAAGAATAAAAGTTTAAGGCTACTTAAAAGGTTTGTGGGGGGTTTTTTTTTTGTTTGTTTGTTTGTTTTTGAATCCTTCATTTAAAAAGCCCCACCTAACTATGTGGAGTGAAAAAGGTTAAGTGCCTGTTTGCAGTATTTGCTTTAATATTTTGGACAATTTTTTGAGGTTATCACCTTTTGCTAAGGTGGACTCAATACCAGCCTGAGGGTACCAATCCACAGGCTTCACTCCTCACCCAAATTTGACAGGGCCCACTGAGCTCGGCTCTTTACAGAGAGATGAAAAGTCAGTCTTAGGTGGCGAGTTTTGTGGAATTTTGGTGTCCTGAAATGAGGTTTTACATCGGGCTTGCTGATGTAAAAATCAGTTAGGGCCATCTCTGTAATGCTTCTCAGGCTGAAGGAAGAACTTTACTGTCAAACAGGTTTCATGAGTAATGAACTGATGTAGAATTATTTTGGATTTTAGGTTGCTTAAAGGACATTGAAGTTATTGCAGTAAACACAAGAAGTCCAAGTCTCAAGATATTCAGTTATCTTTGTAGATATCCTTACGTGTCATCATAGCATGTTATTTATAAAGAATATTAGAATACAGAAAAAAAATCCTTGCCTTTAAAGGATGAAAGTACAAAATAGCATACAGAAAGTTAAGAGAAAGTTTTTTGGTGGTGAGGAGGTAACAATTTATCTGTGTCAGGCTGGCCAAGTTGACTGAAGGGATGGAGCAGCTCTGCTGTGAGGAAAGGCTGAGAGAGTTGGGATTGTTCAGCCTGGAGAAGAGAAACTTTGGGGTGACCTGATTGTGGCCTTCCAGGGCCTGAAGGCAGCCCACAAGGAAGATGGAGAGAGACTATTTCCAAGGGCCTGGAGTGACAGGACAAGGGGGAATGGCTTCAAACTGACAGAGAGCAGGTTTAGAATGGATATTAGGAAAGAATTCTTCCCTGTGAGGGTGGTGAGGCCCTGGCACAGGTTTCCCAGAGAAGCTGTGGCTGCCCTATCCCTGGGAGTGTCCAAGGCCAGGTTGGATGGGGCTCTGAGCAACCTGGGCTAGTGGAAGGTGTCCCTGCCCATGGCAGGGGGTTGGAACTGGATGATCTTTTAGGGTCTCTTCCAACCCATGCCATTCTATGATATTATATATTATTTTACTCAGAAAAAGTAACCAACGAAACAGTGGGAAAGTCTCATGATGTTATTTCCTGTTATAAGTGATCTGAGATGTAGGTCCCCCACCTGCAAATTTGTTTATTTAAATTGAAAATCTATCATGAGGCAGTTTTAATAACCTGTTGAATAGAAGCCAAGTTAAGGTTTCTACTTCTTTGGCTGGATCCTCAGGGATACTAAAAGATGGATTAGGATTTGGTCATGAGACCCTTCAGAGGCTCCTCAGAGAGGGCACTGCTGTGGCCCCTGGGCAGCTGCAGGGTTTGGGTCAGAGGTTTGTGTCAGCAGTGGCTTCTCTTGCTGAAACAAAACAAGGTCAGGACCTGGCGGGCAATAATTCTTGTCTGTATTAACTTTTGTAGTTGAACAGGTTTTTCTGCCACTGAATGTAAGGACCAATTAATGCTGCAACCCCCCTGGAATATCTAGGGTATAGTAAAGCCATTTGCATGGGAAGTTGGGTTGTACCAGCTCATTTGAGGCCTCACTGGGGGGGTCAAACTTGCTTTCCTGTGATCCGTTTCCTTTCCATGTCAGATTAAACTCCCCTCTGTGATTAGGCTGCTCCTAATGGAATTGTTTTGCTTGAGCTGGAAGCAGGATAGTGCCGGTTTGAGTTTTCAACCGTGGATCTAAAGTATGTTTAAGAGGAAATACTGGATTAAAGGGTGGGACACGAGATTTGCGCAAGGTTGTTGACAAATTGTGGTATATAACCAAAGATTCCAAGTTCTGGGTCAGTGCTCTTTTTGTAAGTGTTGATCTGCTGAGCTGTTCAATGCATAAATTGTTTTATGTTGGTTTTATCTCATGGGATCAAGGCAGTTGTGACAAAGCTATTTAGTTTATTAAAGTGTCAAAAGTTGTTTTATTTTAAGGATGCATCTAAAGATGCAGATTGAGCTTTATCATGACAAGAAAAAAGTGTGCTGAAGAGAGTTTTACACTTTCTTATGCTCAAATGTTGGGTGGAACCTCTTTGACAGTGGTAATTACAATTATTAATGTTCTTCATTTGTAATGGAGATGAGACAGAAAATCCTTCCTCCTTTCTTCAACCAGATAACTGAAAGAATGGAAGTCTTCATCGAGAGCACATACACTTGGTAAAGCCTGAGGAAAAGCTGAGTCCTGCTGCCCAAGTTGCTTCTTAGAAAGAAATTCAGCATCATCAGGGCAAGCTAAAGGGGCCTGAGTGAGTACAGAGAGGGTAAGACAAAAACCTCAGGCAGAGCCAGAGAAAAATCTGGTATGGTGACCCAGGGGCAATAAAAATGAGTGTGCTGCTGAGCACTCTTCTCCCTGAAAACTGCTGTCAAAGAAACTCCTGCTGTTTGGTTTGTCCTCTGTCCAGGAAAATAAGAATTCACAAATCCTCGGACTTGGATGGTGATCTTACGGGTATTTTCCAACCTAAATGGTTCTATAAAATTATTTCTGAATAAATGATCAAGAAAATAGCTGGAGCCATCTCAAACTTTTCTTTATAGCAGAAACAGCCTTTAAGTCTCCAGAACTGGAATAATTGCCTGTGACTAATGATAATAGGATATCATGGGATGAATCCAACCTCCAAAATGGAAATTTGGGACTGGTATTACATGTGGAGCTGTGGTGCAAGAAATAATATTCACCCTCAAAGGAGACCAGAGAGAGTTTATATGATTTCTAATATAGAGCTGGAAGCCTTGCAGATGGAATTAAAGCAATAATGAAAATGCCATCTGGAAAAAGAAACTGGGTGCATCAGTAGGAGTCAAAGCAAAAAAAGTTTCCTAGCGACACTTTGAATAATGATTTGCAGGTGAAAGTGAAACCTTTTATGGGCAGCAATTAAAAACTGTCTGGGAACAGAGCAGGCAATTTACCCACTCTCAGACAGCAAGATGGGGGTCACTGAGCTGGTCAAAAGTATGTTTGCTGTGGTCATAATCTGTTTTTCCACAAAATGTAGGTGAGGAAGGCTTTGGGGTGCTTTGTGTTTGAGCCTCAGCACAGACCTGACTTTAGAAATGAGCTTGCAGGTCGTTTATCTAGGTGTGGAAATGTAAGGATGAAAAGACAAAGGGGACTTGGGAAGGTGACAAAACGTAATTTTTAAACTATTTGGGGGAAAACTCCTGTTGGTGCTTAAAATTTTAATTTAATTTCAAAATTTTACTTTTAATTTGTCTGAGGAAGAGGTACGCGAAATCAGTACTACGCCGAGGCACCTCGAGAGCAGCTTAACATTTCGTTGTAGGAATTAACAAGGCTGTTCTTCCAGCTCCCGGGTGCTCAGAGCTCTGGGAGCAGCAGGATGACCTTGATCCCTCACCCAAAAGAACTCTTTGGAGACTACTTGCAGATATTGCCTTAGGCAGAAGATCAAAGAGTTATTTCAAGGAATGACTCTGCTGAAAAAGGCACCACTTTTTTTCTTGCCTTTCTCATAACTTGCAAAACCCCCTGAATAAGGTGCAACACCCCCTTCCCTCCTCCTGCCCCCCCCCAAATCATTCACTTTGTGGATGTATTGTTCCCAGAATGGACTTCAGAGCAGCCAAAAAGAAAGTGTGGCATCCCCTCAGAGTGGCAGCATCAAGGTTTTCTGGTCATGCCAGGCAAGTTTGGAATGTAGGAACGAGATGGTGCACAGGCGGTTCTCTTCATTCAGAAATCGTTCTGTGGCTTTGAAACTGCTGAAGTTTGAGGGGGCTGCAAGAGTCATTTAAAAACCGTCTGATTTAGTGATGTGTGAGCAGGATGTGGAAAACGGTGCAGGAAATGTGATGTTTGCAAGATAGATAAAAGGAGACAGGGCCCCAGTGCAACAGAGTTTTGTGGGGGCAGCCCTGGAGTGTGTTGCTGAAGAGCTGAGCTTTTTTTTTTTTCTGTCAAAGAATTGATAGTTCTGTGACATGGTGGTGGTTTATTTCCCAAAATCAGCTGGTGCTTGTGGAGTCAGGCACCAAAAGGGCACTGCAAATAGCAAAGACTTGGCTGAGTGATTCTTGTAGGTTTAGAAACAAGGGTAAGATCCGTGTGTGGATCAAAGGAAAATTTTAATTCCAACTGTTTCACTAAGTCTTTGAGATGGTAGGTTTCCTCTCTCAGTGTGCCCACAGGCTGATGGGTGTGGGGAAGGTATGAATCCATAATTATTCCTTTCAACTGTCTTATTTTATAGATTCAAGGAAATTAGGGCACTCTGTCCCATTGCTTTTGAGGAATTTAAACCAGGAGTGGATGAGAGTATGAATTATACTCCAGAAGTTATTTTGTCTCAATATAAAGCAAATCTCCATGTTTTAAAGGAATTTTGGTGGGATGTGGACTGTGTAGAGGATCAAACACGAAACTGGAAAAGCTTGTTTGAGCCTGTTTGGGAACATGAACATCTCTTGGATGCAGTTTTGCAGGAAAAGCCGATGAAGTCCAGGGGTTGACTGATCTGAGTGAGACATAGTGAATCAAGGAGAATTTAGCCCCAATTTGCACTTTGTGCCTCCTTTTTTATGTAGTTACATAGAGATGTATGTGTTAAAATAGTCTGCCCTGGTAGTGTCAAGTGCATGGACTAAAGAGACCAAGTTCATGTCCAGATCAAAGAATGAAGATTTCCAGCAAGCTGAGGTCAAAGGGCACCTTTTCAGTAGCTGTTTTTCATCTATTATCTTGCTTTAGCAGAGGTCATGGAAGAACTAAAGGAATTTTTTCCCTTTAGCCCCAAAGGACTGAAAATATCTTGTCAGCTCTTCTTTCCAATCGCTTCAGTCCACTGAGGATAAGTAAGATGATGTATTCCCAGACTTTGCCTGAGTGCTGAAGTGCCTTCTATTATATTCAAATGCTGTCAGAGTGGAATCTACATCTTGGCTGTGGGTATCTAGGTTGGTGGATGATGTTTCCTGTTGGAGGAGTCTTGGAATTTCCATGTTCTGGCTTGTTTTGATTGGTTTTGTGTGACGATGGTTTGAGGAATCAGACCTGATTCCCTGTTTTCTAAGGATTGCTGAAGACATTCATTATTTCTGCTAAAAGCAGAGGCTGGTTTTTTTCCCTCTCTTGACTTTTATAGCCAGAGGAAGTATGAATGTATTTTATAAGCCAAGCCTTAAATATCTTCCATAAGCTCTCAGTCTGCTCCATATAAAATGGAGAATAATTTTATGGGGAATAATTCTGAATGAAACGAAGGAGGTTATTTAGTTGAAGAGAAGAGGGAGGGGGATGTTCCTATGCATTCAGTGAAGTGTGTTGGGATCTCTTCCAGGATGAGGGGGTTTCCAGCATTTAATCTCCTTGTGGAGGAACTGGAAGCCCATTTTATCTCTGTTACCAAGCTCTGGAATCTTGAAGGAGTGGTTTGTGCTGGCAGTGACACCCTGCAGGGGACATTTTGTACCACTGACACTTCTGCCACAGCACTTGCAATTTGTGTGGTTGGTGGCAGGATGTCAAAGGGGAACTTTGAGCTGTGAAGGGTCCACACAACTGGAACAGATCACAAGTGATTATCTGTTATCACTAAAGAATCTCTTGCACAATTTCTGCTTCTAGGGGAGGTTGAAAAATTAAGTGATTCCGAGTCTCGGGATGCCAGTGAGTTTTGGTTTCCTGTTAGTTTGCAGGAAGGAGGAGAGTCTGATCTGTGCCTGGATTGGGGATTTAACTCAGGAATTTGATGACTCCACCACTGTCCACTCCCTAACCTGATCTTTTGGGCTGATATGGTCATTATAATAGTATTAGATCCAATGACATGAGGTCCTTTCTGTTAAGGCCAAACACTCCAAGGAGAGGCAGTGGACAGGTTTAACACCTGCCCAGCTGGCTGGTGGCTCTTACTGCTCTGGAGATGATGGATTTTCCATTTGGAGGCTTGTGTTCCCACCTTAAACTGGCAGCTGGGTGTCCAGATGAATTTCTGTGTGTTTGGATTTCTGATTTATCAGCTCTAATGCAGGAGCAGCTGCTTTCAAGTGAGTCTTGGCCAGAGGGGGGTTGCTGGGGGTGCTGCAAAGTTTCATTTTGCATCTTCTGCTGTTGAAAGGAGGGGAAGTGGGATATTTGTGCCATCCCTTGCAGATAGAGAACTGAGCTCTTGCTGGTCAGCTGTTTTCTGGGCACTGTGTTGCCAGGGTAAGTCAGCAGAGCACCTGATCTAAATGCCAATTGGAAGTCTGCTCCACAGCTCTGACAAGATCTCAACAAAGTTAGTTGGCAGGAGCTAAGGCATAACTTTGGTGAGTTAAGTGCTGTGATACCTTTTTTCCCAATTTCAGGATGACAAGTTAGATACAGGCTTTTCTGTTGTATAAACACAGGGCTTTATACACAAACAAGTAGTTATTTTCGGTGCTCATTTCCTATGAAAAAAAAAATTAAACTTGAAAGGTAAAAATAAACAAAAACATGTTCTAAAACTCCTTCAGATTAAAGGTTAGAGAAAAGGAAACAACAAAGGCTCAAGCTCACTTCCAGCTCACATAATTGCTGACACGAAGCTGCAGACCAACCAGATGAACTGCACATTGTGAGGGGCAGGAGCAATTTGTAATCCTTTTAAGTTACCAGAGTCTCAAGCAGCCCATACATGCAGTGCAATAAATCCTTGTCTCTGCTTCAGTTTTGCTGAGAAATATTATCTGTTTAGCCTTAACCAATATCTGTTTCTACCTTAACAGATCACAAGAGAGCAGTTAACTTCTGAGGTCTTATTTAGGGCACTGTGCTGATGGAAGGATTTATATGGGAGTTTGGTATCAGATTATCGTGCCTTTTGCTTTGGTGAATAGTTTTTCAAACCACTGAGGCTGTGCATATACATTTACTCTGAAGGCTACTTTTTATCAGTGGCCTCACATCACTGTTCAGCATCCAGGCAGTTTCTGTGAGTGCTTCTTAGCCCTCTCTAAGCAATATGAGTTGATATACTTGAACAATTGAGTAGATGATTTGTGCTAACAGAGTTGACTTGCTCGGAGACCCTCGGGCTGTGAAAGGTTGTAACATGAAATGAATGAGCCAGAGTGTTTACTTTTGCCCTTGCCTGCCTGCATTTGGGTCAACTTAATCCTTTTATTGAATGTTGTGATCTACGAGGCTTGTAACTCAAAAGAGTGCCAGGGAGGCTGTTTTATTTCCCTGTGTCAAATCAGGAAACAGTGGGGAATTCTGCTTCAAAGAGGGATGTGGGGCAAGGCTGCAGCTGCAATTCCCAGTCAGAGAGAAAGCCTGGGAAGAGCCTGTCAGTTTTAGCAGGAGGCCGGACCTTCTGCCACTCAGTCTGGAGCGTCTCAATGTCCTCTGAAACGGAAGCGTTAATCAAAATATATCAGACCAATTGTTTACGTGAGTGGATGAGATTATCCCAGACAGTGTGGGGCTGTTTGACTTGGAGAAAGAACTGTGTAAAGAAAGCCCTCAAAGCTGCACCACAGAGATAGTCCACTGGATTTTGGATAATGTCATAAAATCTGGGAAGGTGATAAAAACCGAGCTGATTTTTGGGTGGGGTGCTGGGCTATCTTTTCAGATCAGCTTATAGCTGTGAAGTATTATTTACTATGCACAAATGAATAGGGAACAGGACCTGAGGCAGTGGGTATGTTTTTAATCTTAATGTGCCAGGCAGCGGGTTAACTTCTTGTGATAATGTGTCCAAGAGGGTTGTGGAGTGATAAGGAAAAGCTTAGAATAGTTTTACTGGGCTGAATATTATTGCACAATATTAGATTAGAACTTTTTGAAGGGGGGCTGTGCACACCAATTAGTTTGTTTGACTTGAAACTAGATGTGAACTTTGGTATGCTTTTATTTTTTTGTGTATCCAGGTTTCCCTTGCAGAGAAAGTGTGAAGTAGACAGTCACTATGGGAACCAGGGTGGCAGGGATATAAACCTCAGGATCTCAGGCTTGGCTGTAACTGCATTTAAAACCTTACACTGACACAAAGAGGTGGAATCCACCAAGTACCCTGAAAGGTGGAACGTGTTGTCCCTGGGAAGAGCTGCTAAAATGTATCCCATTTACTTACGATTTTCCCATGGAGAAAATAAGAAAGAGTAGCCCGAGAGAGCTGACATCTCTGAAAAGGGAAACAGGGATTTCTGTTGCATCTGTTGCCTCCATGGTCCGTACCACTTGGTCATGCGGGAGTAAGTAACCGTGGCTAGTTACTCCATCACCCACCACGTTCTCACCTTGCTCCAGTCCCTCATGGTATCTGCATCATGGTCTTCTTCCAACCAGGTCCTTTCTTTTCTGCTCATGTTGTTTTTCTCCCCCCTCACTCGTGCCTCACCTCCCCGAGGCCTTGGAGCCCTGTCTCTGTGCTGTCCCCCTGCCAACCTGTCTCACAAGGTCAGATTTTGCCCCTTTCCCACCCATTTTTGCTTGAGGGCATGTGCCGGACACCCGTGGGCATCAAAAACTTCTGGCTGTAGCAGGACAAGCGAAAAAACAAGCTGAAAAACCCTCGCTGTTGCAGCCGGGGCTCTGCTCCGGGTGCGGAGGAGCCGATCCCGAGGCTCCCCCTGTACCTTGCCTCCTGCCCAGCCTGCACCAGCCAGCTGCTTGCCCAGTGCTGTGACAGGTCCTGCTGGTGAATGGAGAAGGGGAAATGTTATTTTTTCCCATGTATACAATGAAAGGAAGCGCTGCAATAAACGGAGTGAGGTAAAGAGGCTTTCCCGGCACATTACCTTCCAACACTTCTTCATCCTGTTTCTCCCCTCCAGGTCCCGCTTGGCGGGACCCTCCCGTGGGGAGGTGCTGGGCAAGGATCATGTCCAGCACCTGAACTTCCCACAGCTGGTTCCTGCCTCTGCCACCCCCCCGGCGTCCTTTCTCAGGCAGTGAAAGCCCTGCTTTGTCCTGTGAGGAGATGAAGGGCACCTCTCCCTTTGATTTGGGCAAAAGCAGGTCTCCTGCCCCTTGGCACGCTGCAGCTGGTGTGGAGAAGTGCTATTTCACTGCTGATTAGCCAAAGGAGTAATAAAAGTGCCCAAAAATCAAGTTAAAGACAAGAGGGGTGGGTGGGAGGGTGGAGAGAGGAAATACTTGGAGATGTCTGCAGTGCTTCCTGTTTGCTTCTGAAAATTATGAGTCAGATCCCCCAGAAACAAAAGAGAGGGGTTTGAAAAACGGTGAGATGTTAAAAGAGTAATCATGCATGTATTTATTCTCTTGGGCTTCTGAACTTTTGAGAGCTGGAGGCCATTTTTCACATTTCTCTGGGCAGTGGTGACGGCAGGGAACACTCTTTTCCTCCTCAGTGAAACCAGAGGGGCTTTTAGTAGATATTATACAGCACCAGGAAGCAGAACAATAGAAAAGATACCAAAGATCACAAGATTTGGGATAAAATGTGTGATACCAGTCGTGGTTCTTCTGCAATTGACTGCTTTGACTTGAAAAACTTTTGCAACACGAGTTTAGGTGTAACCCTGGAGCTGGTTTGCCTTTGCGTTATGGGATATATACTTTGGCACAGGAGGGAGAAGGTGCGTTGTGTGTTTCTGGATTATGTTTGCCTGATCCAGAAAGAGGAACCATGCTCCTTTTCCCCAGGTAAAATACGGCCTGTGTGTTTAAACCCACGGATTTTATGGGCTTTGTAACATGGATGTTAATTATGTGTGTGCAGCACTTTAAAGGAAAAATGAAGTGGATATCATTGTTCCATTTATCATATCACCGAGTGCAGGCTTCTCTAGAAAATGGGATTTCTTTGTTTCTCTGCCAGTTAACTCCCAGTAAATGTATGTTAGTGATAAAAGACTCCAAGTTCTCCAAGCAGAAAGTGATTATTTGCAGGCGTTTTTTTTTCCCCCCGTTATGGTGTCAGGATAAACTGTGCAAGGAGACCTGGAAGGACTTCCTTCACCTGAAAAGAATGCTGCCAGACTGGAGGGCCTGAAAGTAAAAGGCTAAACTAATTTTTTTGGAGCAGAGCTTGTTGTTAAGACACACCTTGCTGGGTGATACAACTGACAGCTGACAGCGCTCTGTGGGGCTCAGCAGAGTCACTGCTGAGGGCACAGGTGGGCCAAAAAATGTTCTGCTACATCTGTATTAATAAATTAACTCGTACTGTGGGGTGCTGGGATGCAAGAGCCCGTATTCTGAGAACGATCTGAAGCAGTTTTGGGGCGTGAACCTGCTTGTTATGTCATTTTCCCACTTCAAAATGCTACCTGTGGGAAGTTCGCGCAAGGAGCGCAGCAGTGCGTGGGCTCTTTTTCCACCTTTACCTTCACGCCCACTGAGCTGCACAGAAATCATTGCTTTGCCACATCTTGCTTTTTTTCCTTGACTCTCCTGCTTCCCAGCTCCTTGCACTGTGGAAGGAGCATTTCCTCTCCGGGTTGCTTCTCTGTGCGAGTGTGTGCAGGTTGGAGCCTCTTGCCGCACCTACACCCAAGAGCTGCTCCCAGCAACTGGGAAAGCAGCTCTGAGACAACCTGGAACAGCTCCCAAAATGCTCTCTCCCAGTAGGAAACTGGCTCTGCTCGGTTTAAAAACAACTAAACAGAGTCACTGTAACTTCTCAGCTGCTTTTTGTTTGGAAGGTGTTGTTTTGGGTTTTTTTTAAACTTGCTTGAGAAGAAACAGAAAAGCAAAGAGAAGTTGCAGCTGGGCCAGGTATTTTTGCTCAAATTTGTAAACATTGATCGTTGCAAAATGAAAATAAAAATAATAAATGCCTTTGTTGAGAGAATTGGAGCAGGTGTTGGTGTGAAGGTATCTCTTATTATCCTTTAATAGCTGTGCACAATTCCCATTCCCATCGGTGAGAGCTGGACTCGTATCAAAGGATGAGCAGACGTCGTTCAGGGACTTCCTGCAAACCAAAGTCATTGTCCCTGGAGGCAGAAGTAAACCAGCAGCAGGATTTTGGGAGCTTGATGGTTGGTTGTGCTGTTAAACTGAGAGCTGCCTCCTTTTATCTGGAAGCAAATCCAGGCAGCGCCGTAATTCCGGAGCACTGCCCGGGCAAGAAGGTGGTCAGGAAAGGTTCGTGTTCCTGGTGGAAAGCCCGGGTTTGTCCTTGGTTCCGGGATATAAAACACCATGTGGAAGGGGGCCACGGCTGGTGGGGGCTCAAGATGTGTTGCATGGATGTGGTTGGCCTTGAGGACCGTCTCTAAAGGAAGGTGCTCAAAGGATATTAAAACACTGGGTCAGGTGCTTTGTTGCTGTAGAAAAGGGCTGTTTGACTAATTTCAGTGGAATTCCACATGTTCACACTGGCTTGGGACTTGTCACCATTGGAAAGCCTTCCTTCATTTGGTATCCTGACGCATAATGAAGTTTGTGATACGGAGTGGTTTGGTATCTGTATTGTCTGAAAGAGGGAATTAATTTTTTTAAACCTAAGGAAAAAATTCGGCACGTAAATGCTGCTGTTCCTGTGTGAAATGAACACTGCAAAATGGGGAAAAATGTCAGCATTTTGATTGAGCCGTGTTTTCCATGCACGTTGTTATGTAGGGTGGCATGGGTTCATCTGCTGGATTATCACTGTTTGTGTTACAAAACAGAGGAAGACCTTAGTTTGTTTTCCAGGATTTGTGTTCCAGCCTGTGTTTGCAGGATTGATAATGTGTGTACATATCTGTGCATGTACATGCTCGCGTGTGTATGTGCTTGACTCTGTTGTTGTCCCAGAAATTATTGATGTTTGTTACAGACCTTACAGAAGCGCACTTGGGGGTGGTTTGTCTGCTTAAAAATCAATATTTTTACATCATGCTGTTTCAGCAAAGTTTCCTAAATTCTCTCCTTTTGCTTGTGCTTCCTTTCCACAGTGAGTGGTGGTGTTTTGATGAGTAGGTGTGACTGCCTTCATTACCATTTTCAGGGATGAAGTCACTTTTTGATCACTGGACAGATACTGGCTGTTTCTGAACAGCGTTTTTCTGGGCAAACCTTTCTCTCTGGTTTCATTAAGTGCTGTTAACAGTGAAAAATTCAGCCTTTCTGACTCCCTTTATGAGCACATCATTCTTCAAGCCGTCCTCTCAAGTGGCCATTCACAAATGTGTGTGATGGAGGTGTAGGGAAAGCTGAGGGGAAAAAAAAACGCAAATTCTGGTGCAAACTGATTACTGTTTGTGATTATTTTTTCTCTACTTCTGGCTCAGCTTTGCTGTCTCTGGCTGAATAGGTAACTCTACAATGAGTTCTGCTTGTCTACTTGATTTTGGGAGCAGTGACCTCTTCCCTGAAGTCACTGTATGCCATGGAAATTTAAGCTACTCAGTCTGATAGGGACTGATTAGTGAACTACTCGCCTAAAATTCATGGCAGGCTTAAAAAACAGTCATAAAAATCCCATTTTTAGTTAACAGTGGTCCCAGTGTCAGTGTTTCTAATGTATGTTAGGTCAGTATACATAATAATTCTACTTCATCCATCCTTTTTTACACGGAGAGAGCCGAGTTGCAGGCGTATTACGGGTAGTTGTAAGTTGGAGTTAAAGCTGTAAGCAGAGTGAAAGTCACATGTTTAATCTTGATTTTCTGATTTACTTCTGAGTGAGCGTTGTGTTTGTGCTGGGCCAAATCCTAGACTTGTTACACAGTGTTTGTATTCATTGTGTAGCTGCCTGGAGTAAGGATTAAGTAGAAGAGCTGCAGAAGCGAGTTGTATTTAAAAAGTTCCATGAAGGACAATTCAGTGTGAGGTGCTGATGCTGCTCCTTCTTTAAACTTCACCCCTCACAAGTGCAGCCGTGGGAAGGTGGGATCACTGGGGTGAAATCTTGGCCTCAGAGGGACATCAGTGGAAGTTTTGCCAGTAAGTTCAAAGAGAGCCAAGATTTCACCCAAAAGAGAAAATGTTAGTAATGGAAAAATTGTCCAGTGTTCCAGGTGATGTGTGTTAGTGGGTCTGTGTTCTGCAAGCCACTACCGCCTTCAGAAAGCTTTCCTAATATTCATGTTATCCTTTGCATTTTTTGGCTTTAAAAGAATTTCTTAATACAAACTTCATCGGAGAGAGTGTTTTCCTGGGCAAGTGTTTTCCCATTAAATGCCTTCAGGCTCTTGCAACATCCTCGTGTGACAGACTCTTACTTTTCATGTTAAAAAAAATAGAAAAGAAAGAAACAAAGGAAGAAATGGGCCATTTCCTCGGGTTTATGGGACTTCAATTTGTTTATCAGAGGCACGGAGACGGACTGAAGCCAAAACACTCCTGGGAGCAGAGCACGAGGATTTTGGAGAAGTTTAGCAGGACTTCGTGTGACTGGGGAGTGAGCTGGGTGGGATGGGCTGGCACACCTCCTCCCCTTGCCAATTCCCCATGGAATCATAGAATATCCTGAGTCAGAAGGGACCTGCAAGATTAAAATCCGACTCCTGGCCCTGCACAGGACGCCCAAAGAATCCCAGCACGTGCCTGTGAGCTTTGTCCAAACATTTCTTGGACACTGGAGCTGTGACCACTTCCCAGTCCCCTTTTGCCAGCAGAAAATAGATGTGCTCGGCACCACTGAAAAGTGACTTGATGTGTGTTGTACTGATGCGAGGATCTTGAAATACTGTGCAAATGTTTATTGTTTTCTTGGCAAAAAAAAAAGCTCAGCGCCATTTTCCTCGTGCAGGAATGGCTTACCTGTGATGCAGTCCAAGAAAATTGCAAAACTGAGACTAAAATCTGAGAACAGTGTTTTCTCCCCCCCCTTTTACTCCCCAAATAACATTTTATTCTCTTGTAATCATTTCTTTTAGCTCAGTTCTTATAATGGAATTGAAATTGCACAATGTTTTAAGTGTAAATATAACTATGAAGAGGGGTAAACAAGTTCTACCGAACAGAAGCTTTTGCAAGCTAAAAGCCTGACTGGATATAACACAATACAAAAGAAAAACAAAGTGACATTCAGGATTTATAGCTGGATTGCTTAATTGAACACGAAAAATCTCTGCTTTTCTTTTTCCACCCCCTCTGACATGCAAGCCTGCAGGTACAGTTACAAGAATGTGTGAATGCACTATCAGATAAGGAAAAAAACTTAAGGGCTAATTATCTGTGCAGTTGTTAATGTAGTTTTGTTCTCCCAGAGTAAGGGTGTTCATTTAACAGCTTCTTTCAACCAGTGTTAAGCTTTGTGTTGGTGGCAATTAAAAGTTGTTCAGAAAGGAGAGGATAAAGTTGCTAAAATCTGGGGCAGGCAGGAATTAGACTTTCTGGTCTCTCTCTACATTGGCATGTAGAGCAGTTCTTTAAATGTTGTTCACTGCGGTCCTCCTGTTTATCAAAAGGGATTTTTAGCATGGAATCTTCTTAAATGGTACAGAGATTGAATAGCCCTGCTGTAAGTGCAAGGAAGATCCATTTTATTTTCTTAATGTAGGGAGGCCCTGAAAGATCACAGATGTGAAAAGGTGACAGTGAAAAATTTTGCCTTTGCAAAGAGAGAGGGAAAAGGACAAATTCCGTATAGTGTGGCTAAATCATAGAGCTGCAAATCTCTTGAAAAAGGACTGGTAGTCAAAAAGGAGTATGAACTCACAATTTGGGAAGGGTGAGGTAGATTTTTGGCAGGAGACTGCTTGAAGCACACAAGAAGCGGGCTGACCTTGATGCCTGATAAGAGGTTCAATGAAATGAAAAGTGGGTGGACTTGGAGAAGAACTGGGTGGACCTGATTGTTTTGGCACTTAGATATTTGATGCTTGATTTCCAGGGCAGCAAAATTTTAATAACCTATTGTTCTTTATTGGTTGGTTTCTCAGTGGTATGACCAGCACCTCTCTTCCCAGTGCTTCCTGGGATGTTTGGAGCACAGGAGAGGCTCTGTGGGAAGGGAAGAAGTGCCTCGGGTGGCAGGAGCTCTGGAGAAGTGTTTCTGATGAGGAGGTTGTGTGCGGGAAGGGGCGTCTGAGGAGCAAAGTGAGGGAGGCTTTGGGGGCTGCTCCAGCAGGGAATGTCAAGGTTATGTGTTTTTGGGATGTAACCTCAGCCTGATTTGTAAACTAATGTTGAACAAAGACATTGTTTGGCTCTGCTGGCAGTTAAAATGTCCAGCTCCTCTTGCTGATGCCTGTCATCCACTTACCCTCTCTTCCTGCTGCTGTCAGGCCCTACTCTCAATTAAAGAAAGTAAAAGGTTAACAGCTGTGTGTCTTAGATTGAAGCCATTGCCTCTTGCTTAGTTTATTCAGCTTTTTGAGGAGTAAAATACTCCATAGATCTGTAAAGAGTCCCGACTCTGCTCATCCCCACGTGTAATAATGAGACATCAGCAGCTGGTCTTGTATTTTTTAACAAGTTAACACAAACACACGTAAGCGTAGTTACATGTGTAAGAGAGTCTGTATGCTTGTTTGTTTGTTTGGGTATTGTTTTACTTAATAATATTGACTGTGAATATTGGCTGGAAATTCTGTTGGTAGGAACAGACAAAACACATTTCAGGTTGGTAATTTTGCAATTGAAGGCATGAAGCTTGGATAAATTTTTCGAGGATGCTTTCTTTGACAACCTAAAAAGCATCTTATGAGAGAGACCTAAAATTCATGAAACCCATCATAATTCCTTCCCTTTTTTTTTTTCTGGCACTGGTTTTTGTTCATTCAGAATGCCACTGTATCTCAGTAGTAAATCTGAAATAATGTTGTGAACAATCTTTCTAGGATTATAGTTATTTAACTGTTCCTTGACTCTTGCACTACGTCGGCAAGTTCCTAGAAACCTGTGGTGGATTTACCTTTAACCTGTGTTAGGTAATCAGAGGAGCTTGTAGGGCATGAAGACTTCCCCAGCATATATGATTCATACCTATAAACCCAGGTACCATTACAGACTTCTCTGCCAACGCACCTTATCAGTTATACTGATACCACTTAGTCCTGCTCCTCCCATCCCTGTGTCCTTCCTCCTGCTTCCCCAAATACACAGGCAGTCCCCACTGGTTCTTTGTAGACTCATTCTGTTTTTGCCTTTCAGTGCAAGTCCCTATAAAGTTGCTCTACCTGGCAGAAAGCTTTAGTGGGAATTGCTGCAAGTTATTGTTTCCAGTGCCCAGGGAGCAGAGCGGTGTTAGAAGCTGTCTGGGAAGTTTGAAGCTGTTGGTATTAGACAAGTTCTGAATACAAATGATGAGTAGTTTTGGGGGAAGTTTATGCTGTCCTTTTGTTGCTGCAACAACAAAAATGAGAGGCCCTGTGTTTGAAAGTGCTTGTAAATGCGTTTACACGGGTGCCACCCTGTCCGGGGAGTGCACTGCTGGGAGGCTTTACTGACTTGAATGGAACACACATGTGGGGAGAAGGGACAGATTTAACTCCACCAAATGAAGGGAGAGGAAGACAGGTGCGGAACTCTACAGGTCCGTGCTTTGACCACTTCCCAGGATATGATGCACTATCCTGGCTAATGCACGGGAAGTTCCACCTGAATATGAGCAGTGACCGAGCACTGAACAGATTGCCCACAGAGGATGTGGAGTCTCCCTCGCTGGGGATATTCCAGAACCCTCTGGATGCAATCCTGTGCCGTGTGCTCTGGGATGACCCTGCTGGAGCAGGGAGGTGGGACCAGAGGCCCCATTGTGGTCCCTCCCAACCTGACCCATTCTGGGACTCTGGGGTGGTCATGGAGAGTTGAAAGCTGCCTTGGCTTTTTCCCTGCTGCCTCTGTGGAGCTGCCCAGCTTAACTCCTGGGAATTGCATCACGATTAGGAGCTTGCTTCCCCTGCAAGGAGTGGAAAAACTTCCCTGGCTTCAGTGGGACGATGGCTGGGCATCTGCGACAAGAAAAATCCCATGAACGTTGTTCCTTTCAGACCCTAATTCTGCAATTAGTGAATACAAAGGGCCCTGCGTAAAGCCCAGGACTGTAATTACAGTTTTGATTTTCCTGATGATTTATCTTAAACACCAGGGAACTGCTGTACGACTTAATTACCACAGCACTGCAACAGTTACTTGGAAGCATTGTGCATGAACCGGGTATTTATTGTGCTCAGGGAAGAACCTGCACAAGCTAAAAATCGTATCATGCATGTGCAGGGAAATCCTTTCTGATTTTAATGCTGCCAGTGTATGAAAAACTAAAACGCAATCACGTATGTGCCAGGTGCTGAATGACAGTGGAGAGCGCAAAGCAGCGTTGTCTTCAGTCCGGATGAAGAATTAAACAAATTGAAGTTTGTCAAAGCTTCTCTGGTGGTAGCATGGTCAAGTGGCTTGAATATTGGTGTCATAATTTGGATCAGTATTCAAATAGCTTGCAAACGTGATGGTATAATACAGTAATTCCTGCCTTTGTCAGAAGAGTCTTGTCTGGTGCACTTTGGCCTCCTATGCAAAGCGGCGAGGGAGTGATCTGAAAACATGCTGTGCTGTGGTCTGACAGACACCACAGATGTCCAGGACCTTTGTAGCCAGGTCTGTTACTCAGTTTCACACATCTCAGATGGATTTGTGTGCAGGTTACAAAGGTCTCGAATCACTGGTTGTTCAATGCAGCCACCTACCAGGTCTCAGGAGCAAACCAGCAGCTGCTTTTGGCTCGGGATGAAAGTGGGATCTAAATATTTTGAATTGTATAGCAGAGGAAGTGGGCTGTGTTTGAAGAGCCTCTTCTCTTCCAGCCTACAGAGCAGGCTGAAGTCTGGCATCATGTGCAACTCAGCTCTCGCTGCAGCATCATAACAAGCACCTCCATAGTAAACAAGCAGCTGTTGAACTCTTTGAAGGTCATACAGCTGGAATACAGAATAAATGACATTATGTGGCAGTTCTGGGGATTAAATTGTTGGAAGACTGCTAACTAGACGAAGCAATGCTTTATTTTTTTGTCACGTGTTGTAAGAAACAGAAGTGGGAGAAGCTGAGGCGCTGAGCAAGGGCTCGGGAGATGATGTTCCTGCTCTGTCCTGCAACACGTCAATTAAATTTTCTGTGCTCTCATTTCATGTCTACAGGATGAAAGTTGCAGTAGTTCCTTTCTCCTTTGTGTTGTCTGATGTCTTTGGTTCCTGATGGCTGCAGAACTCATTTATGGTCCTTATCTCTGTGCCTTTAGAGAATGCTTGAAGGCGAGTGATCAATATTAATTGTTTCACGTGTGTTTTCTGAAAGGCTGACGTATTTGAGCACTGCAGCTGACTGGCTCGGGGTGTGCAGGATCTCAGTTGGTGTTCTCAGCAGCAACACCTTGTTTTCTGTATGGTTTTTGGTGCAGTGACACGCCACGATGAGAGTTTTGCATTTCATCCATGGATGTAGTTGTCACAAGGGTGCACAAGTTGTCACCAAGGAACACAAGATGTTCCTTGTGAATTATGGTTGGCTTTCAACATGTTGCCCTCCATCCTGACAGTGCTTGAGGTCAAACCCTATGGGTTCGTCCTGAAAGCCTTTGAGGGATTTTGTTGAGAGTGGGAAGTAGTTCTTGGCACTAAAATCCTTTGGCAAAGCTTCTGCTCAGGTAATGCTTTAAAATCACTCCAGGTTTTAGGTGCTGTTTGTAGAAAGCTTTGGCCCATTAGATCATGGACAGAGAGGGCACCTTGCAGGACTGACTCTTCCCGAGTCCTGCTTTCCAAACCTCACTTTGTTCTCTTTAAGCCTGGCCTAACCTAGACTGTGAAAAAATACAACTCCATAAGGTTGCCTGCTTGCTCCTGGAATTGTTTCTTCAATTCCCCTTCCTCGCGGACACCTCACGTTTTCATTCAAGTATGTTCTGATGTTGGAGCTTCTGACTTTCAAAATTCTTTGTCCTTTTTGGCTTCTGCTTCTGGGATGATTTGTCACCAGTCAGCTGGGTGGAGGTGGAAAATTCATGGGCGTGCTGGGGGATCAGCCTTGCTGCACTGGTGCCTAGATGCGAAGCCTTCACCACCTTGAGTGAAAACATCTATTGTGTAATTTGGCTGAAGCCAAATTATGCTTTTTCTGGCAATTTCCAACAAAAACGCTGCTAAGGCTCTTGCTGTGAAGTGGCAGGGCAGTAGTATGTCCTTAAACATGATTTTCCTGAATAATTGTTTGAAATGGGCAAATTATTCACAGGGTGCTTCCTGAAAGGAAGCTGAATTTATGTTTAGGAAGTTCTGAGATAAGTTTAACAATTCATACTTCTTAATTTTATTATTTAACTTCTAAAATATTGCAAGGAATGTATTAGATTTGTTATTTAGATTTTCTGCTGTGGATTAAAGTAAAGCTTACTCATTTTAGCAGAGGAAAATGTGGTCCTGGGAGTTTTGATTGGAGCTGAACCTTAATTCCACATTCCTCCTCAGAGGAAAGATTGGGAATGGTGAAGAAGAAAACCTGGCAGCTGCAGAAAAACAAACTGTTTCTGATTGAGGGTTAATGGGGTCTAATGAAGGAAAACAAGAATTTTACGTGTAGCATCAATGTATGTGGTGTAACAACACTGGTTGTCAATGAAGTGGGATCTGGAACACAGGCCATCATTTAGTATAGTGGAAGAAATCCTCTCTCCTGAAGGAAAATGTAGAGTTTTCTGTTCTTAGTTATGCTTAATAACTGAATAATAGAGTTTCTAAGGTATTTTTTGTATTAGATCAGAGAAATGTGTAAGGTTTTGTGTCTGTATTTATATACGCTGGTGTCAAACACGTTTTAATGAGTGTAATAACCTTTTATTTTTCTAGGTTAGTAGATGACCGGTGTGTGGTTCAGCCAGAGGCTGGTGACCTTGCTAATCCTCCAAAGAAGTTCAGAGGTCAGTAATTGGGGATAATTTCTCTTTAATGACCGGTTGATTCACGTTCCAACTCCTTGAGCACTTTGCCTTACCAGATGTGTAACTTCCCAGATGGTTTGTGAGCACGCTGGGGGAGTTTCAAAGCGGAATGGGAATGACAGATTTTGAGAGCTAAACACGGAAGTTGCCAAGGCACGAGGGGCAGGTGGAAATTATGGGGACTGATTTTCTGGTAGTCCAAGAGTTGGTTGCTGCTCTGTACACTGAAGGCTGGGTGACAAACCCTTTGCTCCAGCCCTGCTCTTGCTGTAAATGGGAAACAAGCTTGTGAGGTCCAAAACTACTTGAGCTGCTGGATTGTTTATTTCTTCTAAAGATAAGACAGCATTTTGAAGGACTACCCCCACATTTTTTGTCAGCTTTTTGTTTTGCTTAAAACCGTATCTGATTTGTTTTGCAACTTGACCTTGTAGATTTTGGATAATTCTGCTGTTCTGCTTATTGGAAAAAATAGCAGTGCGCTGACAACATGTGGTTTGTACTTCTTGAGTGCTAAAAAATACTCTTAACTGTGCCAAAGCAGAGCCTTACTAGACCTCCTTTGGCTTAAAAGGGCTTGGATTCACACCAGTTATGGAGGGCAATGAGTTTCATGGCTGCTTGTATTTATTTTAAATGATTTTTAAAGTCCCTTCCATCCCAAACCTTTCTATGATTTTGAGGGGTTGTACTGACGTTCTTAACCTTATTATTTTATTCCCAGTGTTTCTGTATATGCTATTATTGAAAAAAAAAAGGGGGGGGCATTTAAACCATTGAGAGACTGAAAATCTGCTTTCCCACAGCATTCAAGATTTTTTTCCATTATAAATTCAGGAAACATCAGCAGTTGGTTCCAGTTCCAGCTGTGAGCATTCAGCCCATTGGCAGATCTTGGAAATTGAGAAAGCGGGGATGTGTTCTTAGGAGCTAGGAGTAATAAATTTCAGTTGCTTACCAGACTAAATTACTTCATAGCAGAGATGGGGGTGGCATCCAGTGTGGCTTTCAGGCTACCTGAGTGGGATTTCATCCTCTTGCTGCCTGGAAATACTTCTGTAAATCACGGTTTCCAGGTTGCACAAAATTTCAGGTGGGAATCCTCTGGACAGTTTTCTGTCACTGGACCATCCTGATGTGTTCCTAAAGAGGAGCATATCCAGGTTTCTAGGTGAGACTGAGGTCACTGGGAAAGGTTTGTGATGGTACAGTTGAAGACTACATCCAAATGTGTCCAATCTGAACAGAGGTTAAAGGCACAACCTTAATTTTTTCGTTGCCTGGTGTTTGAGGGATTGATTTTATGACTTCGGAACAGGAGAGTTCTTTTATTGCAGTCCCGTGTTGTTCATTTCTAACTTCAAAAGGCAAAGATGGGAAAAGTTGATAATGTTCTGTGTTGTTTTTTGGTTTTTTTGGGGGGTTTTTTAATGGGTTTTTCTTGTGGTTTTTTTTTTCTGTGATTTCAGCAGCCTCAGGTGTGTCTGGGCGCTTTGCTGCAGGGTGAAAACTTACTGACCTGTCAGCACTAATGCCTGGCCAGCAGTGGTGGCAGTACACGTGGAGCTAGAACAGATGTGAGGAGGGGATGAGGCACTGCCAAGATGCACAGCAGTTTGCTGCTGCTGGGGAGAGCAGGGGCTGCACTCCTGCAGGGGGATGTTTTCTGGTAGTTGTAGGCAGTGTTGGCTCTGTTCCCTGGTATAACCTCCGTCTCTTGCCTGCATAACACATCCCTTTATCTCTGGCTGCTTCTGCTCCCTCTTCTCCACAGCACCTAACCTTTCCTCCAACTCAGATCCTCCTCTTCTTGGGGATCTCCTCTTGTCCCTTTCCCTTCCTGCCCCAAAACCTGTTAGTAGCTACTTTCCTCCTCCCCGCTGCTGCCTCTTACCTCCCTTTGCAGCCTCTCTCTCAGTCACTCCTTAGCTCTTTCCAGTTTACTCTGTGCCCAGATGTCACTTAATTTTGGTATTGCCAGCATTGTGGTAGCATGAAAATTTGGATTAGCTGCAGCATAAAGTCGCTGAATGGCTTGGGTTGGAAGGGACCTTAAAGATCATCTCATTCCAACCCCCTGCCGTGGGCAGGGACACCTTCCACTATCCCAGGTTGCTCAGAGCCCCATCCAACCTGGCCTTGGACACTTCCAGGGATGGGGCAGCCACAGCTTCTCTGTGCCAGGGCCTCCCACCCTCCCAGGGAAGAATTTCTTCCTAATATCCAATCTAAACCCATTCTCTGTCACTGTGAAGCCATTCCCCCTTGTCCTGTCACTCCAGGCCCTTTTTAAAAGCCCCTTACCAGCTTTCTTTAGGCCTCCTTTAGGTACTGGGTGGTGCTGTGAGGTCTCTAACACCTGTAGGAGAAAATAAATAGGTGAAAAAGTGAGTTTTGTGACCTTAATTGATGGAACCCACCACTCTATAGCATACTGGGGCTGCATCCAGTACCATATTCCTGCTGCTTCAGGTAATCAGGGTGTGCTCAGGAGGGTGGCTGCAGCAAAAATAAAGCCATTGTTTGGATGTTTTCTCTTTCACCTTACACATCAAATTTCCAAGTGTGGGAATATCAGGAGTTTTGCTGGGAGCTCAGCAGAGGCTTGCTGTCTAACTGGGATTTAGTGCCTGGTGCCACAGAGGTGTCTCTACTACAAAAGCACCCAAAAGCACATCTCTGCCGTGCTTTGTTAAATTTTGTAGCTCTGCTCAGAGCGCTGAGGCAAAAGAGTTGCTAAATGCTGTTCTTATAACCAAGAAATGTAAGCAAAATGCATATTTTTCTCCCCAAGCATCTTCTGGGAAATAGCCTTCAATTAAAACAGCAAAGTTAATAAACGAAACAAAAACTGCTTTAAGTAGGTTCTTGACATAAAAGGAAGACTTAGGCATGAATGATTAATTGAATGATTAGACATAAGCAACTGAAAATAACATCTAACAGCAGGATGAGTTGGGGCCTCTTCAGTGATAGGAGCTGCTGTCTGCATGGTTTACAATGTTTTTATCACTGAGAGCTGAACTGGCGTTGATTTGAGGTTAGAGCACGACCTGGGAGTCAAAGAAGTATGAGAAAAAAACATATTTCTAACAAGATGTTTAGATTTCAAGGACTGACTCTGAAAATTAACATCAGAGGACTCTGCTTGGTCTTTTTTGGTAACGCTTTATCAACCCTTTCCCTAACAGAACTAAAAAAAAACCCCAAACCCCAAAGATTGTGGTTTTGAACTATTTGTATGTCTCCTACAGAGTTCACTCAGAGATCAAATTAAGGTACTGAGCTGTTGGCCTGAACTGAAAGCCCGTGCAAAGAGGTGTCTCAAAATAGCAGTTTCATTTTTGTTATGTGTTTACTTTCTTTTTTCTCTTTGAGTGGGTGGTTGCTATTCTGGCTGTTTCAGAGCACCCCCCAGAACGGGCTGTTCTTCAGCTGAGGAAAGATGTGCTTGCTTTTCGTTTTGTGTCCTCACAAAGCAGCTGTGGTCCCGATTTCCCCTTCAGTCACGCTGGGATGACCCTGGAGTGGCTCTGTGTTCACATCCAGGTTGGCATCAGCGCACAGGAGGGCAGAATTTGGTCCCACACGTGTTCCCTGAAGGCTGATGAAGAAAAACCACCAAACTTTCTCCTTGATTTGCTGTTTAACTTAAGGGTCTGATCAAGCCGGGTGCTGCTTGTCCTGGTTCAAACTGGAGCTAGTGGGAGCCAAGGCATTTAGTGCCGTGATGGAAACGCTGCAGGGCCAGGTTCACAGAGATTAGGAAGAACGGTGTGTGCCAGAAGTCGTGTACCTTTGAAGAAAAGCCACATCATGAGCCACAGAACTGCAAGTTTCCTCAGCCTGTGACCTTAAACACGCTTCAGCTTGGTGCTGTTATCTCCAGTGGGAAACAGTTTGAGCTTCCAAGGTGTAAAATAGCACAGATAAGACCTGCTGGTTGGTCAGATTTAGCAGCTCTGAGAAAGAAGCACAGGTCTGTCTGCCTTTTATTTGTAAAACAGACCTAAGTTTTTACACTGGTTTAAAAAGCTTTACGTTTTGTACCCCTTTTTCTCGAGGCTCCTGCCATGAGAGTGATGTTTGAGTTGCAAAATAATCCTCCCTTTTTCAATTATTAGTCTGATCTAAGCCTTTTCTGACATTGTTCTTCCCTCTTCTCTCCCTTCCATTACGTTGCTCTGTGCTCTCTCCTTTCTTCCTCCCACCTGCCATTTTCCTTTTTACTTGCCTTCTACATACTTTTGGTTTATTTTTGTCTTTTCTACCTCTTTCTCAGTTCCATAATTGCTTTCATTTGCTTCTTAGACTCCTGACAGCTTTTTTTTTTCCTTGTCCTTTTTAGGACTCTTCATTTTGCCCCACTCCTTGCTCCCTCACACTTTCCCCTTTCCATTCTCACTTCAGTTCTTTTTCACCTTCCTTTATTTTTCCCCCCCCCAAAACATGTAGATTTGTACACACTGTGATTTAATAGCCACATCGCTTCCACTTACCCATTTCTCAGCCTGCTGCTTTTGGTAAACCCATGTGACCATTTCTCTAGTTCTGCAAATCACAGAAATCTTCCACTGTGGGCAAGAGTTGGATTTCTAACATTTAAAAAAAAAACCAACCCAGGAGGGGGAAGGGAGAGAAAGCGTCTGACAAATATTGTTCTAAACCATCTTTATCCAGTATCAAGGAGCATTTAAAGGGCGTATAGGAGTTATTTTCCTTTTCAGACCGCCTGAGTGTAGTTGCTTTTTGGTTATCTTTGGTAATGTGTCTTTAATTAGAGTCCTCAGGAAGGGAAACATTTATGTAAAACCCCATAAAGTAAAGAATTAGGAACTAGGATTATCTGAGAATGTCTGGAGAAGTTAGAAGAGATGGTCTGTCTCATCAGTGGGTAGCTGGACTGACCTCGAGGAGTGCTGAGCTCTTGATCTACTGTGTGCTGGAAAGTTGCTTTGCAATCTTATGCTCCAGTTTCTCTTTATTTCCCTATTTATTTAAATTACAGCGTCTCTAGGGCAGGCACTGTTCCACACCCTCATGATGTTTAAGATCATGAAGCTTGAATTTACATTGTATTCTATTGTTACTGTAATAAAGTGGGGGGAAAAAAATAAACAAACCAGAAAAAACTAATGAGATGACCCACTTTTAATGTAGCTGGAATCCTAAAAACCAAAAGCCAATAGGAAAAAGCTTGTCTGGAAGCAAATAACGTAGTCTATAAATTGAGAAAAATACAATTGAAATAATAATGATTTTAAAGAAGTTGGAAAGCACTAGACTGGAAGTCAGGAGAGCTGCTGAGGTTACCCAGCCCCTGCTCTACATTTCCTTTTCCTTGAGAAAACTATCATCAGGAAGAATTCACCCACCTTTGGAAAGAGGAGCCCTGCAGCAGTGACTGCACATCTGTGCACATCTCGGGTTCCTCTGCAGAGTGGGAGCACTCTGGGGCTCTGCAGGAGGATGGGAAGCACTGTGTTTACTCAAGGAGCAGGATGTGTGGGGAGTTACTGAGAAATGAAGACTTGTCCTATAAAAAGAAGTTATTGTTACTTCAGAGGAATAAATGTTTCATGAAGCCTTCTGAGAAGGCACGTTAATTATAGATTGTTGCACAAAATATAATAGCAAAGTTTTTGTCTTAGGGGCTGAAATCCCGATACTTCAAGTAAAATCTCCGACAACACACAGTAGGGTTTAATGGTACACAGCAGTTTGTAATTTTGTTTTTCCCCTCCTTGGTTTCCAGGATATTGTATACATTACCTGGGAGTTATGCACTCTAGGTTGCATGATATAATTCCCTTTATAAATGTTCCCAAACACCTTTGCAAGGTGGCTGGGCTTGCTTTGATAAGGACTTGTTAACGCTTTTTCCTGGGAGCAGCAACTCAGGGCTGCCACGAGGGAGCAAATCTGTGAGGACTTGGGGTCAGTGCCAAGGAAAGTTCTGCCGCTGGTGGCAATTCTGTATGAACAAGCTTTGCCACTGGGAATTGGGGCTGCATTAGTCCCCAGATAGTCCTTGGCCATCTGTGACAGTTAAATATGGAAGGCTGATAGTTTGGGATAGGCCTTCCTTTGACATCTATAGTTTGCAGCCCATCTGGGGAAGAGTTTCACCCTATAACACGCAGGCAGTCCTGTATGTTCTTACCAGTCTCACAGCTGAAGTGTTCCTTCCTGTCACTAGTTAATACATGTGGTGTGTGAAAGGACAATTACCAACATTTGCTAAGGAAAATGTCTTTCAAGCCTGGCTTTTAGATCAGCTGGTGACTGGGACCATGTGAGACTAGGTATAGTTTATAATTTTAAAGGTAGTCAGCTTTGGACAAATCATGAGCCTCTGCTTCCCGTTTATAGGACTGTCACTGGACAAAATAAAACCCAAAGTCAGGGAACTTCACAAAATTCAGTTTATTGCTGATTAACATGACCTTTCAATTGCTGACTGCTGTCTCCTCAGGATGTACCTCCTCCTCTCTTGTTTGCACAGCCAGCATGCTCAGGTGGTTCTTCCCTCCTTACCTGCTTTTTCCCCGGTCTGTTGGGTGGTGGTGATGTTCAGATTGTGTCACTTTGATTTAAAAAAAACCCAAACTAACAGTAAAAACAACTTAGTGAAGGTGCACAGAGATGTGAACTCTCTGTTGACCTCCTTGGGGGCTTGCAGGTGAATGTGAATGAGTGCAATCCTTGTTTTCAGCAGTGCCAGAAGGAGTTGGGCAGCCAGGGGGATATCAGGATTGTCACGCCACCCTGCTAGTGGTGTCACTGCCATCAAGCTGTTTGGTGGCTGTGTTTAACACCGGTATCTAGACATTTCTGGGCAAAGAAAACTGACCAAAGCACACTTACAAATGGAGGAAATGTCTCTCAGCAGGACTGAGGAGTGTTTCTTTCCATCTCTCCCCAGACTGCCTTTTCAAGGTGTGTCCCATGAACAGATACTCAGCCCAGAAGCAGTACTGGAAAGCCAAGCAAGCCAAACAAGGAAACCACACTGAAGCAGCACTGCTGAAGAAACTTCAAGTAAGAGACATCTGCGTTTGTAATCTTATCTCAATCTGCAGGCTGTGGAGTTACAATGGCAGGAGAAAAAATAATAAGTGCCTTGGGAACCGCTGTGATGGGGATCATTGTGCCACCATGGCAACTCCATATTCTCCTTAACTCTCCTACCTCCTGACTGGCATTTGTTGCCCCTGGCTTGGCTTTTATCTTGCTTTGGGCAGGGGGTTGTGCCTGTGCTGTAAGCAAGGTACTGCTTCCAGGAGTTTTAAGAAGTAAAAATGGAGTTGTTAAAACCTGGTTCAAATTGTGCTGGAAGTCCTTTCCAGGAATTAGGCAGAAGAGTGGATGAAGAGATGTTCTCAGAGCTTTAGTCTGGAAATTCCTCAGCATCGTGGTTGTCCTTGCTTTCATTCTGGGTGATTCTTTTCTGAAACATTTTGCAGATCCTATTTTGCCTCAGATACAGCGTGGATGGAGCTGCCCCTCTGTCTCTGAAGAGCAGCTGGCCTCATGTTGTAGCTGAATGCACAAGGCTCAGTGAAAACAAGGGCATGTCAAACCTGGTGACAGTTCCAGGGGCAGTGGAGAGGCCGCCAGTGCTCCCAGTTAAAAACGGCAAGGAAGGCACGGGGTGCGTGGCCAGAGTTACACAGCCATTAGTGGCAGGAGCTCAGAGTTTGTTCTGTGGTTGTGTTTGACCCAGACTATTGTGCTTTAGCCTGGATGTTGCCAGCTGTGACCTACTAGTTTTGTTTTGTCACAAAGTCCACGTATTTGTATACAGTCCCTACGAGTAAAAGGAATGGTGACAGTGAGAAGATAATCATAAGCCTTGGTTTTTTTTTTTTCTTCCTCTTCGGGATGAAATAAAGCACCTGGAATTATTTTTTGTGCTTGAAATATTTAAAAATGTGGTGTATCTAAGGTGTGATCCATAAATTATGACTGAGTTTCTGTTCTGGATAATAAAAAAACCAGACTCAGCATCAGAATTTCGGTGCTCATATTTTCAGTGCAGTGGTGCTTGCGTTTTAAATGTGATGCCATTTCCTTTTTCTCTGTTTCAGTAGCCAAATACAGGTACTGATTTTGTCGAGTTTAAAGCAATAATCATTCTCTTGCAGCATGCAGCAGAACTGGAACAAAAGCAGAATGAAAGCGAGAACAGAAAGCTGCTGGGCGAGATTGTAAAATACAGCAATGTCATACAGGTAAACCCACTGAAATCCCTCTGCCTTCGCTCGGTGTTGGGAGGGAAACAGTTGTTTTATTTCAAGGTTACAGTGAAAATGAAAGTAACCACTGTCATCTGGATTGCCAAGGGTCAGGTAAACACAACTTGGTGAAGTTTACAATATTGTGCTTTTCTGCCTTGTTTTAAAGTCTACCAGAAGTGCTGCACGTTGGTGTTTAAATTAGATGTCATAATAAAGATTCTGTGTGTGATGTTTGGTGCTGCAGTTTGGAATCCCAACGTAAATATGTGCCTTTTATTTGCAAGATTTATTTCCAAATCGTCTTGTAGAGGTGCTGCACAGCTCCTTTTAAATCACTGAAGTAATTTGTATTTCCTGACATATAAATGAGACAGAAGCTATGTTCTTAAGTGCAGTACAACCTTCCTGTAATGGATGAAATTCCTGAAGGTAGCACCATAATGAGCTGTTTAGTGTGTGCTGTAAAAGTGATCCCTGACACATTTCTCTCAATCTGAGCTATTTCATCAGTTTAGTTTTCCTAAACTGTGCTATACTTTGATAACTCTCTTCTAGCTTTATTTTGTTATATATGTTATGAAAAATTGCTACAGTGCTAAAACCTGCAACTCCTCCTTTGACTGGAGGGAGAGAAAGCATCAGCTGTCCTGATTATTTTAATTATTTATTTTAATTCCTCTGTGTTCACAGCTGCTGCACATAAAAAGTAACAAGTACCTCACAGTCAACAAGAGGCTGCCAGCCCTGTTGGAGAAGAATGCCATGAGGGTGTCTCTGGATGCTGCAGGGAATGAGGGATCCTGGTTTTATATCCAGCCCTTCTGGAAGCTGAGGAGTGAAGGTGACAACGTAAGTGGAGATGCTAAATGTGTGACAGGGAGAAGGCAGAAAGTTTCCAGAAGACACCTGATTTCTTTGCTACTGGCCTATTTCGTAATGGATTAAGTTCAGGGAAAAAAAAATACTTTAGGCAATGTTTGGGACTGTTGGCTTTCATGGGTAACTAGAAGCTGTTTCCAAATTATATGGCCTGGAATCTGAAATGTTGCCACATTCATCTGAGCCTCTGCTGACCTGTGTTGGGGGCATCTTTGCTAAGTCTGCCTGTTGTGTGCAGTTTTACAAATCTGATAATAACTCACAGTGTAACTTTTTTTAAAAAAGGGTTTCTTTTTTTTTTAACGCTCTGTTTTTATTTGAGAGGTCAGTAGAGAATGTCTCTTGGAAATACATCAGTCTGTATTCCCTCTCAGCATGAAAGTGGTATCTGTGACTGGCACTGGGATGGATAGTGTGGGAAGACTTTTCTGGGTAGGTCTCAGTAGGAGTTTTGCATCTTGGTAACAGGAAGGGTACATAGCAGAGCTCTTTGCTGCAGATCTGAGAAAGAACAACTCAGTTCTTCATTCTCTTGGCTGTGGCTTGGTTTAGTGCCCACTGTGGAGAATTCAGATCTGGGAAGGCCACATGATGAGCCTGTGTGGTTTTATAGCGTAGATCTGGCTGGGAATGTTTGCCCCCTCTTGCCTGTGCAGTGATCAGTGAAAGCCCTCCCAGGATCACAGGTGGGAATGCCTCTTTTCTCCTGGATTTTCTCTTGTTAACTTTGTGGTTACCCAGCTCTTGGGATGCCATCCAGGATGACTGTGGTTGCTTGCAACTCCTTGAGGCAATCTGTTGTGGAGAGGAGAAGGACTGCATTCCCAGCTCCTGGTCCAATGTCCCTAAAGTCAAAGTCTTTTCCTGCTTCATGCAGTGATCAAAAGGGTATGTGAAAATCCCTCTTTTCCCCAAAGCCTGTTGCAGAGAACTAGAGCCAATGTAGCCTTCTGGGGGGTCTCTGCATGGCTTTTCAAGTGGGGAAAAGAAATGTTGTGGATCAAACATTAACCTGGTGTTCTTTTCCCTCTTAGGAAAGAAAAAAAGGTGACCATTGCTTTAAGGTTTTGCCTTAGTTTCTTAGAGTAACACCAGTTCAGCATCTTCTTAATTTCTCATGTCTGAAAAATAAGCACATGTCTTGCTCTCCAGAGTGAGGACCTGGGATTCCCAGACTGTGATCTGCAAAGCCAGTGTGAGCCCTTTCAGCTGGAAACAGCAGGATGATCCCCAGCCTGATAAGTCATCCTCAGCACTACAGAGTTTTTGCCTCAATTTTACACTATTGTGCACCCTTAAGAGTTTGGAGGCAGATTTGCTGATCTAAAAAAGTTGCAGGTGATCGCAGTGATCGCTCTAAGATCCCATTCCACAGACCTCTCTCCTAGTTTGTTCCCTGTGGGGCTGTATCTGATGGGCTCTGAGGGCTCTGTGGGAAACTGTCAGGCTCACTCCTAACTTAAAGTCCTCCTTTGGAACCTGCCTGCTGCTCATTTTCTGTCACCAGGTGTTGCCTTTCAGGGATGGGACTTGCCATTATAATTTACAGAGGAAATTCTTGAGACCCAAGTCGTTCCTCATTTCCACCAGACCCAAACAGATCCGATAATTTTCTTTGCAGACTTCCAGTGATAAACGTGAGTCCTTTGGTAGCTTTCTCATAACTGCTCTGGCACATTTCCAGCCCTTCAACAGATCCAGAAACCAGGCAGCTGTTGCATGAGGGACAGGGTTAGCAAGTGATGGGGGAAATCCTCATTTGCTTCTCACAGATGGAGAGAAGCTCCAGACTTCTACCCACTCCTTTCTTCCCAGTTAGTCTCAGACATGGAGTAACTTAGACCTCTCAGTGCATTGCTTCTGTTGGGAAACTTTGTGGGTTTTTAAATTTGTTTTCAGTTTCCTATATCATGGAAATTCCCTAAGAAAATATTTTAGAAAGTATTTAAAACAATGGAAGTATTGAATTACTGCTTGGAGGGCTGCTACCAGGTAACCAAGGCAAGGTAGATCCAGATATGCCAGATATCCTAAAAGAAGTATGGGGGGGAGCTGTGATACAGGAAGTCATGTGTGTGACTCTTCTGGTAAGTCATCACAGTTGCTTAGCCCTGTGAAATATTTTAGAACTTAGTTTTCTGAAGGAGGGTTAGCTTAGCTTCATTAGCAACTGATTAGTTATGCAAATCAGAAAGAATATGGCTGAAAATTTACAGTAATTGGCATAACTGCAATATTTGCTGCAGACTTTATTAAGTCTTCATTATTTGTGAAGCCCTGCTTCAGTGAAAGATGTGGCTGATTAAGGCTAGAGCCAGTTCCAGATTGATTGAATGGCGAAATAATTGCTAAAATTTGAATTGTGTCAGCTGTGCCACTGGCAGGTGTGGTTATCACATAAAAACCATGGACATGGAGTAGCAGAGCCTTTGGTGTGCAGGACTAACTCCACTGCATTCAAGACTGAAGGTTTAACTTGAATTCAAAAACTGAATTCTTACTGGCTTCACTGTGAATTTAATCATTTGTTGGAAGTCTCTTATCTAGCAAACCAGCAAAGAGAAGAGTTTTTTCAAAGGAATCATGAATAAAATCCTCAAAAGCTGTGTGTCTGAGGCAACTTTTCATGGCTGTATGTAAGGAAGAAGTCCCAGAGACCTGTCAAACTATTACCCACTGCTGGCCTACAGCAACCGTGTCCAGCTGGGCTGAAGGGTGGCTGAAGAAAATGAGCAAGAGTTGGTGTCAGTTTTAATTTTGTAGAGCAAAACCTTGGGAATGTATTGCTCTGTCTTCTATAATCTCCATGTGGTACAATTCTACAGGCAGAAATAGGGGCACCTGGACTTGTGGGTGCTCTGCCTCCGCTGTTTTGGGCATGCTGGGGCTTTATTTGGAGCCAGGAATAAGTGGGGAGGGGATGGGAGGAAGGCAAAAGAGCAGACTTGTGTAAGAGAACAGGATTTCTGTCGTTTTCTGCATCGCTGGTGGAGGGTGTCTGGGAAACAAGTGCTGTGAAACTGCTTTTATCCCTTGCTTCCCAACCACTTATGGAGGTTTGAAGCCAAAAGGAGAAGAGCATTGGGTGCCTTGTTGCTTTTTGGGCAGCCAGTAGAGTTGACCAGCACTGAGAACAGGTTGCTGAGGTGGACTTGGAGCAGGGGAGGAGTCTGAGACAGCAACCATGACCCCACATAACAACTCTTCCTCAGATATGTGCCTACAGCAGAGTAGAAAAAGATACTTAATGATGCTCTTACTAATTAAAGTTATGATAATCCTGGTGTACATGCAGTGATTTTGAAGTCCTGATTCCCCTTTGCAGGGTGCAAGCCTGGTGGCATTTTGGTTAATGAATTGTCTGGTCATAACTTCTTAAAACAGGCTGTAAGTAATGTGTGTGTGGAGCATGGCATGCAGGAATGTATTGCACAAGTGAAACGTGTCTTAAAGGCATCTTGTCATTATTTTGATTCTGCAAATTGAATTTGTTCCCATTACTTGGATAAAGTAGGATTTCTGTCTGTGGTCCGAGCATGATGACACTGTCTTGTGCTGCTGTTTATTTTAGCTGTGTTGATAAAGAACAGGCAACCTTCCTTTTTTTGCCTCTGCAATAGATGGGCCAAACTCACCTGTGTTGGAGTGACACAGGGCTGAGTTGGGCTGTGCTTTTCCATAGGAAATGTGCTGATCAGTGCAGAAAGCCTTTTTGTTTCTTTGTCTTTCAAGAGAAAGCATGGCTTGTGCAGCATTTCATATGGTAAAAAAATCACATGTAGCCACTTGTCTTCGTGTCTGTGTGTGCTTAAAATTGCTGTGAACAACTTAAACAAATCAGGACCCAGCGCTGACCAATCTATGTGGATTGATCTTTTTTTTTATTATTTATTTCTTTCCCCCCTTCCAGGCATGAACTGAATTCTCCATATGCATGTCTCAAGCAGTTTTTAGGTCAAAGTGTCTCTCCCTGTCTGCATAGGTGAAGAATTGCAAGGGCATGGGAATTTGCTTGTGGGGAGTCAGCGAGGAATTCCTCTTGCGGAGAGGAGGTCTGTCAGCTGATGCACCTGCTGCCTGTGCTGAGCTCCAAACACTATTTAGAAAGTAACAGCAGAGGGGATGGAGTGTGTTCTTCCTCTCTCTGACTTTGCAGTGATTTGTGTTCCTCTCTGGATTGCAGTCATGCAGTCTAAATCACAGAACTCCTGAGCCTGTCGTGACTTTTGCCAGAAGATGGGCCTCAGAGCTGGGGAGCCACTATTATTTTCTAAGCTTTCTCTGCCTTTTGCCTGGGGCAAAGAGCAGTTAATGTAATTTTTAGATGAACTGAAGCGCTCTTGGAATTCATAGATTCCTATCTATTTCGTGGTCTTGAGTTTCCGCTGAAGCACAGGTGACGTGTTTACTGGGAATGTGAGGATTCATTAGGGGGAAATCTTGAACCCTGTGATTGCAGAGCACGGGTGAACAGAGCTGCTGTGTGAATTGCCTGCAAATAAATTCACCCAGTGCCGTTCCTAGAGCATGCACTTGAGTCATTGTCTAAAAATGTAACATTGCTTCATTTTACTGGATAACCACATCGGTCTAAAATGCACTTTATTTCTGACTTGCAGGTTGTTGTGGGAGATAAAGTTGTCCTCATGCCAGTCAATGCAGGGCAGCCTCTGCATGCCAGCAATATTGAGCTCCTAGATAACCCTGGCTGCAAAGAGGTGAGCTCAGGGGAGGGAGGGAGGGGTAACTGCTGGTCTGAGATGTGTTACAGAACGGCTGAGAGAATTGGGATTGCTCAGCCTGGAGAAGAGAAGGCTTTGGGGTGACCTAATTGTGGCCTTCCAGGACCTGAAGGGAGTCCACAAGGAAGATGGAGAGAGACTGTTTCCAAGGGCCTGGAGAGACAGGACAAGGGGAAATGGCTTCAAACTGACAGAGAGGAGGTTTAAAATGGATTTTAGGGAGAAATTCTTCCCTGTGAGGGTGGTGAGGCCCTGGCACAGGTTGCCCAGAGAAGCTGTGGCTGCCCCATCCCTGGAAGTGTCCAAGGCCAGGTTGGATGGGGCTCTGAGCAACCTGGGCTAGTGGAAGGTGTCCCTGCCCACGGCAGTGGGTTGGAACTGGGTGACCTTTAAGATCCCTTCCAACCCAAGCATTTCTATCCTTCCATTCTATTCTTTACTGGTAACCAGAACCCACCATGGCCCCACCGTGGGCTCTAAGCCACAATTAAACACTGGTTGCAGCCTGGCCTCAAAAAAACTCAAGAGGAGATATTCTTGGTGCACTTGTGCCTGGCACTGAAAGCTTTGTGAGGTTTGTTGGAGTATCTCAGACTCTCACTGATGTAAGTCCTTGTCCAAGGTCTCTTCAGGACATTTTTGGGAGGCTGTCAACAAACAGAGCAGCATTTTGCCCACTCAACCTTTTCCAGTATCAGCCTCATTAACACTTGAGATCCTCAGGCTCCACGTTAGGAACTGTACAAATATGTAGCTAAGTGAACCTAGAGGTGGTGTGGTCTTTTAGAAAAATAGGATGTCTCAAAAAGAAAAGAACATCCCCTAAGACTATAATTGGGTTTGTTTTTATTTTTTGATTTTTTTTTTGTCCTTTGAAGGTAAATGCTGTCAACTGTAACACAAGCTGGAAAATAACTTTGTTCATGAAATTCAGTAGTTATCGAGATGATGTCCTGAAAGGAGTAAGTATGATTTTTTAAGTTGTTTTTTGAGTCTGAAAAATTATGCTGTGTAAGACTGTAGAGAAGTATTACACGGTGAATAAAAGAAGAAATGAGGACCTTGTGGAGCTGTTGAGGATCCCTCACTACTGTTCTTCAACAGGAAGAATATTTTTCCTCTGTGTTTTTGCCTTACCACATGAAATTTGGATTGTTCTCGCTTCCAGCCCCTTTTCCCTCCTACAGAAACTGAGGAGAAAAGAGAAAAGATGAGGTTCAAGCCCAGGATGATGAGAACTCTGTGCAGAATAGCTGTGACACTTCAGGTTATGCCAAGATGTTAAAAGTGGTGTAACAGAAGGGAGCGAGGCATGAAAGGTGCCAATAGCTGCAGTAAGACAACATAGCTTGAAATGCTGAGATATGGTACAGTTTTATGCCTGTAGATCAATGTCTGAGGTAATTTACATTTCCATTTTAAAGATATATTTAATTTGTCCTTACGTATACCTTAGTAAGTCATTATCCGCTGGTTACTTTTCGGTGGGGATCAAGGTACCAGCAGTTTTTGAGGAGGAATTTGAAAGGGGAAATGGTGTATTTGTGTAGATCTATTTGGGAATACTGTCTCAAGCCCTAGGAAGAGGCAGAAGGAAACAAAGATGACGACAGCAGAAGAAAAAGAGAGGGGGGAGCTGGTGTTGGTTGCAGAGTAGAAGAGTTGAGATACGATGTTAGAAAAATCTCTTCATTCTCCCTAAATAGTAATAATAAAAAAATCAATTTAGTAAGGTTAACTAGAATTAAAAACCACCTTTAGGCTGATTGTTGCCCACTCTTCATTGGTAGTACAGATGTAGAAAATGAGTCCAGCAGCTTTGCCTACCAGTTCATAATGTTTTGTTTCCATACGATTTCAGGGAGATGTTGTCAGGCTGTTTCACGCAGAGCAAGAGAAGTTTCTGACCTGTGATGAATATGAGAAGAAACAGCACATTTTCCTCCGTACTACATTACGTCAGTCAGCCACTTCTGCAACGAGTTCTAAAGCACTGTGGGAAATAGAGGTGGTTTTTTTTTTTTTTTCCTTCTTTTTATAAATATTTCAGGGCCTGAAGGCCAGGGTTCAGTGAAAAGACTTTGCCACAACATGAGTCATTCATAGCCTCTTGATATCATCATACACCTCCCTGTGACTATTATTATTTTATGAAGCAGTTTGTGTGGGATGAACCCTGAAGAGATGCTTTATTGCTGCGCCTGGGTGGGGAGAGGAGGCTTCCTTACTCTATTTACCTGCACTAAAATGGGGAAGAGACAAATTCCAAATTCAGACTTGACGTAAATGGTGTGATTTTATTGAAGCCAATCAAATGACGCTCGTCTATCCTGAGCTTTGAGTGTTTGCTTTTAATCTCATGTGCAATACAGAAAATGGAAATTTCTGGCCAGCAGGAAGTCTCAGAATTGTCGCTGAGTCCATTCTTCTAACATTTTAGAGTTAGCCTGAAAAAAAGTGAGGTTGTGAATGGGAGTGATTTTGAGAAGATGACGAACAAATATATATTTGTTCAACTGGAAAAGATTAGATATTGTCTCAAATCCTTATTATTACAGTAATGTAGCTTCTATACCCAGAAGTTCTTGTGTGATGAACAAACTTTCTGCATATAAAACCAGAGTTCTTAGGCAAATGGTTGATTTTTGTCTGGGCTGTCTGGAGCAGAGGGAATTGCACTTGTAGTTATTGAAGATTACTCCTTAAAAGAGTCAGGCACTGCTAGGTTTGAAGAAGGCAAATGACATATGGCTCAGTAGAGGGGGAAAAAAAGAAATAAACTGTGATATTTCAAATGATACAGGGATATTTTATCACTTGAATGAAGATTTTTCAGAAGCCCCTGGTATTGTCAAAAATGAAGCTGATATAATTGGGAAAGTAATTTAAGATGGTCTGAATTTTGCTCTTTTAAGTAGTGCCTGGTAGTGCAGAGCAGCTACACTCTACCTTCTTAAGCTCCAGATTCACACCATGTCATTTTAAAGGAAAATCTGGCTCAAGAGGCTTGCAGGGAGTAGAATAATAAAAGCATGGAATGTAATAGGGGGAATATTTCCTGGCACCTGGCAAAAAATTAATGTAAGTAGTTGTCGTCTGTGGTGAGCTTAGTGTAAGCCCAGAGTTCCTCTCTGTGGCAGACTGTTTGCAATGGTGTAGTTTACATAATTTTATTTGGAATGAACTGTAAGAAAAGTATGATCTGGAGGAGCATGATTAAACTCTGTACTTCTTGTTTTAGGTTGTCCACCACGACCCTTGCCGGGGAGGGGCAGGACAGTGGAACAGCTTGTTTAGGTTTAAGCATTTGGCAACTGGGAACTACTTGGCTGCAGAGGTAAGGCTGTCAGTTAAACAAGTGTGTTTGCAACATTGCCTGGTCTGTTATCTGGTTAAGGCAAAATAATATTGCGACTCCCCAGAAGAGCAGCTTAATGTCTTTTAAGACCTGTGATTGTCCTTAAAAATCAAATATGGCTTTTGACAAGCTGAAATAGGGCAGATAGTACCAAGTTTATGAAATGGTACAACCTTTTCATGGTTGCAAGAAGCTATGAACTTCTTAAGTCACATCTAATCCATATTAACACTGGTCTGTGTCCAAGTTATATCTGTGGAATGAAAAGCGGGTTGTTTTTTTTCCCCCCACTTATTTAGTTAGGTCTGTGCAGGATTGCTTCTTTTCATGCTTTGGAGTGTGAGAATTTACTATAAGAGCCAGTTATAAATCACTGTATGTTAGGGAATCCCTGAAAAAAGACTAACTGGGTTGAGTTAGTGCAACTTCTGTATGCAGACAAACTCCTTAGTATTCCCAGGGTGCTGCTTTCATTTTCCACCTCCTGTCACAGGCTGCACTGATCTGAGAGTAAGAGCAAAGAGGAGCTATCAGACCTTTACTTTTTTCTAATTATGTCAAAATCAGTGTCAAATCATAAACAGTGGACTGCTAATAATAGATAATTTTCAACAGGCAACCAGCACTCCCACCAAAGAGTGGGAGTGTTTTCCTTTCTGCTTGCAGTGAGAGATGCTTCTAGTAGGAAGATTTTCCTCAGACTAGCTAAGCTGATAGAGAGTCAGGAAAGGCATCAAACACTCTGATGGGCTTCCTTCTCCCACCATACTAGAATGATCTGGCTCAGGGATTTTTCAGGAGGAAAAATCTTCAGGTGAAGAGGTGTCAAACCCGACCTTTCTACCATTCCGGAAAGAAAATCCCCGTGGGGAAGATCTGTAATATGGAGAATACAATTGGTAGAGTGAGAGCTGGAGGAGCTTTTGGGTTGAACAGAGGTGATACGCTGTGACTGGAGAGCAGCATTAGTGACTGTACCTATGAAGTGTGAAATACCTGCTGGTGGAGATATTAAAAGGCACCGCTGTAATAAAAACCTGCGAACTGTGTTTTGCACAGTTCATATGTCAAGCACAACTCGCCAGCCAGACACGTCAGAGATTTATGAACAGGCAGGCAGACACCTCATGTGCGTGATCCAACTTCAAATGAATTGGGCAAAGCTTCCTGAGCAGTTACCTGTGCTCCTGCAGCACAGGGAGATTACTGATGGTATGGATTGTCAACAGCGTCACACATTGCTGTGACCTGATTTTGTTTAAGCTTCCATGATAAAGATATCTAGGGTGGAATAATAAGTACAAACAACAGGGACAAAATTCCCAAATCTTTTAAGCGGTCTGTTGTTGGCTAATGATTCTGTCACAGTGTGAGCTGTTGTACATCAGGACTGATCACTGTTTGTGACAGTCTTTTTCTTACTCTGTCCTCCCTTAAATCAACCTGATGTGTGCCACGGAGACTTCTGCAGTGGAATCTACACAGGTCAAGCCTCAGACAATGAGCAGAAGTGTCCTTCACCTGGGTGTCTCTGCTCCTCCACAGCTGGGCTCATGCCTTGTGTGAGCAGTGCTGTGCCTTCCCTTTTTCTCTGTGCCAGATGTAAACTGGTCCTTCTGGTCTGTGACTTGTTGTGAAGGGATGCCACTGCAACTTGTTAAGGCCAGGGGGATGATCTGGGGACTAAGAAAAATTGAAGGTATTTGCCTCAGAGGATTTAGTAATTTAAAACTGATAAAGTTGTTTCAATACTGCAGTAAGTTGTAGAAAAAAAAAAAAGTGAGGCAATAGAGTTCTTCAGTAAACAAAACGTATGGGTGAGTACTTCTAAACCTAATTCTTATAAACTTGAGAGAATGAAGCCAGGATGTGTAAGTCCTAAATTCCATGGTCCTTAGAATTACAGTCAGCCACCCAACTTTTGTTACCTTTGACCTCTCATACCTCTGACTTCCGACACAGTCTCAAGTAGTAGAATTTCCTTTAATCCTCTTGGCATTATTTAGCCTAATTTTAATTACTGTGCTCTGAAGTTCTTTAAGACCTACTAATACCTTAAAGCAACCTTGATCCTTCTACCAGACTCTGGGCTGAAGGTGAGCCACCCTGAGAGCCCCACAGCTAAAGGAGTGGGAGACATTTGGTGACTGCACATACCTGCGTTGGCATTGGAAACATTAAACCACAGGCTCAGGCATTCCCAAAACACTGAAATAATAAAAAAGTGGAACCAAATACGCAGCTGGAAAATTGGAAAGAGAAGTTGTCGTCTTTGGAGACAGTGGGAGTTCCTCTGTTAGTGTCAGAAGGGCTTGATTTCGCCCAAAAGAGCTGAGCCAGATCTTTAGCAGGAGATTTAGACACTAAGCCACCAGCTAAGATCCAGGCTGCTGACTTTTATCCTCATCTCCACAGAGTCAGCAATCTCTCGGAAAAAGCTCTGAGAAGATTCTTTTTTTTAGCCCTGGCTACAGCAAAATGACCCAAGTTATTTCGACTCTTGGTATTTATGAAGAGAGGCTGTAAGGTGAAAATGGAATGTTTCAAAGTAACAAAGGTTGTACCAAAAGTCTTTTGGGTGCATGTTCCGTGTGTAGAATGCACCCAAATCTCTGAGTGAGCTGCAATTTACTCGAACAGCCTTTGAGGTGTTGCAGGTTGGGCCCAAACAGCTGTGCCTTTCTCATGAACACATATATAACCTTTTCAGTATTCAAGATAAAAATCACTTTGAACTGAGTATCGGCTTATCCACTGTGCTGAAACCAAAACATGCACCTTTAATACTGTTCTCCACGTGTACAGCATCTCCAGTTCTGTGATTTCCAAACTGGATAATTTGTCCTGAAACTATTAACATTTGCTGCATGAGGCCGTTAAACAGAGATATGTGTGCCCATGTACACACAAGAAATGCAGGATAAGTCTGCCATTTCAAGTTCAGCTTCTCAGGTGAGGTGAATGTGGCTAAAATAATTACCAAATATATGTGCACATATCAAATATTGAAATAGACAATAGATAACCACAGTGGGTTGCTTGTGAAACACTGTAAACATGGAAATAATCACAGTGCAGAATTTGTGAGGAAAAATCTGTGATAATTCTGTTTTACTTGGTTGAATAGATCAGTTACGAGATACCTTGGCCAAGATATGCCAGTAAAGCTGGTGAGGTAATTGTCTTTAACACTAAATTAGCTGTTCTGTACTAAATGAATTAAGGTAATGCAGGTAAGATGACAGCCCTCGGTGTTTGCATTTTGTGCTTCTGTAGAACTGTGGCCATAAACAAGAGTTCAAGTTATTCCGTGGAAAACTTTGGCTTTCTTAGAGAGCTTGCTTTCCTCTTTCTGTGGGAGTGAAAAGGCAGGGTTTAAGCTGCAAAAATGGATCAACTCTGATCAGAGTTTTGTTCAAAACTCCTCTTAAAGTCGCATGTGTAACATCCTTCCAGCTTTGGGATATTTTTAGCACTAAATACACAGCGGGATTGCTTTTGAAGGTAGGAATGGTTGAAGCCAGCTGGCCTGGGCAGCACAGGGTTACATACACCAGCTGAAATGACAATTATATGAACATTCTGAATTGAGCAGGAAATCCAGTCCAACTGCTCTCCCTGAGGTGGTGTTGGCAGGGACCTCCAGGGTGTGGGGAGAAAGGAATAGTCTGTGCTGGAATAGGGTCAGTGAGATGAGGCACCGGGGGCATGAGTGGTTTGGGTGGGATAACAAGAACTGCTGAAATTGTGGGACTGTTTTCACCTTGTTCTGGTCTAAACCACTTGCTGAGAACCCTTGGACCGATGGCCTGTAGAAGTTACTCTTATTTCTCTTGCCTTTCTTGAATAATTTCCTCCCATATTATCTCACTCTACCTTTTGTCAAAATTGTCCCAAACCACCCCTTTCTTCTCAGAGAAGCTTATGTACATAATTCACCTTGGATTGAGAACTGCTGTTAAAGTCTGCTTTTAAATGCATTTCTGTTGTGTCTCAGGATTAAGTCCATGGCAGGGGGGGTTGGAACTAGGGATCTTTAAGGTCCCTTTCAACCCAAACCATCCTGTGATTAAAAATATTAGCCTGCCATATGTTGTTACAGTAATTTATTTATCCAGGTGGACAAAGCCATACTTTTTCCTAATAAATTTAATCCTGTTGTAAAAATCCCTTGTTTTGGATTATGGTGAAGAGAGCTAAGTGCATGTTCAAGTTCATACTGATAGATAGTAATCCTCTCTTGCCTTCTGAATAGGACATAATAAAGAATGTCACAAGAATAGAAAACACAGCATTTAATAGGATTTTAAAAACGATTACTTGTTTGGCTGGGTAATAGTATCTTCGGCATTAGCTAAGATAAAAGAAATGTAAAATGGAAATTAGTTCTTGAACTCGAGGCTATAAATCAGGATTGACCTCTTGGTGCCCTGGAGAAACTTTCTCTGTAGTTTTATGGCCTTTTCCTCCACCTCCTTAAACTGCTGTGGAAAATGGGAGTTCTGCATGGGATGTTTTATTAAGGCAGCTGAGACTGAATATTTGAAGTCCATATTTTAGGCATTTTGTTATCCAGTTTTTAAAAATTCGGTATTGACAGAGATGATTCGTATTTAGGAAGCAAAAAGAAGGAACCACTGTTATTTTTTGGGGTGGCGTGGAAGCAAACCTTGTCAGAAGGATTTATCCACCCACTGGTCATGCAGCTCAGGTAGAGGAGAGAACACAGAGGCAGATGCTCTGTGGTTCCTATTGCCTTTAGAACCCTGGGGCAAACAGCTGGATCAAAATGGCCTTGTTTAATAGATGTGCAGGTACCTTTTGCTCAAGAAGAGTTTGCAAAGGGGAGAAGGTACCAGGAGATGGCAGCATCCACCAAGGCCTTCACACATTTAATCTGTTGGCACTGCGGGACCTCCTTACCTGGAGGCTGCTTCAAAATCCCCCTTTGCAGCCAGTTTCCCCCAGTCTCTTCATTAAATGTTAATACAGCATTGAGATTAATTTCTGTCTGTTGGGCTCAATGATTGGAGAGGGTTTGCCAAGGCGAGGGGGTGAGCCCAGCACCGTGAGCCTTGTTTCTGTTTTTCAGTGTCTCACAGGAGTGGGGTTTTGTTTAATGCTCTATAAGGAGTGAGGGATAATTGACAGCTATGCATGAAGAGATGGAAGAGATCCAGAGACTAGAGGAGGAGGATGGATTACTGATTTACAGAGCCAGTCTGACCTGTTCCACAGACTTGGATGTGGCTTTTTAAAGTGGCAGAGTTAGAAGCTGTCCAGAGCTAGATTTTTTCCAAGGTTTTTAAGAATCTTTAGAATGCAGCTAAATTTCTTCACCTGCCTTGCCTTGGCTTTGGTGGAAGTTGAGAACAACATTTGCATCTGTCGGTGTGCGAACACCTCTATAAATCTGGATCTTGGAGAAAGGAGTTTTTTTTCTTCCCTCAGCCAACTGGACCCGAGACTGTTCAGCAATGCTTTTTCAGTCCTGCCTAACTTGGCTGCATTTGGGCTGTGCTTGTTTACATACAGGCTTTAGGAGGAAGGAAGTGCAAAGCCATTAACACAGCATTTATTGTCATCTAGTCATTGCAAGGACTACTTCTGCTATTACAAATGCAACATCTTCTGGTATCGCATTTTGATGTGTCCCAAACCGGCAAATGCATTATTTTTTTTCATTTATTATTTCAAGACTACCTGAGAGGCTTTTATTCCATTATATTTGTGCCTCTTTATTTGTGATGCTCAATGGAGGCTTACAAGTCTCCCCTCATTTGCTTTTTATTGCTGGTGGGGTTTTGTGTGCATGTGTTCTTTGTTTGTTTGTTTGTTTGTTTTTTTAACAGTAGAAATATCAGCCATGTCTAATTCCATCATCCTTAGTTATTTTTGTGAGGACCACTGAAAGGCATGTGGGATATTAACTTTCAGAATATTACTCTTGGAGAGGGGAGGGTGCTTTTTCATCTAGCACAGGTTGGTGTGGAGCTGCTGAAGCTCAGACTGAGCTTGTGGCCCAGAATTCAGGTTGGACTAAAGGATTTTTAAACTCCGCTCAGATGATGATTATCAGGAACCCTGTGCCAGTGCTGTGGGAGGTTTGAATGGAGTTTATCAAGGTAAAGTCATAGCCAGTCTTTCTCTGGCAAGTTAATAAGATGGCAAAAGTCCTTTGAATGCCACTGAGGTCTTTGAAATTGTGCAAAAGTCCTTTACATTTATCGAAAGCTAATCAGTATGACATTAACAAAGAACAAAGCAAGCCTAATGAAGATGAAAGATTGAAAAGTGGATTATTTTTCTTTTGTGCTGGCTTTTTTTCCCCTGAAACACTTGTACTTGTTGACTGGGTAACAGGCTGGTTATCAAATGCAATGGGAACTGTTTACGTGCATTGAATTAGATCCTTTCATTCTTTGTCAGGGTTTCCTTCATAAATGCAGGTTTTAACCAAGTCATTAAAATGCTCATTTAGCTGAAATTTGGCAATCTGATTCTTTCTCCGACAAGATGCTTTAAATATCCTTTACCTAGTCAACAAAATTTGATTAAAACCAGCATGGGTGTTTCTTTCCTTAGACTCCTTTCTCTCCCTCTTAATTGAGTGTCCAAATATACCCTGTTTGCGTACTTTCCATGCATTTCTCCAAGAAAGCTGCATTCACTATAAATGTGAAATTTCAAGCTGTTTGTCCACAGTTGCTGGACTGTAAAGCATATCTTATTACCTGAAAATGCAAAAGTAAAGATTGAAGCAAGGAATAACCTGTTAGCAAGAAGTTGTTTTGCACAATAGTAGAACGTCAGGAAATTATGTTCTGTCGAGTCTTACGGATTGAAAACTTTTACTGACTCTGACTGACTTCAGTGTGTAAAATTTTACACTGTGTAAAACTGTGATGTCTTCCATGGTGCTGTGATGGGAAAGAAGAGTTGATAGGGTAGGCCCATTCTCTGGAGTTTGGGAGGTTCTGTGTGGGCTGGAGGATGTGTAGAGTGGAGTCTGAGTTCATATGTACAAGCAACTGGAAAAGATGAAGGGTCTGTGGTGTCATAAATCATTGTCACTGGAGCTGTGAGAGCTGATTATCTTAGTCTTGCTGTTGCAGTGAGTCCAGAGGAGGCATCAAGATGATGAGAGGGATGGAGCAGCTCTGCTGGGAGGAAAGGCTGAGAGAGTTGGGATTGTTCAGCCTGGAGAAGAGAAACTTTGGGGTGAGCTAATTGAGGCCTTCCAGGACCTGAAGGGAGCCCACAAGGAAGATGGAGAGAGACTATTTCCGAGGGCCTGGAGTGACAGAACAAGGGGCAATGGCTTCAAGCTGACAAAGAGCAGGTTTAGATTGGATATTAGGGAGAAATTCTTCCCTGTGAGGGTGGGGAGGCCCTGGCACAGGTTGCCCGGAGAAGCTGTGGCTGCCCCATCCCTGGAAGTGTCCAAGTGTTGGATGGGGCTCTGAGCAACCTGGGAAGGTGTCCCTGCCCATGGCAGGGGGTTGGAACTCAATGGTCTTTAAGGTCCCTTCCAACCCAAATCATTCCATGATAACGTGACATGAGTTTTCACGGTCTTTGATATTGTTTAGTTTTCAGCCATGATGAGGCTGAACTCTCATTTTGTTGTACCTTTTTCTCTTCCATCCGTGGAAAGGTAAAAAATGGCTGTGCCTAAGTTTGTTGAAAAACAAGCAGTGAAGGATTAGGATTTCTGGATTATTCTGCATTGGAAAAGAAGCTATTGAAGATATACTCTAAAGAGATCTATACTCTAAAAAAATAACATATAATCAAGTTGTAACAGTAATGATTTGTACAATCACACTTGCTTAAGCTCTGCAGTTTGCAATGCATCATGTTATTGCTGAATATTGACTGCAGTCACCTTCCCGTGGCATTTTGCAGAAATATTCAGTGCTGTATTTCAGCTTCACTTCCGTAAATTGCAATTTCAACACACCCAATGACACAAAAAAGCTCGAAGACTGGTGAGCTTTAATGAGGCCTATTTTAGCACAGCATTCTTACTTTCTGAATACCTGCAAAAAATTTTTACTTGATTTCATTAGCAGCGAGGGGAAAAAAAAAATGCATGTTGTTATTTTCCAGGATTCTTTTGTTTTGGAGGCTTATTGAAGAACATGGGTGTGATCTTACAGAAGTCAGAAAAAGCAGTAGATTTTGGAGTGTTAAGACTGTCACTGTGTACTTGGATATTGAGAAGGACTCAGAACAGGTGTAATATGACATACAACACCACATGATTTATGCTCCCTCTACCTGGAGAATATAGGATGGGATAACAGCTAATAGTCTGATTTTTTTTATTTTTGGTTTTTTTTTTAGAAATCCTCAGCACCAACAACCTCAGCTGAAAGGAAAATAAAAGTGGCAACTGCCAAGCACAGCTGAAAATGGGGCCACGAATGTCAGCCCTGAAACTGTGTTCTGTCGTGTTTATGGTTTAACGTCAGGATCTCAAAACTTCCTCCAAACAGCACATTTTCATTTTCATTATTTCTGTAACAGTGGGGCAGAAAAAAACCATCATAAAATATGTACTTGATTTTTTTTTCACTGGAGCCTTCTGTCTCCCTCACCCTCAGTCCACAGGTGAACTATTTTGGAGACTCGAGGGCAATCTGTTCAGTGATTTTTAAAGTAGGCAAGAAGTGTCGTGGGAGGGAGATTTTCCTAGTTTCTCTTGTTGTGGCTGTATTTTGTAAAAAAAGTCATCATTATGTTGAAAGCAAGCAGCTGAGAGATATCGGAATTCAGGACCTAATTCATCCTGGGTAGACAACTCGAGCCCTTCAGTGAAACCCTGTAGGTTTATTCTGTTTCAAAATCAAATCTTCAGTGCACAGTTCTGTGCTGAGTCTGGTGACAGACCCGAGGTGACCCAGACTTTGTCTCACTTGCTTACAACCAGCAGAATCTGAAGGTAGGGTAAAATTTAGCCTTTCTGTACCTTCTTTGCTGCTGTGCTGAAAGGCCTCAGAGTGTTGCCTTTCTATTACCTGACAATTTTTTCTGGTCTTGATGGAGGGCCAAAGGTAGGGAGCTGAGCTTGGCTGTCCAAATGAGACATTTTGAGTTATTTTAAGGTGTCAGGTAGTGCTGAAAGAAGAGTGAGAGCTTAGGAAGGAACCAAAAGTATATGGAAACAGTTATATATATGGATGACTTCTACTTGTACGTTGTTGGGCACTCATCTCCCATTCCTGTGGTAGGGCAGGAGCAGGTGGGACTCGGAGCCAGGAGGGTGTGTCAGAGTGTCATGGAGGAGCAAAATGCAAGTTTTGGGATAGGTATCAAGGCAGGGAGGGAAGCAGACTCTCTAATATGATGGTGACGCAGTGGCTAATGCAAATACTGAAACGAAGGCAGAATAAGCCTGTGGTCATTTCTGTGTTACCACATCGAGTTGTGACACAAAGGGAAGGTATTTTCAGAAGTTTTAAAAATATCTAAACATTTTCCACCTTTCTTCAGGCTCATGATGTGGAGGGGAGCTGGCTTTTTCTTGGGGGGGGGAGTGGGTAAAAGGCTATAAGTGGTAATTATTAATAAAAACCTTATAAACTTAACAAAAACTCTTTCCAGTAGTTGTCTGTGTCATGTCAGATGTATGATAATATGATATTAAGAAGTTTTACTGGGATTCAATAATTTTTGCCCTGTGCAGTTCACTTCTGGCTCTGCCAGACTGGTAATACCAAATTCAAGCCAAGAAAATGACTGTACTTATCTGTAAGATGTATACACACTGTGATTGCTTAAGAACTAAATTGCCTTATATAACTTCAGCATTTTCAGTGCTTTGATGGTGAATCCTATGTCAGGGAATATTGGTAAATATTGAGGCAAAATAATTTCTTTATGTAAGTCAAATCTTGAAAGGTTTCATGTGCAGCCAGTGAGTGGGTGTGTATGTTTTTATTTATTTGAGAGTGTATCTGCCTACATAATCACTCATCTTATAGTCTACATATTTCCCTTGTCAAAAGTAGTATCACATTAAAGGCTGTTAAATACTTTATAGTGTCTTTCATCCAAGCCTCTCATATTGCTTTAGCTATTAATTAATGCTTGATAATCCTGGTATGACATAGAAAATATTATCCCCATTACTAATGGTTAAGCAGAACCAGAATGCAATGAAACACTTGTCTGTAGTGGCACTGCCATCCCTGTTTCAAAGCTGGGTTAATTCTGAGCTCACTGTCTTCCTGTAAAATCTCAGTAGACATAAAGGGTGTTAATTTTCTATCTCAATGTATCTGCTCCAGGTCAATCCTGGAAGTGATTGCGTGTGTAAGTGTGTGGGTGACTAACTTGCTGTGTTTAGAATAGTAACTATTGGTGCTTTCTTCATCATCCTTTTTGGTTTTGGTTATTTGAGATTCCTCTTGAGTTAGGCTTGGTTGCAAGATGCACTTTTTTGAGGTGAGGACAGAGCCAGCTAAGTCAGAAATTGAGTTGGTAATTCTTATACTCTCATTCTCGTGCTGCTTCTAAACACTCCACTGTCCTTTTGCAGCGTGGATACATCACACAGAACTGAACCAAACCCTCCTCCTCACTTATGAAAGGTCGAAAAGCTGCCAAGATATAGTAGATAGGTACCACAAAATGAAAATTGACTTCTTTTCTTTTCCAGCTTAACCCACGCTATCCAGAAGTTAATAATGAAGGAAAACCTCTGGTAAGTGGAATTTATATGTTCATGTAACCTAAGAAATGTTATACTCTTAACCCAGTACAGCCTGACATGTGGAAGCCCTTCATAGCTTTCTTTTTATTTACATTTTACGGCTGCTGGGGCATCTTTGCAAGGATCCAAACTGTCTTTGCTGCAGCATGGATGGGTTTGGAGGAGGCAACAGCCTTTGCCTGTACAACACCAAGAGCATCTTAGGCTAATTCTGTCCAACAAGGCAAGGCCAGACATGTGGGTTATAACCTGTGAAGGAAGTGGAGTTAAGACCTTGGGGGAATCTTATTGTTACTAAGAGAACAAATCTTCCAAAAAAGAGTCATTCCTCCATCAAATTCTTGAGACTGCCTTGAAAACATTGAGATCCTCTTTGAAAAATTTCAGTTTAATTTCTGCCTGCCTGCCTGCCTCCTGGCTCTTGTTCTTTAAGAGGATGCATTTTGAAGTTTTTCTCTGCACGGGGGAAGAATTTTTTTAGTTTTCATGAAATGAAACCCAAGGTTCTTACATAATCCCTTGCCTTGAGGACTGCAATTTCAATAAAAACTGAGACTTTTTTAGGAGTTGACAACATTAGTTTTCTATCTTCAGTGGCATTTGGTAATAGAGGTAATATAGCAATAAAAGCTAAGCTGTCTAGAGAAATGAGACTTCGCCCTTCCAAAAGTACAGAAGTTTCACCATTTTTTTCTCTTTTTGTATTGGAATGACGCTTGAGGCCTTTGGAGCTTTGCAGCCATTTGAATTTGTCTAAATAGTGAAATATTCCCTGGACTGGGTAACGAAGAAGGCCCAAGAGTAATCTGAGCATGAATGTTAAAGGCGACTTCTCTATCACTTTGGCCTACTCTTCCTGGGTATTGGTTTCAGCTAAAAACCCAGGCCAGATAAATCATGTTAGAGAAATACTTCCAATAAAAAATTAATCAAAGCTAATTGATGATCAAAATTGATGTCTCTGTGGAAATTTTAACTTGCACACTCAGCGCTTTCTTGTGAAAGATGTTTTGTGAAAGAACTTCTAAGAATTTTTGGTAACACCTCCGTGTAAATCCAAGCCTAGAGGCACTCATAGCATTGTAGGAATCCCTATGGCTCCTTCAGCCCTTTGTAATCTTGTTGGAAATGCCATGAGTCAGCAATGGCTATTTTCAGCCTTCATTTTGGCCTTGAGCAACCGAGTACAGAAGCTTCAGATCCCCGTGCGGGAATTTCTTTTGTTGTAATGACAGTGGTTTGAATTATCCCTCAAAAGTACAACAATCTTATAATATTTGGGGTTCTTGAAGGGTCAGCTATGTCGGTCTTGTGTCCAATAGACATAACCTGGAGCACAAATGCTTTCCTTGCTCTGTGGTTATCATCTGGTGTTGCCTCTGCCTGGTGGCTGGCTGACTGGTTCACTGCCAAGTCATCTTCTTTTTCAGGTTCTGAAGCAATATTTTGAAATACTGCCCGTCAAGTAAATCTGCTCTAGAGGGGGTGGTGGAAGTGGCCCTACCCCAGCAAAATTTGAAGTCTGGGTAGCAGGGAAGTGGGAGGTGAATACTTGAATCCTTATGACTGAAGTGTTGAACTTGTAGCCTGTGCCCTGGGGGCCAAAAAAGCCAATGGCATCCTGGGGGGCATTGGGAAGAGCACTGGCAGCAGGTTGAGGAGGGTAATCCTGCTCCTCTGCTCAGCCCTGTGAGGCACATCTGGAGGGCTGTGTCCAGTCCTGGGCTCCTCTGGACAGGAGGGACATGGAGCTCCTGGAGCGAGTCCAGCAGAGGCTGCAGAGATGATTCAGGGACTGGAGCATCTCCCTGAGGAGGAAAGGATGAGGGAGCTGGGGCTGTTCTGCCTCCAGAGGAGACCCTGAGAGGGGACCTCATCCACGTGTGTCAGTGTCTGCAGGGAGGGGGCAGAGGATGGACCAGGCTCTGCTCGGGGGTGCCCAACGATGGCACAAGAGGAACGGGCAGGAACTGATGCCCGGGAAGTTCCACCTGGACAAGAGGAAGAACTTCTTTGCTGTGCAGTGACCGAGCACTGAACAGATTGCCCAGAGAGGGTGTGGAGTCTCCCTCACTGGGGATATTCCAGAACCATGTGGACACAATCCTGTGCTGTGTGCTCTGGGATGACCCTGCTGGAGCAGGGAGGTGGGACCAGATGCCCCACTGTTGGTCCCTTCCAGCAGTGACTGACTCTGTTTTTCTTTTCTCTGTCAGTCTGGTACCAGCTCCATATCTCTCGTCTGGGTTTTAAAGGCATCACAGCCATTTGTGCCAACTCTTAACTCCTCAAGGTGCGACAGGGCTTCTTGTTGCATGTTTCCTGCCTGGTTTGCAAGTCCCAATCATAGTTGCTCGGGCAACTGAATTTTAGGAAGCTGCAACAGAGAAGGAATTTCCATGGTACAGTAGTGGGCACAGACACCTGGGTTCTGTCTAAGTGCATCTTTTCTGCCTTGCCTTGTGCAACCCAAAAGTCTGGAAGGGTTTTGGCTCCAGAGATCATAAATATTACTGGAAGCCATTAGGACTTTTGTTCCCAAGCTTTAAAGGTATGTTTGGACTGTGGTTCATTGCTCATTTATGAGCTGCTTCTTGACAGTCCAGCCAAATTGTCTTGTGAAGCGCTGCTTTTATTTCTGGTAAAATCTGCCCTTACAATGAGTTGATTAATATTCTCACATCTAAGCTCCAGAAGATTTTTATTTATTTATTTATTTTTTAAACAGGAAGACCTTCCTGTGATTCAAGGGTCTTACAAAAAAAAAAAGAAGCTTCTTCATCTGTTGAAGTCCAGGAGATTGTAGTATATCGTGCATCAAAATATGGTGTTCTGTGTTACAGCTCCCATTAAATCCAAAATTGGTGTGTTTTATGCTGCATTGTAGGCTGTTATTTCTAAGGATAGAAATGTACAGCATCCAGAAGAATGCTCCAAACATCGGGGAAATGTCAAGAACAGCTGGAAACCTGTCATTTGTTAGTGCCTTTGCATTAGGGACTGTCTTTGGATAGGTACCTTAACTCCATTTGTCCTCATTTTCAGCAGAGTGCTAATTCTAACCAGTTGCAAACTGCCTTTTATTGTTGAGATTTTTCTTGGAATTGACGCTGGTATTGTGTTTCCTTTTCTTGTAAAGAAGTTGGGCAGCTCTACCATGGACTTCCAGATGCAGCTTAATGTATCTCCTTTGACTTCTGTTTATCTATCTTTATGAATTCCAAACATTCTGCAATTCCAACTTTTTTTTTCTTGCTGCCAACCTAAGAGGTTTTTTTTCTGATAAGCACTGGAAACATATATTTTTTAAATTTTATTTTACCTGCCAGGAACTAAGTTTATTAAATTACAATTTTATAATCTGGGACACGAGTGATGCAGTTTAAACAAGAATAGAGTTGGGGGATTTATTGGGGTTTTTTAAAGAATTAACCTGGCAATAACAGTCTAAAAAAACATTGAAAAGAAAAGAATAATCATCAGCTTTAAAATGTCAACATCTCTGCTTATATAAAGCCAGCAGTCAGACCACTGGGGAGGCTGGGGGAGAAGGGGAGACACAGATGCTGGCACATTATTATTATTCTGCTGTTGCACACAGGTCTGAATCAGCTCTGGAAATGCATACATTGTTTCTTACAGAATGTCTCTGGCTCCTAACAACAGGATTGCAACGTGATGTCTCCGCTAAAAGTGCGATGACTCACAAATGAGTCAACAGTGAAGGTGTTCCAGGAGGCTACTGCTGTGCTGTGCCCGTCTGCCAGGGCTCTGGAACGTGCAGGAGCAGGGCTGGCCCTTCATTTACTCCATTGTCTTTCCTTACAGAATTTTTAAAATAATCTAACCTGGGCAGCTCTGCTCACGTTACTGCTCTGGGAAAGAGCCTGTTTTCTGAAAGCCTCCTAAACTGGGTTAACATATTGAGATACCACATTGTACTGGGTTTAACAGGCATTTTCAGAACTCTGGCTGCTATTAAATTTAATTTCTGCTGAAATCTGTAGCTTAATGTATTCATTCAGGAGCAGAGCATTATCCCTGTCTGTCTCTGTGCCACCAGAGGTGTCTTCACCAATTGGAATTGTAGATTGGGTTTCTAAAAGAAAAGGTATTTCAGGTCTGTCGTGGTTTTGTCTTGCTTTTTGCAGTTGAAATGAAGGCCCCTCTGTAAGGAAAACACCGTGTAAATCTCCTAAATTTTAGGTATGATGCCCCACTGAGATGAATAATGAAGGTTTGGGGTAGGTCACAGTTACTAGCAGATTCTGTTAAGAGCTGTGAAGAGGGTTTGTCTGCTGGGTTAAAAGTCTCAAGAAAGACAAATTTCCTCACATGTTTTTCCTTCATCCTTGTGAGTGATTTAATCTGTGCATGACAAGAGTGAGGTGATTTCACCCTCTTCACCTTGGATGTGGGTCTGATTTGACTTGGGACAGCCTGTCACTAGTTTGTGATTAGTTTGGGACAATCGGAACTGTACTTGTTTTCCCTCAGTGAATTTACTATTTGTTAATATTTCTGCCCACCCATTTTTTACTGTTTTACCCACAGTTCCTGTACCTCCTCTCCATACTCCCAGCATGTAATTCACTTGTTTTATTGATTTTTTGTAAAGTTTTGGGAGTGTTTTCCTTGTCTGTCATTGACCACATTTCCAACATCTCTGAAACTGTTCCATTGGCTTCCTCTTCATACTGCTTTAAGTTAAATTTTCTTCTCTCTACTTTTGATTTCCTTTGCAATTCTTTTCTTCCCTTCTCTAAATTGAATCCAGTTTTTCTGGCTGCATGTGCTCATATGCCGGTTTTTTTACCTGAGCAAATGTCACGTTGTTTTCATCTGGCGAGGAATGCTGCGCTCCTATTGTCTAATTAATTTAAAATAGCCTAATACTTTCACTTCTTCTCACATCCTCACGCAGACTCATCTGCTGATTCAGTAATGGCTGGGTTTAAGTGCAGGTTCTGATGACTGCTTACTAAATTTAATTTATCATGAGAAGCTTTCTGTGTGCAAGTGCCTGAGCATTCTCCCTCTCCCACACACAGACAGGTGTGTGCACATGGACTGAGACATAAATTGAGGCATAAATACGAATCCCTGCATGTTCACATGCAATGACAGTATTGCTGTCTCTCACGTGCTCCACGTATGCAACTTGTTTTCAGAGCTGCCAAGCTGAGGGACACATGGGGTTTTTTTCCACGATTAATGCTTGATGCCCATAATCCAGGTTGGGCTGTGAGGTTCAGATCCTAAAATAGTATAATAAGGTGAGTTCTGAGGTTTGTGGTGGAGTTCAGCCTGGAGCACAGCTCTCGTGCGGGGCGGGTTTTGCTCAGCTAAGCTCGGCCTTGCAGTCGGCAGCTTGCAGACACTGTCTTGCCCCCTGTTGAAGTGGACTTTCCTTTTAGACTAAAAACCAGGTCTTGCTCCTATGCCAGGTTTGATTTGACAGCCATTAAGCCTGGTTGGTGGGGTTTAGGCCTGATGAGCCAATTCCATTGCTCAACTGGATTTATACAGTTGTTGGGAAGACTAGTGGTTAGTCAGCCCCAAACTGCAGGGTGAACATCACTCCTGTCAGAGTGTCGTGGTTTAACCCCATCTGCCAACTAAAAAAGCCCCAAAACCCTAAAAAATCCCAAACCCAAAAAAACCCCACCACCATACAATTATGGAAGTGTCCTGCCTTTTTGTATACCAGTCATTTCAGTTTGGAGATTATAATGGAGTGGGTAGTTTCTGAGAAACCAGAATGTAAGTTATGGGAAATATCAAAAACTCTGGATGCTTTTCTAATCTCTCCTGTGCTACTCACCTCTAGAATTTTAAGCTGATTTTCCAGTTGTCTGTTTTGTTTGGAAATGTAGGAAGTAGTCTTCATTTAACATTAGAGTTTCACAAGTATTAAGCTCTTAGAAGGATTCTTTTATAGTTTGTGTGACTTTTCAGTTTTTTTCTACTGTCTCTGTCCTTGATAGAAGTAACGGGATGGAAAGCTGGCATTTTTTAGGCTTGATAATGAAACAAATGAATGTTTTGGAAGGATTCAAAAAGTGCCTTGAAATGAGATAACTGGCTCTTTCTTACATAGTTTCACTCATCCTTGATTTTTGTTGCTTAATCTGAATTGTCAACATGGATAATCAAAGCTTTGCCCTTGATTATCCCTTACAGTTTGGTTTTAATCAAGGTACTAATGCAAACTGAGTGCAGCCTGGCCTTTTACATTGCTTTGTGCAGCTCTTCCCTAGTGCTGCATTATAAATCATTTTAATAGTATTCCAGGTTTCCTGGGTTTGATTCCCCCCGCCCCCTTTTGGCTTTCTTCATTCCTCTTTTCTTCTGCCTCCATGATATATTTTGTGTACATGAAGGGCCTTGGGCTGCCAGTCTCTTAATTGGTTATTAGTCTTATTAGTGTATGAGTCTATTAGTGTAAGTCAACACCCCAGAGGAGCAGCTTTTACTTACACCAGGAATTCTGTTGGTTGCTGGGTGGGTACGGATACAGACCCTGAATTACTCCTTCAAGCCAAGATGTGTGCCTAGGGAAAGTTGAATTTGGAGTCTGTGGAGACAAAGGCTTGTAGGTAACTAAAGATGAGGGTGGCTGGGTCACAAAATCCCCACAGACTTTCAGCAGACGGTGGGAGGAAGATCACACCTTACATTCACCCGCCTCGCTTGAGCGACTCTGTCACTTGAAAGCTCCTCAAAGGGAACAAACTTCTCCCCTTGCAGTGGGTAAAATCAGACCTGTGTTGGTGCTTTGTGTCCCCCGCCCCTTCCCAGGACAGGTAGATCTTAGTGGAGCAGATATCCTGGCTCTTGCTGTTTGGAAAGCAACGAGCTTTCCTCTCAGGAAAAGAGAGGATATGGCCTCAAGCTGTGCCAGGGGTGGTGTTTAGGTTGGGCATCAGGAGGAATTTCGTTATGGAAAGTGTTGTCAGGCATTGGAAGGGGCTGCCCAGGGAGGTGGTGGAGTCATCATCTTTGGAGATGTTCAGGAAATGGCTGCATGTGGCGCTCAGTGCTATGATTTAGTTGACAAAGTGGTGATCTATCAAAGGTTGGATTTGATGACCTTTGAGGTCTTTTCCACCCGAAGCGGTTCTGTGATTATGTGAAAGTGTGCTGCTCTGATTCTGACCACATGAGAGGAAAAAAAATGGGCAAACTTAACTAAAACAGCAATGGGTTTATGCAAATTGCTTAATTTTTAAATCCTGTCCCCACTTTAAAAAAAAAAAAAAAAAATCTAATTTTCATTAATTCTCATCTTTGAACTTTCCAAACCAGCGCTGTGTAGTTCCATCTTATGGGAGTGAGGGGACTGCAACCTGCTGCAGGTTTTTTGAAGTTGTAGGTGCCAAGTAATAGCACATCCAGTGCTGCAGCCTCTCTGTAGCTCACGGCCTGCTGTTGTTCTAATGACTGCCTGAGACCTCATGTGCCTGGGGCAGAGTGCATCCTTTGTGTCTGCTGCAAAGCCAGCCGTGGTAAATTCTTGCTAGAAGGTAAAAAGAGGAAAATAAAAAAAAAAAAAGAAATTACAATTCAGATTGTCTGCAAGGTAATTGGAGGGTTTATAATGCAAGCAAATAACCCTTGTGCCTAATCAGCAGAGAGAAGGCGACCTTCCTGCTTCAAAGAAGAAGCGCCAGGCAGGGGAGAAGATTATGTATACTTTGGTCTCTGTGCCACATGGAAATGACATCGCATCTCTCTTTGAACTGGATGCCACCACTCTTCAGAGAGCTGATTGCCTGGTTCCAAGGTAAAATAAAAAAAAAAAAGGGAGTGAAAAAAGGGCAGAAAATAGTGCTGCATTGACAGGGTTTCTCCCTGGCATTATGCTGGTGAGTAAAGCAGGAAAAAAAAGAAAAATCAAACATGAGCAAGTATTATCCTCCCGTTGAAATTTGAGGGGTGTTCATGGGTAAACAAGGGATGTATAAAACATGATGCTGCTGCTGTGACTGGGTAAAATAATTATAAGGATAAAACAAGTGACACCCAAAGAGAGCCTGTGAAGAGAAAAATAACGGGCTAAATATCGCATAGATATATGTGAGGACAGAACTGAGCTCTGTGCACTGCTTGAAAAAACTGTGCTCCGAACAGATCTAACTGGATTGTTCCCACCAAAATACCGTGCGTGGTGAACTGGGCTTCTGCTTCCCTGACAGATCATGACGCCGCCGAAGACATTTGTTATTCAGATGAATTCAGCAAGTGGCTTCTGGGTTTTAATTGTCAATATTCGAAATTTTCAGCCGAGATTGGCTAGATAAGTCGCAGGGTGTTGGCTGTGACTGAATGGGCTTGCAGACACTTGGGGCTAGTTGTTAGGAGGGTGGATTTTAAAGCTGGGAACCCACAAATACTGCTGTATGTGGCTTTGAAGTGTGTTTGCTATGCTAAGTTTTGCCAGATAGTTTGCTTGCTTGAATACTCAGAGCCCATCAGCGCGAAAGGGAGAGCGTGAAGGAAGACCACAGTGAATATATTTGAAAAGTAAAATTCAGAGTTAAAATTGCGATTGGTTTCTCAGCTCTGCTTTTTGATAATGCCGCAGATTATCATATGGAAAGAATTTTGAAGGATCTCATGTCTGGTCTTTGTTCATTTGATTTTCAGTTGAGAACTGGTACTGTAAGTGAAAACCCTGGAACCAGGGTTTGCAGATCATTATGGTGAAGCTGTGAAACCATGGCCAGCTTTACTTTCTGGCTTTTGTGCTGTGACACTTTAAAGGGGGCCGTTATTCTGCAGAAAAGAAAACAATGAAAGAATTGGGTTTATTCATGAAATGTGTTTCTATTCAGAGGGGATTTTATAACATCTCCCTTTTAATTTTTTTTTCTTTAAAGAATATTTTACTCCTACTTAAAACCCAGCATCCTGCATAATTCCAAGATGCTGTTCTTGTTGCAGCTCTGCCTGTTGTTTGCTTTGTCCTCCTTTAGGAACTCCTATGTCCGACTGAGGCATTTATGCACTAACACTTGGGTCACCAGTACCAGCATTCCAATAGATACTGATGAGGAGAGGCCTGTGATGTTAAAGGTAAACACCTGTATCTTGGGATTAAAATCCCCAGCTCATTCCTGAACCTGTCTACCAGTGATCTCCCTTCTAACATATAAAATATGCATAATAATCAGGATAAAGGTAAGAGGACTGCTCGCCCACTTTAACCCAAAAACTGTTGCAGATTGGGACGTGCCAAACCAAAGAGGACAAGGAAGCTTTTGCCATTGTGTCAGTTCCTCTGTCTGAGGTCAGAGACTTGGACTTTGCCAATGATGCAAACAAGGTTTTAGCATCGACAGTTAAGAAGCTGGAGAATGGAACAATAACCCAGAACGAAAGGAGGTTAGTGAGTTTCTTTTTTTTCCCCCCATCCTATATTAATGTTTGGTTACTCATGACATCATGACCTCACAATATAATGTAATTTAGTGATATCCTCATGGACACAGAGGCAGTTGGGAGAGGACAATTCAGTGCTGAGAATGTGAGCTTAGATCCCACCTCTGCCACAGCATCCAGGCAGATCTGTGCATCTCTTCTGTAAAATGGGGGTAAACAGCACTTCCCCAGCTCACTGGCCACATAAATAAATGTGTTTGTCTCAATTTCCTTTGATAAACCACTTCTGAGCTGCAATATGGGGGGTCACTGCATCTGATTCTCATGCACAAGAAGGCCATCTATACAACAGGCAGTGCAGCAGGGCTCTTGATCTGTGTGAAGTTCATGTTCACCTCATATTTGTGCTGCAAAAGCCTCAGCAGGAAGTTTTAGTGTGACTGAGAAGCTGCCCCAGTAGTCCCTTTCTTATTTCTGTTTTCCCCTCATTCTCTTTTCCTCTCTTAGATAATTTTGGTGTTTTCCCCTTGTATTCATTCCCACTATCGGAATGCCTGTTCTTCCCACCTGCCCCTGAATTAAGGGATTGTGTTGTAGCCAAATATATCCCACTGCCAGTGATGAAGTTCACTATTTGTCTTCACCTGCCTGTGGTTAAACTGGATGTGAGACAACTTCTCTGGCAGTGTTAATTTGTAACCTGTAATGCATCATATACAGGTTCTTTTTTTTTTTTTTTTTCCTGAAGATGTTAATTTTTGGTGATAAAACTGGATTTTTGAAGTCTGTTTCCAGTAGCAATTAGACCAGATGGTTTAATATCATAACAGGCAAATCTGTAATGGTCTGGGTGTTGGTACTCAGCCTTGAAAAGCTGAGTTAAAAAAAAACCAAAACCCAAACATCTTTTTACTGTCTTGTCACTTCCCTGCTTAGATAGAGAGGAGTCCCAACAGTTTATTTCTGGTGGCTTCATCCCGCATCTGCCTTTTCTGCTCTTTTTTCTTGGGGGACACACATACCTTGCTGCTCTCCATCTCCAAGTGGGCTGAGACTTTCTTGGCTCAGTATATATATGAAAACAGTTATATATGAATATATATATATATGAAAAAGTGTATCTATGAAACAGTTTCTAGGGTCAGTAGGGAAATTATCTTGTGGCAGAATGTTTTTATTCCTCTACTGAGTCCATCATCTTGTTTCATGGACCTACGATAAAGCATAAAAATCCTTGCTAGGCTGTTTAAGTTTCTTTTTACTGCTCCTGGGCCTTGAGGCCAGCTGGTATAGATTTTGCATCTCTGAATACTGTGTATCAATCCAACATCCTGCATTTTTCTCCTGCTTTCCCTCTGGTTGTTGTTTAATGCCTTGGTAAACAGCCCTGTGATTGATTTAAGCTTCTGCTGAACCAAGGCTTGGAATCCTTAAGTACATGCCAAGCCTAACTTTGCAGTGATGGAAGTTCCATTTTGCCAGGTAAAGCTTGTTATAAACATGATTTTTGTTCTTAATGAATCCTGGCAAGTGTTGAATGACCGTATATAATAGTGATTTGTCCCTCCATCCTAGGTTTGTAACCAAGTTACTGGAAGATCTCATTTTCTTTGTTGCTGATGTGCCTAATAACGGGCAGGAAGTTTTGGATGTGATCGTTACCAAGCCAAACCGGGAACGACAAAAACTAATGAGGGAACAAAACATATTGGCTCAGGTGCGTCCTGCTGTGTTAATAACTTAATTGTGTTTGCAAACAGGTTGTAGGAGACAGGGAGGTGAGGAAATGTTATTTTTGGGTAACGTGGCTTATGCCACGGTGGGTTTGTGTGTGGTTGGATTGGGTAGATGTGACACCACTGGGTCAAGGCTCAGCTCTTGGTCCCTGAATCAGAGTGAAGCACGAGGGGCTGTGTCTCATGGCTCTTAGTTTCATGTGATTCTGATCAGGCAACACTTTTAAGGCTACAGCTGAGAGCAAATTGTTCACAAAATTTGAAACAAGCGTGCAGCACTGTCCCAATCCTGCAAGTGTTCCCCATACAGGAAAAATTCCAATGCCCTTCTAGACCTCTGGCTTTGTTTGTGTGAGGGCAAACTTCCAAGTAAATCAAAATTAATGTTCTCTCTAAGTAGCCTACTGAAATAAGTAAAAAAAAAAGAAAGGGGGAAAAGGATGAAATTGGACAGCAGTCAGCATTGTCTTCCTTTTTCATCCTTAATGTGTCCAAAGTTAAGGCACTTAACAAACAATGTTTAAAATTGGGGATAGCAGAAATAGAGAAAGCAATGTCAGTCAGGTTGGTGGGAAATCTAAAGCTGAACACAAATGCATAAAGCTGTGATGTCTCAAATTGTGGCCCCACTTGCATTGAGTCAGGGCTGTTTAGTTTAAGTTTAGCAAAAATCTGGGTATGGTTCTCATGGTCATCGATTCTGATTTTGAGCAGATATTTGGCATCCTCAAAGCTCCTTTTAAGGACAAAGGCGAAGGATCGATGCTGAGACTTGAAGACCTGGGTGACCAGAGATATGCTCCCTACAAATACGTGTTGAGATTATGTTACAGAGTTCTCAGACATTCCCAACAGGACTATAGGAAGAACCAGGTCAGTGGCGTTGAGGATAATTTTCCTCCTGATTCCTATAATTATATATCCTGGATTTCACATCGCTCTCTGCACTTAGAAGTGGGATTCTGTGGTGAAAGGCTTGTTTTTTTGTAGGTTAGTAGTGTGTGAATTGAAAGTTCAGCAATGAATATCACAAGTTCACCTTGTACTTTTACAGGCTCAAACTGAGACTGGGGTCCACTGCTTTCCTTCATGAGCTTCCTGCTATTCAAAATATTCTCTTGGAGTCTGGACTATAAAGTGGGAAGACTGCAAAACTATCTGTTTCTGTGTTTGTAGAGGGATGGCAGTGAATCAGAGCAGAATTTGTTCTGTCAGGTAGCCTGATTTCCCACTGCTGGAGACTCCCTGTGAGCAAAAAGGATTTCAGAACATGGACTAAAGGGACTAGAGATAAAAGCTCAAGCTGCTGTGTGTGGCTTCTTTGTTTTCTTTCTAATGCTTTACAGAAATATTTTTGTCTCGGGGAGAGAGAAAGGAAGCAGGGAAAACTCAGGAAAAAAGCTTCTTAGATATCAAAACATTTGGGGTTTTTTTTTCCCCTTTTAAAAAAATTAGCTGCCCTTTCTTGAATTTTGTTAATATTTCCATGGATTCATTCCTCTGGTTCATGAAAGAGTAAGAAGAGTTGGTCATCCCTGATATGGAATCTGTTTCTTGGGGTACATATTTTAGGTATTCAGTTGTTCTTTTGTTCAGGCCAGCTCAGAGAGGAAAGTTTTGAGGGTTATTTTGATGAACTGAGTTGAATGTCTCTGGTTCTAAAAGGAAAACATTACTGCTCAGCGGTTTACCATGGGAATTTTCCTTTTTTTCAGGAATATATTGCTAAGAACTTCTGTGTCATGCAGTCCCAGATTGGTTATGATATTCTGGCAGAAGACACCATCACAGCTTTGTTGCACAACAACAGAAAACTGCTAGAGAAACACATCACAGCTAAAGAAATAGAGACATTTGTGAATTTACTCAGGAGAAATCGAGAGCCAAGGTTTGATGTGGTCCACATAACTTTCTTTTTCTCTGTTGATAGGTTTTTGTGTTTGCAGTAGCTGTGAGTCTCCCTGCTATTCATTGCTCTGATGCCTCTTGCTCCCAGTTTTGATGTGGCAAACAGAAAAACCCACATAGAAAATATCAGTTCTACCTGTCAGTCTCGGGGTTTGACCAGATCTGCATTTCAGAACTAGGACTTACTTGAAATGAGGGTTTTATACTTCACAGGACCGTTTTGAAAATTTGGCCTTTCTTCACATTGGGACAAAGAGATACAAACAGAAAGCTAGATTTCTCCTCTGTAAAACTGCCACTTGTATTGTTTCCCCTGCCAATAATCTTGGTATAAATTACACAGAAGGCAATTTTTCTAAGCTTTTATTAATACCAGTTTTCCTGCAGGTTCTGATTCCAGGTCAGACTTAGAGCAGTGAAGATGCCAGTAAACGTGTCCTAGATGGGATTTTGTTCCAAATGAAAAATTCTGGCCTTGAACTTCACTCATCTGAAATTTTTTTCATTAGCTTTAGGTCAGAATATAAAAGAAATGGATTTTTTATTTTTTTAACTGGAAAATCTGTTTTTATGGCTGATAGTAGATGGTCAGAGTTTGTACCTGGATTTCTAAGGAAGCGGAACATATGATGTGTATGTGTGTGCCTGCTCATATTTGCTCCCCCACTAGCTCTTGAGCCTCTTGCCTAGTTTTAGCTACATTTGCTAGAGGAGTGGTGGGCTCAGGGATACTTAGTTCCTAGGAATGTCATGGAAAGAAGAACCTACGTAGAGGGAACAGGCCCTTTTGATACCCCTGTGAGGCAAAGGCTGCAATACTGTTAATGCAGACAGAGGAATCCATGGAAAAGAGGCAAAACCAGATACCTCATGAATGTCCCAACTGCAAGGAAAGGCTCAGCCTGAACCTTGTTAAATATCAGAAGACCTAAGTTTGAGAAGAAAAATTCATAGGAAACTGAATTCCCTGCAAAGCTTCATTGTTTCTGCTTTACATGGAATGACCTCTTTGAATACAGAGGTCCTGTCTTGAGGTCCTGCCAGATCTTCACTCCTCTCTGGTTGCCTAGAGTTCCCTGGAAGTGTTCAAGGCCAAGTTGGGTGGAGCCCTGAGCAACCTGGTCCAGTGGGTGGCATCCCTGCCCATGGAGGGGACGTTGGAATTAGATGATCTTTAAGGTCCCTTCCAACCCCTACCCTTCTGTGATTCATTCTTCACTAATCGTTGGCTGTGTCACCTCAGATTTTAAAAGGCAGCTTTGGAAGGTGGAACTGTGGTCTCCACCAGTGCAGTGGAGCTCCCCAGAGGGCACATGGCTGTCTCCAGGACAAGGAACATCTTCTTGCTGCTTGTGTTGGGTGATGGGTGAGGGTCTGTGCTCTTGCTTTTGGTTCCTGACAAGGATGGTGGCCTTCAGTGGAGCTCTCCTGCCAGCCAACTTAAGGCAGCCTCAGGCTGCTCTTATGTTCTGGCACAACCCTTAGACCTTTGATTTGCTGAGAAATGTCACATTGGGACATTTTTCTTTTCTCTCCCTGACTGATTGTTCAGCACCACTCAGGGTGGCTCCCAAAGCTGTTACTCATCTTTTTCTGTTGTGAGCTGCAAGAGTATGAATTGGCAAAAGTTGTATGTCAGTAAATATTGTGATTTGTGCTCCCTTGAGCATCCATACTCTAGAACTGGCTGCTAGGGATCTCTACGGCAGTGTTTCTGACTAGTATTTTAAATCTCATTTTCTGTTGCATCTGTGTTTTTTTGCCCGCAGATTCTTGGATTATCTGTCGGACCTGTGTGTGTCCAACACCACAGCAATACCAGTAACTCAGGAACTCATCTGCAAGTTTATGCTGAGCCCAGGGAATGCTGACATTCTCATTCAGACCAAGTGAGCATCTGTAATTGGAGCCACAGCACCTTTTTGTTGCCTGCTCTGTTGTTATATCCGTAGTAGTTTGCTGGTGGCTCCATTGTGAACGGTTTGTGTTTGCAGGCTGGTTTCAACACAAATGGACAATCCCTTGGAATGCCCAGTCATCTCAGATGACATGGATGAAGAGGAAGTGTGGCTTTACTGGATTGACAGTAACAAGGAGCCTCATGGCAAAGCCATCAGGCATCTGGCTCAGGAGGCGAAGGAGGGCACAAAAGCTGATTTAGAAGTTCTTACCTACTACAGGTAAAACTGCTTATTCAGAGAAAATGTGAACTCTCTGAAGCCCCCAGAGCTGTTCTTAGCCAGTTTATTTGCCAATATCAAAAAAGGAAACCAGGTCATGACAGGAACTGGGATTAAAAGTTCGTTTCAGGTTTTTCTTGCAGAAGGCATCACAGTCTCTGCTGTCTCTGCCAAGCAAATCTAGAGTTTCCCCTGCTCGTCACAGCTCTCTGTGTCTCTGTCATTTTGCCCCTCACCTTTTATTTACTGGGCTTTAATTTTAGGTTGTGCTGGCCTGGAAGCAAGGCATGCTCAGGAAGGCGTGTCCTGAGGGTCTTGAGGATTAGAGGGGAAAGGGGATAATGGAACAATGTCTTATACTCATTGAACCAAATAGTCCAAGTGCTTCAGCCTTCTGTTGTTTCCTTTGACTTCCAGAGGGAGCCCAGTCTTCTTGGGGGCTGGATCCTGACATTAGCATTTTTAATGCCGAGTCAATTCCTTGTTTAGCAAAGTCACTCTCGTAATTTTTGAGGCTTTATACCAGCAAGGCTGATATTAGGTTTGTAAAACAAGATTTTGAGGGACAGTGTTTCATTTCCAACTGCTCTCCTTGAATACCACGTTACTACCTTTTTTTTTTTTTTTCTTAAGGTACCAACTGAACCTCTTTGCAAGGATGTGCCTGGACCGCCAGTATCTCGCCATCAACCAGATTTCTGCCCAGCTCTCTGTAGACTTGATCCTACGGTGCATGTCTGATGAGAGCCTCCCCTACGACCTCCGGGCTTCCTTCTGTCGGCTGATGCTGCACATGCACGTGGACAGAGATCCTCAGGAATCTGTGGTGCCTGTCAAATATGCCAGATTGTGGACTGAAATTCCTACTAAGATCACAATCCATGAGTGAGTTGAAAGCGTTTCAGACTAAAGCACAAAAGCACTTTATAGGGTTGGTCTCGGGACAGAAGTGGTTGTAGATGTCTAATGTTGACAAAAGGTGTTTCTGTTGCAGAGCACAGAACTGTTAATTATTGTTACTCTTGGAGACTTCCATGGGTAAGTTTTATTTTTCACTCTGTTTTTATAGGTGTTTAATTTTCATTTTTTCTGTGCCTTGCACTGTAGGTATGATTCCTTCACTGACTCTTCGAGGAATGAAATGAAGACCAAGTTTGCACTAACTATGGAATTTGTAGAAGAGTACTTGAAAGAAGTTGTGAATCAGCCCTTTCCTTTTGGAGACAAAGAGAAAAATAAACTTACATTTGAGGTACTTCTCAGCTATCTACATCCTACTTACAGTACTCCTCATTTCAGATAAGTTGACATATTTCAAAATACAGGCAGTTGCAGAATAAATGTTGGTGCAAAATAGCCCGAAGAAGCACCAGTTCCTAATTTCAGTGTTCTTGGTGATGACTGTTACTGTAGAAAATTATATTCTTGTCAAACATCCGTATTTTTCCAACCCTTCCCACCTTCTCCTGAGGTGGTTGCGTTTCAGTGGAGGGAGAAGGATTATGTGGGGGGGATGAATGGCCATATTCTCTTTCTTTCTACATTAGTGTAATAACATGTAAGGATTCTTCAGTATAAGTAAGTAGTATTCTCTCTGTAAGACATTACACTGAAGAAAATAACCTAATGCTGTGGTTTAAATATTGTGTGAAATTCCTGACAGAAACTTTAGATAGGCCTAAATTTTCTAGATCCAAATAACACTGAATAAAGGGGAAATGATTACAGATTTTATAGATCCTCCTCCAACCCTCCTCTCAGGCTTTCTCACTCCTACTTTTGGTCACCTGAAATCACCTCTGTTCTTACCAGAGTCATCTTACCTTTCTTCTGACTTCCATCTTCCCCACAGCTGCTGCCTCTTTAAATAATTTCCTGGAGTCTTTCTTCTTGATCTTAGATATTTTCACAGATGCAATTGTATCCTTCTAAGACTTCCTAAATCTCACCTTGGTTTTGCTGTCTGCTGTAATTTGAGTGGCCACAAAATTGTTTTTGCGTAACTCTGACAGACATTTAATGTCACCTTAGTCCAAGGCCCACTTAAATCAGTGGGGAGACTTGTGCTAATTCGAGTGCACTTGAGATCTGAATCTCTGTGGAAGCTGCTGTGTGAAATGTGGGTTGCACAGCTGAACACCACAAAGGTTGTCAATACTTCCTTCATTTTTAATTTCTTTTTCTCATAGGTGGTACATCTGGCTCGAAACCTCATATACTTTGGCTTTTATAGTTTTAGTGAGCTCCTCAGACTGACCCGGACGCTGCTGGCAATCCTGGATATTGTTCAGGTTCCTATATCGTCCTACTTCGAAAGGCTGAGCAAGTTTCAGGATGGAGGTGAGAAAAGCAGCAAAATCTGTTATTCCAGCGTGCAGTTAGCTTTTTTTAGGTTGGAAATAATTTATGGAACATCTCATTACCCTTTCAAGGTTTTTTATGCACACATGACTCACCCACAGGAATGTATTGCGGGGTACGTTAAGAAGGTTGGGTGAAAAGGAACCTTCATGACTTGTGGTCACTGCCTTGGTGTTGCTGCTCCTTTGCTTATTTGCAACTGAACTTTCAGATTTTGTTCTGATCCTCAGTATTCCTTGTAGTGAACATTCCAGGCAAGTTCAAACAGCATCTGCCTGGGCACAGTGGCACAAATGTTTATCAGTCATCTTAGCGCTTCACGGAAAGGGAGAGTAAGATGTTACTGGTGCCCCAATTGCAGAAGCAGCAGAAGGAAGCCCAGAGGAGGATCCTCTGCATGTGTTGGTCAGTTTAGAATCTTCTTTCTTTAACCCCAGGACTATCCTGTATGACCCACTGCCTCTTCTCCCATGGCTTTCAACTGGGTTGAGGAATGAGCATGCCAGGAAGGTGCTGAAACTTAGCTGTTCAGTTTTCCTGTGTGTGGGGCTGAGGGCGCAGGAGGCTGACTGATGGCAAATTCTGTGTTAATATGTAGCTGGTGTTGCCAGCCAGCTGGCTCACAGCACCAAAATGGATGAGCTGTCTTATTTGAAACAATTATTTTGTATTTTCTCTGGGAGGCATTTTCCCAGCTTTGAGTTTTTCTAATCATCTTTCTGCTCAGTCACTCCCACAGATGCCCTGCAGGAATGTGCCCTCCTTCATAATGTTTTCCTGCTTTGAGGTTCACACATTCTGGAGAAGTTTAGACTGTCAGTGTCATCTCTGAACCAAGAAGTTTTATGCTTGGTTCTCTTGATCTTCCCTCCATCACTGCCAGTAGACTTTCCTGCAAACCTCTGGAAGTCTTTCCTGCAATGCAGTGCACACAGTCCTGCTGGAGCTGGCTGCAGTCCCTCCACAGCACCAGAGGAAAGACTGTATGTTCAGGCACTTGGAATTATGTTTTGCTTTTTTGTCCCTGAAAGACTGCATTGCAGACTCTCTTCTTAAATGGCTCTGGACACAGTTTGACTCCAGACACACTACTGGCAACATGGAACATGCCGATGTGGTTCTTCTGTTGAGTTCTCACTCTTCCCAAGTCTTCAGTCCTGATTATAAATCTCATTCCATGTTTTTAGTCACATTCATTACCCACAAAATCGTGTTTAATCCTTAATTCCCTTCTATTTCTGTTGAAGGCTTTCCTTGCCCTTTTGCATAGATATTCTCTCTGTTAGAAAACTGAGTTGTTGGAACAAGTTACTTGTTTTATTGGTTACCTGTCTTGGTTTTTTATTGTCTCTTTGAACTTACAATACTGGTCTCTTAGGCCATTAAAAAGGATTAAAGCAGAAATTAACTAAGTCTGGGTTTCTTTGAGGTTTTGGAAAACGTGTTGGAATTTTCTAGAATCAGAATGGTCTGTTAATTTTTTTTTTTTAAAGTGTTTTCTTATTCAGAACTTCCATAAAATACAGACAGATGGATAGTTCCCTGGCCTCCTTCAGGATGGTGGGAACCCTCCTTCCAGTCAGGTAGGGGTGAGGGTGACTTCTTGCCTTTAAAGAAGGTCAGAACTCACTCTTCCATATCTCTCCAGACTGCAGCAGGTCCAATACTCTGTGTCCCTCCAACACATTAATGCTCTCGGGGTGTGCAGGTTTACACAGCTTCTTTTTTTAAGGAAAATTACCTTCCTTGAGTTGCAAAACTCATTACATTGATGTGCTTTAAACAAACAAACAAGAAGGTAAGGTTGTATCTGTTGTGATTTTGTGTATATACTTTAGATGGATGGAAGTAAATTATAAGTTTGAGAGTTTATAAAAATTGTGGGGTTTTGTTTGGGGTTTTATGTTTGTTTGTTGGGTTTTTTTTCTTTAAAGCATCCAGTCAGTGATCACAAATGTCTGGGCATTAGCTTAAATCAGTAGGAACATGTATTTCGTTCTTTGAGCTTAGAGCTTTGAAACGTAGCTCTAAACTCCAATTTTGACAAACACTGACAGCCAATCATGATGCCTGAGATTGGTTATTGGTCTAAAGAAATACATTTAAATTTTATCAAGCATTAGGATCTGATCCTGTAACTCTAACGTGGGAAAGTGCTGCTGAATACCAGCTTCAATATTCTGTATATTTTAATTTTCATCACTATCTTATTGTAAATTTTCATAGAATAATATTAAATGGATATTTAACAGCAATATTTTGTCAATAATTATGCCAATTCAGAAATGCATTTGTTTTCAGATTCTAGGAAGAGAGACTTGAAAGGAGGCTTGACCAAATGGAAAAGTCATGTAATTCCTATACTTCAGCTGTAGTAGATAGAAGGTGGCATCCCTACAGAAGAATTTTGGTTAGGATTTATGTATTTCATATGACAGATCTTGCCTTTTAGTTTTGTTAAAAAGTAGTGATTTCCATGGGAAAATCAGTGCTGAATAAATTCGGGAACAGATAGGTTATACTACCTTTCCATTATTGCCCTTGACTTGTTCCGGGCCAGGAACAACAAAACGCTTCCAACATCTGGTTCCTGGAATGTGAAGTTGTAGGGATCTGCTGAGTTTTATTTTTGACTGGTTCGACCAGTACAAAAAACTGTCATCAGGAATTCGGGAAGTACATTAAGGATGGGTGGAAGAATGTGGTGAGTCTTGGCTGTGGGAATCCTGCCTGGAGTTTTGCACCTCGAAGTTGAAACAACCAGATATTCAATCAGCAACCTGGTGCCTTCTTCCATGTTTAATATTTATTTCTTAAATAGACTCACTTATTTCAGTAACATTACTTGCTAAGTAAGGAATTATATGTGACAAGTGTTGAACTGTTGACGCAAATTTGCAAAATGGGATGTATTTTTAGGCTTAGTTGCATGAAGACTTAATTAACCTTTTACCTTAAGATGTCATTTTCTGTGCTTTGCTGAAGTTTTGAGCCCCCTCGGTGGCTGAGGTAGTCCTTCATATTTTGTGGGAGTTTTTCTCTATCTTGGTTCTGAAAAGATTCTAAAATGATCAGGGAATCATGGTATGACTTGGGTTGGAAGAGACCTTAAAGACCGTCTCATTTCAACCTCTTGCCAAGCCAGGGACACCTTCCACTAGCCCAGGTTGCTCAGAGCCCCATCCAACCTGGCCTTGGACACTTCCAGGGATGGGGCAGCCACAGCTTCTCTGGGCAACCTGTGCCAGGGCCTCCCCACCCTCACAGGGAAGAATTTCTTTCTAATATCCAATCTACATCTACTCTTTGTCAGTTTGAAGCCTTTCCCCCTTGTCCTGTTGATCCTTATATTAATGTAAATGTTATGCCTTGCTTGCTTTAAAAAGCTTGATTTTAATGCCACTGTCAGTTCCTTCACCCAGAATTAAATTAGCATGCATGTAGTTTTCAGGTGTGACCTTATTTGACGGAGACAGATTGGGGAAAGTTGGCTGGAAACATTTGTGAGAAAAGATCCTGGAAAAAGTAATGATGTGTATTTTTGGAAATGCTTCTTACCTAGATTGCATCCTAAAAATGAATTGACTTGAAAATGTTGCAACCAGCTTCTTTTTTGTTTCAGTCACTGTGTCTTAACTTTGAATAATTTTCATGGTTATTTGAAGCTTTTTTCTGTTCCTTTCCCCTCCCCCCCTTTTTTTTTAGATTCTAAAAAGAAATAAATATGGGGTTTACAAAATATACTACTTGTATCCTAAAGAGGCTTTTTTTTTCTTAAGGACAAAGGGAGGACTTTATTTAGTAGTGCTGTCATTCTGGCACCTTTAAACAACATTATAATCTCTTGCAGTTTTAATTAAAAGGTAAAATCATTGCTTTCCTAGTAAGTGCACCCTGCTGTATCATTCCAGAGTAAGGAGCCAATCTGCCTTGTCCAATACTGCTGATTTAGCCTCTGTGAATTAAAAAGCACATCTTTCTCTAGGTGCTATTTGATCTTTCAAACAGCTGATTTTAGTCAAACCATGCAACTACAGCTTATGTCAGGTCTGAAAGACGAAGCAACATGGTGGGAGTAGTAGGTGAGCTACACGTTTGCCATGTGGCTCAGTGCTATTTGATTGTTTGGGAATGAGAATAAGGACATGCAAGGAAATACATCCTTGAATTTAAGCTGCATATGTCTTGGGATGCAGGTCACAGTGCTGGGCATCAATTGAAAAAGCCCTCAGTGGTGCAGTCCTTATCTGCAGAGTACCCGCAGACTAAGTCTGTCCCTCGGGAGCTCTGTGTAAATGGCTACAATTTTCCTGAGCCAGAGTCCACTGACATCAGTGAGAGTCTTTTGGTTCTGTTTGCTGAGCCTTCTTGAACAAACTGTTTTTAAAAACTATCTGTAATAAGCTCCAATTGCTCCTGCCTCTGTGATTCTCACATGAAATGTGTTGCTCATTGAAATGAAATGCATCATGACAAGTGTGTGTCACGCTGCAAGCTTTCATAGAATAGAATCATAGAGTGTCCTGGGTTAGAGGAGGTGTTAAAGATCATCTTGTTCCAACCCCCTGCCATGGGCAGGGACACCTTCCACTATCCCAGGTTGCTCAGAGCCCCATCCAACCTGGCCTCGGACACTTCCAGGGATGGGGCAACCACAGCTTCTCTGGGCAACCTGTGCCAGGGCCTCACCACCCTCACAGGAAGGAAAGAATTTCTCTGTAATATCCAAACAAAACCTACTGTCTCAGTTTGAAGCCATTCCCCCTTGTCCTGTCACTCCATGCCCTTGGATATAGTCTCTCTCCATCTTCCTTGTGGACTCCCTTCAGGCCCTGGAAGGCCACAATTAGGTCACCCCAAAGCCTTCTCTTCTCCAGGCTGAACAATCCCAACTCTCTCAGCCTTTCCTCACAGCAGAGCTGCTCCATCCCTCTGATCATCTTGGTGTTCCCCTCCTCTGGACTTGCTCCAGCAGCTCCATGTCCTTGCTGTGCTGGGCCCCCAGAGCTGGAGGCAGCACTGCAGCGGGGTCTCACCAGAGCGGGGCAGGGGGACAGAATCCCCCCTCTCCTGCTGCCCACAGTTTTGGATGCAGCCCAGGGCACGGGGAGGTTCTGGATCCAGCCGGTCACCCACCAGCACCCCCAAGTCCTTCTCCCTGGGGCTGCTCCATCTGTTCATCCCCAGCCTGGACTGATACCAGGGATTGTACCAACCCAGGTGCAGCACCAGCACTTGGTGTTGTTAAACCTCATGAAATTCCCGTGGGCTTCTTCTGAGATCGTCCCGCTGCTTTGCTGTGAGATGTCCCAAAGATTCATCCCTGAAAGGGATCAGAATAGGGAAGCATTCACTCTCTCCTGAAGACTTCAGCACTGGTGGGCTACCATCTCTCTGCAAAGGTGTGTTTGTGTATCCTTATGTCAGGGCATTCTTGTCCTGTTTTCTATCCCTTGGACACATCCCAGGAGCTCAGTCCTTCAGCTCCAACTGAGCAAGACATTGGGTAGCATTTTCTTCCAGCCCTCTTGGCTGCAAGCAGGGGTGCACAGTGCTTAGAAGCACCAGTAAGACCACTAGGACAGGGTTGAGAACGAGGTTGGACCCGCCTTTTCTCTGCTTTATTTGGGTCCTTAGTGATCCAGAAGGACCAGATTTCATCCATGACTATTAGAAATGACAATGTTGTTTCTCAGCCCTGTCTCTTAGCTGCTCTTTTGTCTAGTTAACAATTGGAAATATCTTCTTGAGGCATACTTTGATTAGCAGAGCTAATGAGGCAGTGGCTGTCTGGCAGACTGGAGCAGTAATTCAAACCAGTGGTTTATGAGAAAAGAAGGATTACAAGAGGAAAAAAAAGATTTAACCCTTAGGAGAGTTACCTGTGTCAGTCACAGATGTCTTCAGTGAAGCAACTGCAGAGCACTGTCAGACCAAAGGGGAGGTCATTCTGAGAGCTTAATTCTGTGGCATGAACCATTTCTCTTTCACCCTTATTCTCTCTCTCATCATGAGCCCTGTGCATTAATGTGATTCCAGAGGCCATTGCTCTTCTAGGAATCAATATCCCTCTTACAGATGTAGCTCAACTAGAAGGCTTGATTCCCATGATGCTTTTTATCTTCAAGGCTGGCGTGCTGACGGATGTTGTTTTGTTTTTTTTTCCCTTTGCCTAATGTCCATGGCATGGAAGCCATGCTTGACACTGCTTTATGGTTTTGGGGATAGGCAAAATCAACAGAACCTGCAGAATGTCAGCAGGAGGTGAAGTTTGGTGGAGTTTCACCATGGCTGGGCAGCAGTGAGTTTGTATTACGAGAAGGGAAGGCAGGTCAGTGGAGGCTGGAGAGGCCAGATTCACTCAGGGAGTGGGTAGCAAATGTATATGCATTGCATATTGTAGGGTTTTTTCTCCGTTTGTTTTGCCTCATTATTTCTGAGGACTATAAAAGGTAGCAGTGGCACCTCACCATGTCTCCTTAATGCCATGCATTAGGTTTTCTGGGAGGCTTACCTGAGGGTCAGCTAGTTATTAAGCGATGAAAAATGGTTTAGTGAAGACATAAAGTGTGATTCTTGGCCTGTTTATGGTAGGTTCTGAGATCTTTATGAACAAATTCTGTAGAAAACCTGTAAAAATTAATACCTCTTTCACAAACAGAGCTGTAAGGCTTAATGCTTCTGGCAAATAATATACAGCTCTAAAGGATTTGAAATAAAATGTGTTCCTTTAGGTGCTGAAGTATGGTTATTATATGTCTTAAAAATGGCTATAACTTTTCATGCAGAAAAATTAAACTGCATGAAGCAATGCAGCCAAATCAGCAGAGGCAAAGAAATGTAGAGCTAAAGCTGCCACAGGGTTTTTAATTTTGCCCTTGGTAACCAGACATTGCTGCACAAGCTGTTCCCTGCTGGAGGATCCCCAAGGACTGCTGGTGTTGTGTGCTTTAGGATGACACTGAAGCTTTAGGAAGCTTGTGGTGGAGCAATAGTTTAGGTCTGACCGAAAGCCACAAAGCCAAGGCTGCTTGGAGTCTTGCTGTTCCAATTAGTGCCTTAAAACCTGGTTGAACACACACTGGCACATGAGTTGAGACAACCTGAACCATTTTTCTGCTGAAAACTCACTTTGATGATGGGAAAAGTTTTGGACTTTCAGCATCATGGCAAGATCTCTGTCCTAATGTGGTAGCGAGCTTGGAAACCAGCCTAAATCTCCCCCAGTACACTGGCAAAATTGGGGTTTGCCTCAGCAGGGCTACAGTGGGTAAAAGTGAAATTCATGGGGAAAAGTGAGAGTGGCTGACGAGGACTGTGAAGGCTTTGGGACTTTGTTGGGTGGTGGATGGGGAAGGAGGCCTTCAGGGCCTCAACATGACCCGGCTGTGTGCTCTGGCACCCGGAAACCTTCTGTGTGCTGAGCTGCACCCAAAGCTGTGAGGGCAGAAATTCTTCCTTGGGAGGATGGTGGAGCCCTGGCACAGGTTGCCCAGAGAAGCTGTGGCTGCCCCCTCCCTGAAAGTGTCCAAGGCCAGGTTGGATGGGGCTCTGAGCAACCTGGGATAGTGGAAGGTGTCCCTGCCCATGGCAGATGATCTTTCAGGTCCCTTCCAACCCAAACCCTACAGTCTCTGGTTCTCTATGGCAGCTCCCATTTAGGTACTTACTTTCCAGAAGCATTGAGCATCCAGCTTTTCCCATCCCTAATGAAGCTGCTGAGAGTTAAAATCCTTTTGAAGCTATAGGCACTTATCAAAATTCTGAGGAGGGAGATGAGCGCCATGGAAAACTGTTCAAGCTAAAAACAGCTGGGCAGTTTTGAAAACTGAGTCCTGGGAATCCATCTTTGACCCCTCTGTGTTGAGGAAGACTAAACAGCAATGTAAGAACCTACCGCACAGTTCTCTGCACTTTGTGTGAAATACCCCAAATTCTGTGGGTGCTGGAGCCCAGACTGAGGATTCTGCACATCAGTTGGCTGGGAACAATTTAAAGAAAAGGCATAGATTGCCAGCTGCCTTTGACAGTTGTTTTTCCTACTGAATATGGTATTTTGTCACTTACCATCCATACTGCATGGCCTAGCAGATTGTTGTTTACTTTTCTATTCTGCTTTTAGAATTTTTTTGCAACCAGTAAATGACTTATCAAGAAAATATGTTTATGTAGAAAATGAAGTGTCAAATTATCCACTGTTTTGATTACTTGGGTGGTTGTTATTTTTTTCCCATAATTGACTCCTCTGAAAAGCCTTTCTTCTCAAAGAGGTCGTTGTGTTGTCAATCGTGCCAAATTGTATGAGATTATGTGCTGCAGTTTTGTGACAGAAACTGATACTCATTAGGAAGTTGTGATCACCGTAATAAAAAGTAATGAAAAGGAGATGCACAGTTGTCTTTTCAAAACATGACAAGCATTCTCTTCTTTCCTGTTCTTTCAGCATCTGCCAATCTGCAGCTCCTTTAAATTACCACTTGTGCATAGTGATTTCTTTATGACTAACCTTGTGAGACTGTACATTCAACAGGAGACCTTCCTAATGGGCCCACTGCTTAGGGAAGGCTCTTGGCATCTGGCTCGTGTTGGCAGAGGGGAAGGGAAAACTGGAGAAAAGATTCATGGAGGTTGCCTCGCGCTGTTTTCCTCTGTTGGTCAGTCACGGCTCTGAGCACTTCTGCAGTGGTTTGCCAGTGAGGGAGGTGGTTGGTTGCTCACACCAACGCTGTGACATTGCGATGACCACTGTCTCCCTGCCATGCTTCACAGACTTATATAAATGTTAACACCTTGACCTCAAAGCAAACAACAAAAGCTGAGGTCAGCAGGTTAAGGGTGGCAGTCCCACATGGAGGCACAGCTCAGGCTTCTCTGGCGAAGTGCACACAAAAGTAATCAGGGTTCTCATCTGCTTGCTCTCTCTCATGATTTAGCTCAGTTAACCAGCTGAGGCAGTAAGTTAATTTTTCTTTGGTCATTGGTATTCAGGAAGCACTTCGGAGCTTTGACTAAGATCAGGGCTCCCTTATTTTAGTCATTGTGTGCATATGTACTAAGAACTTAAATCTCTTTTATTGAGCCAGTGTATTTTGTCTTGCATTGTTGCAGGCTTAGCTGACATAGTCACTCTTTAAGCCTCAGTAACCTTCCTGTGTGCCTTACCTCAGAGGCACACACCCTTCCCTGCTGAGATAACTGTATTAAAGCCAAGAGGACACAAAAGCATAGCAAGGAGAAGCAGCTCACTAGCAAGACTGCTGTGGCCCTTCGTGTTTGTGAGTGACAGATTTAAATCCGTGCTTAACTCAGTCTAGACTTGCAAGGCTGGACTGANGGTATTTTGGAAGAGAAGCTACTGCACGCTCTTTATGTCCATGAATGATCCCCATGCCTTCTTTCACAGAGCAGAGCAGTTCCTCTCAGATGCTGAGACACATCAGCAGCCTCACTGCCAGCCCTGAATGTGCTCTTTGACTGCTGTCTGCTCTGCTCCTTAGAGATGGTTACATTTCATCAGCACCCTACAAAACACGGTTGTTAAAATACCTTTCCTGAAAAGAAGTGCTGAATTGCTCCAGTTGCTGTAGCATTTCGGCTCTGGGAGTGTTCTCCCCAGGCCTGCTCTGAATTAATTGAGAATTATGATCACAACCAGGCAGCTAGTTAGAAAGTTTTTGAAGATGGGTGCACCCCTGACACCTTAGCTCACTGCTGTTATTGACAGAAATCACGCAGTATTGAGCCACGACCCATTTCACTGTAAATACTGAACTGGATTAAGTAGACTTTTCTCTCACTGGAATCCTTTCCTGTGCATTAATGAACTACAACTTGAAATGGCAGGGATAATAAGCACCACCTTAATCCTCCCTTGCTTTCCTGCTTCTGCTTGTTGAGAATCAGTTGCATGAAGGTCAGCAGTAAAGGAATGTTGTGGACAGAAGGTTTATCCTTATCAACGAGGCTGTTGGGATTTGTACTGGTTTGTACCATCTTTGACCACTGGTGTTCCGTGGGTAAGAGGAAAGGACAGCACTAATTTCTTTCTATTTCCCAGATGCTTTCCTAGGCTCCAAAATCACGTTTAGTGCCTCACAGTGTTTGTTATTTCAGGGGCCTCTCACTGTCCTTTCTAGAGGTGGAGAAGGTGGTCTTATTTATGGAAGTCATCCTGAAACGCAAGAGAGAGTGGCTAATTCCTTGGTCATGGAGAGAGTTCAGTCCCCTCCCTTGCCATGCCTGTGCAGCACCCCAGTGATAGCTGAGACAACAAGCCAGATGTGTGCTCTAGACAAAATCCCAGCTTGCTTTCTCTGGGAATTTGAGGTCCACTCAAGATGTTGTCTGATTCCTTATCCAGAAACCACTAACTTCTTTGTTAACTATACACGGAGTAGACTTTGGTCTTGAAGGGTGAGCAGGAGCTTTTCAAGATAAAGTGGAATTCTTCTGCCTCATTTAGGACAAACTGCAGTTTTATCTAGTTTTTGAAAGAGTATCTTCTGGACTTGTCTTAGTCTTAAGTGGTTTAATTATCATTACCCCCATTGAGTGAAGATGTTCAATAAAGAATTACCAAGTGTTCCAAATACCCTCTATTTATATACAGAGGGAAAGGGCTTCTTTTGAAACCATGTTGTGATGACTTCTGAACTGAGATGTAGAGCAGAGGTTATTACGGGCCATGAAGCAGCTGTGCAACCTACAGGTCTTGTGATGGACATCAGCATCAAGGACAGGATGAAACAAGTAATGTCACTTATTTCAGTGTTTGAAGACGAAGAAGATGCAAAAAGTCAGTTTAACTGAAGGTACTTGAAGGGTTGAAGGTCCTCCACTTGGGCCTGTAGCTTTACACAGGTGTACTGAATAGTGGTCAATGCAAATAACCGTGTAAGCACACTGGGAGAAAGGGGTTGGGGAGTGGAAGAGAAAGATATGTCCATACTGTTATTCCCAAGCTGTTTTATTTGATTTGAAAGGAAAACGTACTGTTTTCGTTTTGCCACAAGAAGGGTATTTGGAATGATTTTACTTACTTTATGCTGGTGTAAGCAGTTAGAACTTTCTATGCCTGCCTAAAGTGAGGACTCAGCCCGCAGTTTGACTTCTAGCTTCTTTTTCCTGACATCATGCAAAGTCAGAAATACATTTTCCCCTTTCCTTTGTAGCGACTTGACGTGTTATTTTCAAAAGACCGATTCAGAGCGATTGCACACCAGACCAGATGCCGAATGGGACCTTAAACCTGACACTAATCTGCCTCATTCACTTTGAAAAAGCAAATTCTTTGTGCCTTGTCCTTTTAAAGTCAGGGCTGAAGTCATCCTCTTTTCCTGCATGCAGTACTTGAGCTCTATGGATTGAAGAAAGAAGGGCATAAGAGGAGGATATTGCCAACAAAAATAAAATAGAGCTTTGGCTTTTTACAGCAGATTATCTGGGAAGAGGGTCTCTCTTCAGTGGGAGTAAAGCTTGTCCATGGCGTGGTGATTAAAGTGTACTAAAAGACATACAAGAACTATTCAGGCTTCTCTCAGCAAAGATCCGTTTCCTTCAGTCTTTTCTTTGGTGTAATCCAGGTCTTGGCACTCTTTCTGTGAAGAGATGCTGTCCTTCCCTTCCTTCCCTCCATTCATTCCTATCTGTGCTTTGCAAGAAAGCAATATAATTCGTGTAGGTAGGTAGCACGATATTCTCATTCTTTCTTCTCCCCACCTTTGTTAGAAGATAGTCATTGATTCACTGACATGCTGTTCACATCAAAATTCACTACAAAAACCAGTATAATCTGTGGGAACAGAGGTATTTCTTGGTAGATTTTGCTGAAGCAGCATCAGTGATAGGTACCATTGCAACTAGATTGGATAAAGTTTCTGCCACATGAATATAAAATAAGTTTTCCCCTTACGTATGACTGACTTATGAAGGACACTGTGATTACAGATACTAGTTTGACCTTCAGGACAGCCTTCAAGCCTGGCATTCCCCTGGGACTACTTAATTATTCTTAAAAACAGGTTAAACAAACTTCTTTAAGAAATTATCTTAGATGTAGATAATATACCTTCAGGCAAAAGGAATGGGTTAGGTGAACTACTAAGATTTCTTTAGCTCTAGTTTTTATGATTTATTGAGCATGTTAACAGAGCTCTGGAAATATTCTGGCATATTTTCCACCTGCTGACCTGAAAGGAGTCACACCTGTAAGAAATGTCACCTCGGAAAATCAGTATAGGAAATTTGTCCCTAAACCACTGGATAATTTGAATTCATTCCTTCTCCTGAGTTTGGTCAGCAGTTGAGGAGTTCTTATTCAGTATGCCTGTTGGGACTGGAAAGGGGGTTTGATGACATGGGGATGTGTGGGATATACAGCTTTGTAAGCAAGCTTTACACATGGCATATATATATGTTTTTGTTTAATGCATAGGAAACAACGTTATGAGGACCATCCATGGGGTAGGAGAGATGATGACCCAGATGGTGCTGAGCAGAGGGTCTGTGTTTCCCATCAGCACCCCTGATATACAGCCAAGCATTCACCCAAGCAAGCAAGCCAGCCCTGCAGACAGCGAAGATGTGATAGTAATGGACACCAAGCTGAAAATCATAGAGATTTTGCAGGTAATAATGATTGGTGAAATGTTGCGTAGCAAACATTTCACAGGTCTTGACTTATTCACATAATGGCAAATTCTTGCTATTCACTGGGCTGTTCACTCTAAAAATAACTCTTTGGTGTGAGGAAGAATACTCCTCTGTGTGAACAGCACACGTTTGCTTTGTGTAGCAAATCCAAATTTCTGCCTTGGGCAGTTCCTTACTTACGCCCTGAAGGAATGTTTCAGTGTTTTCTATAAATTCTGTGGATCTGCTGGTACCGTTTTCACTTTTGAAGGAGCCCGTTGGTTCCGACTTCTCATAGGTGATTTAGATTTTTCTAATTGCTTGTCATCTGAAAGGCTCTCAGTTGTTGGAGCATCCTCAGTACTGCCTTCTTTGGTTTAAAACTTACGGCACAGGACAGTGTTACAAAGCAATCCCCTAAATAATACCAGTCTTGTCTATTGCTTCTCATTGTCATTTGTTTCTCTGACTGAATTTCTGTCCTTACTGTCTTGCTTTACTGATTGATGTCTGAGAGGATGATTCCAGGACCTTGTCCTGTGCATTCCCTGAGAGAATCACATTTTGTCTCATCCTTTGCTTTTTCACAGCACATTCAGTGCAGGAGCACCCAGGATTGGAGAGCGTTTAATCCTAATTTGTTACTTAATCTGTGGTTTGTTGGTTATGGGTTTTAGTCAAATTACTGCACATTAGCAAGTTTTTGTATGCTGAGTGAATCACAGTGAATGTGCATATATATGATCCTAGTTCACAAGAAATACAAAATAATTCAGTTTCATTTAATATGCAATGAAGGAGGATTAATTTAAATCACGTTACCATTCATAATTAGACTTAAAGACTATTTTAGATTTATTGTATTATCATGCATAGCTAGTACAATGGTGATTAAAGCTATTCTAGTCTAAGAAGAAGTAATTCAGTTTATAATAATTTAATTCCCAATCTATCCTCCTATTGCTTTAAGTAAAGGCTTTTTTACTTATGAGTTTCCATTCTGCCCTCAGCCAGAATTAAACAGATGGCCTGAGAGACTTAGTTGACTATGTGTGGACTTGCAAAACTCTTATTTGTAAAAATCCTACTTGTACAATTACGGGGTAACTTGATCGTGGAAAACAAACAAATCCTATTGCAGTGGGTCTGGGAAGTGTGTTTGACTTTAGTTGTAGACCAAAGAAACAAGTTGCCACCATTTGTCACTTTTCAGATGACCTGTTGCCTCCGCCTTGGTAAAGAAACACGTGCTTTCATCCCCACTGGTTGTAAAATATGTTAAATGATCTTAAAGCTGTTTGATTGTGCGCTTGCATTTCCTGTGGGCAGGGAGCATCCCTGTGGGATACACTGGAAGTCAGTTGAAGGGCGGTCAGTTCTCCAAGTGACTTAAATTGGCACTAATGTTTCCAGCCTGGCTATTTTCCTCACTTTTCCAATATAGAAGTAGCACTTCCAGGTCTGAATTAGGATTTTTCCCGTATGGCTTTCCAGTTTGACAGCTGAGGAAGAGAAGGGCACCTGTCAGGCATCTGGGAGGGTGAACCTTGAGCCTATCTTCGCTTTCTGCCCCACTTCTTGTCTTCATGGGGCATTGGAAGTGCAGCTGAAATGTGAAGTAATTGGTGTCAACATGGCTTGACAGAAGAAAAGTCTTACTTAAAACTTCTTTTTTTCTTTTTTTTTTTTATTCTTGTAGTTTATTCTCAGTGTCAGACTGGACTATAGAATATCCTACATGCTGTCTATCTATAAGAGAGAGTTTGGGGAAAACAATGAAAATGTTGATTGCTCCACAACATCCCCACCTGACACACCAGGGACTCCCTCAGGTAAATGTTGCTGTTGTCTCGCAGTGTAAAATAATTCCATGTAGAATTAGACTGCAAACAATGAGTTTAATTACACCAGAAAGACACACGCTGCTTGAAGTGGAAAAGCTTGTGGGAAAAAGAAAATTTTAAGGAATTCCACGAAAATTAGATTTTTTTTGCTGGCCTCTCCTCCTCTAACAAAAATGCGATTCTTTTTTCCCTGTTGTGATGTTTTGTTCTCTTATTTGTGCTCTTCCCAAGACACTGCACGGTGACAAATGGAGCGGAGGGTAGATCAGGAAGAATGGTTGGGGTTGGATGAGGACAGATTTAGGTGAGGTGAATGTGGTACAGGAATGAAGCGGCTTTTCAGGGAGCCTTCCCGTGCTCATGGAAGCACTCAAAAGGTCTGTGTGAACACCTGGAAGTCAGGGAGAATTGCTCTAATTGGAGGTGGGCACATATTATAATACAGGACGGTATATTATATTAAAGGTATTCTAAAGGAAAATGTCAGTGTGGTACATGATTTGGTTTATGATAAATATTCTAAAATTCATGTATGTGCTTTGGAGGGGTTGGCTTATCTAACCAAAAAATTTTAATAATCTCTGTCATTTGTGGCTCACTGCTGGTGGTTAGTACAGCTCTTAGGACCACGTGGCTTTGGTTCATCCCTGCAATTTGGCCCTTCCTCAGTAATAGTAAAACCTGTCCTGTTTCTTCCCTGCTACTCTTGCAGACAGCAAATTTTGCCTAGTTGAGGAATGACTAGTTAGACCTTTCCTTGATACTATCTGCTTTAAAGAGGAACAGAGTTCCATTAGGCTGTGCAGATTAAACACTGATCACCGGCTTTTTTTTTGTTTGTTTGTTCATTTTAATTTTATTTTGATTTTTTTTTTTCCCGCCCCCAGCAATTGTTCCTGACATAGATGAAATTGCAGCTCAGGCTGAAACCATGTTTGCTGGCAGGTACATTCTCTGAAGCTCTACCTCTGTGTGTGTATATCTGTTTGTTGGTATTTCTCATGGACAGCCTCTGTTTATTCCGTGCTTGTTTTCACACCCCTTCCTCTCCCTTTGGCTGCTTGTTGTTGTATAACCTATACATAGACAGAAAGGACCTGGATTTCAAACAAGGATACAAGGTCTGGATGGCTGTGGGATTGGAAATGGCCACCCTCTTAGTTGTAAGAGAGTTGGTAGAGGAAGTTTTTTGCCATGTTCCCAAAGGCAGCTGGGGAATGGTGCACAGGAGTACTGGGCTAAAACACAATAATTATTTATTTATCTTATAATACCTCACACAGGTGCTCCTGAAGAAAGCCTTTTTTTTCCCTAGTGTGCCTTCTGGATCAGTAGGTTACTGCTGACCCTCGGTATTTCTCTTAGACCTGGTGTAATTGCACTTTTTGTTTTAACGTATTTAGAAAATTACGTCAACAATAATCTCTTTCCAATGACTCCTCAAATCAGGAGTGGACCACTTGCCATGATCTTCTGGACCACCAGAGGCCTGTACATCACAAGTTATGCTTGCAGAGTTTGGGAAGAGATTTCAGCTACACTGTGAACAGGGGAGGGGGAAAAAAAAAAAGCATGGAAAACACTCACACTGGAGAGTTATTACCATTATCACTATATTGGTTTAATTTTATGGGTATAATTATAATTATACCAGTAAAAATTAAATTCCATTTAGACAAGGCCGTAGACTTTAAAGTTTTTCTGGGAGCTAGGGAGAAGGATCTGCAATGTGGGCACTGTGATCTTTCCTCTCTCAGTCTCTTATGCCTTCTCAGTCTTTACCAGCAGAAGCAATGCCTCCAAGTCCTCTCCCTGAACTCCCATAATGTAAAACAACACACAGCCTTTGGCATCTGCATCTTTAAAATGAACAGAGAGACTGAATGGTTTCTTGGAAACATTACTTCTGCTTTGATATGTTAAGTGTAAATCTGCTTTCTGCCGTTCCACTTTATGAATATGACTCCAGAAATGTGATGCTTTTGGCAATTCTTGCTATTTTTGATCTTATTTTTTCTTAAATGAAATTTTAATAGCAGCTGAAAAAGGAAGGACTGAAAAGAAAAGGGTCAAATTAGTATCTTGTGAAATGCAGTTTACTTCATTTAATTTGGATTGGGGATGAGCTTGGCATAACTTACCCAAAACATAAATTAATGTTTTTGCAATATGGATTTTAATCACGATATTTGACACATTTCACATATACTTCCTTGCATTCCATAGTGTCCATTCTGCTACAAGATTGCTGCAGCAGCACATAACTGCAGGATTCAAGTCCTTATAAAATATGTTCAAGTGGTATTTATAGTTTCCTTCCTGCAGCAGATTTGATTTGATTTTAAGAGCTCTGTCAAATGAAGGTTGTGTGTACAGGGATACTTATGTATAAAGCTTTAATTTTTTCTGATTTATTTTACTTTATTGGGTGCTGTTTTCCCCCTCGTTTTTCTTGCAGAAAAGAGAAGAATGCAGTTCAGCTGGATGATGAAGGGGGCAGAACTTTCTTGCGGGTCCTCATCCACCTCATCATGCATGACTACCCTCCGCTGCTCTCAGGTGCTCTGCACCTCCTGTTTAAGCACTTCAGCCAGAGAGCAGAAGTTCTGCAAGCATTTAAACAGGTATGGATGGGCACAGCGTTATTCCAGGAAACCGGAATGCAGGGAGTCTTTCCAAAGGCAGCTCTGCCACTCAAACTCCTGGTTGTTGCACGGCCGTGTTGTTTCCTTAGAGGTCCAGTACCAGCAGACTTCTTTGCCCATACATGTGCTGGTGTGTATTAGAGCTGTGCACCCAGAAACAGTTATTTCTGTGCACCCAGAAATAGTTATTTCTGGCGTTGCATCCACCAGGGAAAATGCGGGTCCGTGGTGAGCATCTCACCCGGTGGAGTGATCCCTCAGGGACAGAGTCAGTGCCTCGTGTTTGGCGAGCAGGGCAACAGGTGTTGGCAGTAAGACTTTCCCGTCCTCTGGGCTGCTGAGGCTGGGGATAAAGCTCTTTTGTTATCCAGGTGGTGTTTGCAGCTCTAATTCAGGTGTCTTTGCACCGTGCTCCGCCGCCTGATAGAGATATGCCCGAATACCAGGAAGGCAGTAACGGAGCCGAGCCTGTTTCCAGCTTTTGTTCTTCCCCTTTGATAACGGTGCATGTGCAGGCTCCATGTGTCAGTGGATTAGGATGGGGAGATCTGATGTCATGGGGCTGGGTGACAGAGACATCTGTGTTACGTAACCCTTCAGAACATATGTTGATAAGACCATCTGATGCTTATTTCAGGAGCTTGATAGCCTGTTGTCTCATCGTTATGTAAGATGGGGAGGTTTCTCTTGCTTAAAAGCAGATGATTGATAAAGACCTGAAAAGCTTTTGTTTAATGTTTTTGTTGTGCAGCATAATGGCCTCCCACCAGATATTTAAAGTTAGGCCCCGCTGGTTAGTGGCATAAATAGCTGTTATTCCCAGGTAAGCAAGGGCCGAATTGCCTAACATGTTTTTGTACAGGAAAAGGCTAATTGAGAAATAAACCAAAAAAAACAAACCCTGCAGAGAACATGGAATATGAATGTCTGCGGATGAGCAGCATTCATAAATCTTGAAAAATAACAAGGTTTTGCCAAGCCAAGAGAGCTGATGATGAAAACTTTGTTACACAGTAGTGAATATTTGCCTGTATGTAATGCTGTGGTTTGTTTTGTTTTAAAAAGAATATCCCCATCAGTGTTCTTGTTTGCCATGTGACCTTAATCTTTTACATAAGTATGATGTCTTAGTAGTGTTTATTGATTTACTGTGAAGATTGCTGTTAGTTTTTTTGAATATTATCTTCATTAATAATCTTGGTGGAACAGAGAGCGTTACAAAGAAAGAAAATGTGTAGGTCATGCTAAATCAAGAGCTACAAATAACTGACAAAACCCAGAGAACTTGAGCAGTACAAAAGAAAGGTAAAAATGAGATTAATCTAAGTAAGAGGCAACCACTCAGATGGTGAGAAATTACATGAACCTGGAAGTCAGTTTGTCAGCCATATGCAAATAAGTTTTTCTACTCTGGCCTCACAGTTACTTTTCAATATTTGATTATGGTGATGTAGGTGATCATTAAAGTTGCTGGCCATTCCGGCTTTTCTTTGGATGCCCTGATTCCTTGTCCAATCATCCTTTTTTTTGGTCTTTTTCTTCTGAAGTAGTGTGCTGCAGGATTAGTTATTTCTAACGGTAGGTGCTTTAATAGCACGCAACTGCTGTTTTAATGCCATGAGGATCATAATCAGTGCATCAGAGCTCACTCTGAGCTTGTAAACTGCTTGTGCTGAAAATGTTTTGCAGTGGTGCAGAAAGAAGGTGAGAGAATGTTGTGAATGTTATAACTATCCTGTTTCAGGCAACTCCAGTCTCTGGCTCTGCCAAAGGCTTTGGATGAATGGGGGCCAAAAGCCTGTGTGTGTGCCATGTTTCTATTTCATAGAGAAGGTTGCATGAAGCACCTGAAAAGAGAGGCTTAGAAAGGGAACTCTCAAGCAAACTACCCAGGCGTAAGCGCTGGTGCTGCTGCTGTGATAGCTTTCCAATTTTCTCTATTTCCAGGTTCAGCTGCTGGTGTCCAATCAAGATGTGGATAACTACAAGCAAATCAAGGCTGATCTCGATCAGCTCCGTCTGACTGTGGAAAAATCAGAATTGTGGGTTGAGAAGAGCAGCAATTATGAGAGTGGAGAAGTGGGAGACAATCAGACCAAAGGGGGAGAGGAGCCACTGGAGGTGGGTTTAAAGCCTTTGCTGTCAGAGTTGTTTCAATATTGATGGGTAGTTTCATGACCAACTGCAAAACTGTGGCCTGGTTAACCAAAGTAGCAAAGTGAGAATGTGCAGGATTCTGGCTGAGCTGTAGGAATAGACAGAAAAGGAAATAAAATCTTTTTTATCAGTGTGTTCAGTATTCTTTTCCTGCTGCTTTCAGTAACTGTGTTCTTAGGTCCCAGGGCTGCCTTCCTTTCTGGATAAGGGAGCAAACCACAATGTGTGGCAACACTCTGCGGCCAGGGAAGTAGTTTAGGAATCACATGTTGGCAGATGGGTTGGTTTGCTGGGAGAAAGAAGGAGGAGAGAGTGTTCTGCACCTAAGGGAGATGAGAACAATCAGCCGCCATGTTTTCAAACATCAAAAGTAATTCCACTCTTCACCAAACATAAGACTTGACCTAAGAATGTTGAGATTTTGTCGGTGAAGTAATGCTTTGGGTTCTTTGGCCCTTGTCATACCACACTCTCAGGATATACTGTGATTTGAGAAACTGTAGAACTTGATCTGGGACCGTGAAGACCTGATTTTTTTTCCTTAAAATTTCCTTGTTTGGGTTTTTTTAAGTTTGTTTTTCAGTGGCAACTGAGGTCATCATGTAATCACTTAGTCATGTAGGAGTAATACTTAACTCCAATGTGAGTCTTTAAGAAAACACAGAGTGTTTGAGTGATTGAGGTTTGTGGCATAAGAGTAGATTGAGCAGGCTTTCCCACCAATATTTATTCCCAGTTTTCCATTTTCATCAGAGGAAGTGGGGGGAGAGGAACAACTGGGATTTCTGACAGAGCACTTTCCTTATTCTCTTCCATGGTAGAGTCTTCTTCCCTGGTGTCAAGAAAAATAGGTAAGGAAGACACCAGGGGAAGCTTAGTGGAGATTACACAGCATTGTGGAGGCCACACACTGAGGAAGAGGTGAAGCCACCAAGAACAGACAAGATGTTTGGTAGATATCTGTGACTACACTTGGCCTTTTAGATGGGAAAGCAGAGTTTTGGTGGCTTCATGTGGGGGAAAATCCAACACTTCAAGAAAAATACACAATTTCTTGTGACAGCGTATGTCTTACTCTTTCTCTGATCTAACTTAGCTGAATTTAGTGGTGTCAGAACAAGGGAGGAATCTGGGCTTTATGAGCTTAAGTATGTAGGATTTCCTACTTTCTTTCCTTGAGCATAGCTCTACTAGGAAAAGAAATCCTCCTTATGTATTTAATGAATGGGAAAGGTAATGGGGAAACAGGATGCAGAATTGCAGCAGGATTACAAGGTTGTTTAATTAAAATACATTCTAAAAGTGTAATAAAGTCGTCTTTATTCCTATGCATAGTCCTGATAGCAGAGAAACTCCAGGAAGAGGGAGTGTTTCAAGCAATGTGCTTGAAACAGAGGCATCTTTCAATGAGATATTTCCAGTGGTTTTTTTTCCCCAGGAGGCATCTCTGGGTCTGTGTGGATTAGCAGTGCTCCAGTAGATGCACAATAATATCTCTGGCAGATCAGAGAGATTATTGTATCAGAACAGTGATACATAATCTGCTGGTGAAATCATCTGGTGGTAATTCCCTGAGAGCTGTGCCAGATTACAATACCTCAGAATATTGTCCCTTATTTTTTTTCCCCCTGTTAAACTATTCTTTAAGAGTCAGCAAATGTTTTTACCCTGCCTGCAAAAAAAAAAAAAAAAGTTAGATAGTCATTATTCTCTTCAAGATCTTAAGCCAGGTGTTAGAGCTGAGTTGCTGCTCATAATCTGCAACGTGTGAAGCAGGTGGCTTGGCCTCAAGCAGATAAAAATCCCATGAGATCCATGCTTTCTTGGAATGGTTGCTGGGTGTTCAGCACTGAGCTGGATGAACCCTGTGGTCTTTAGGGAATGTGTTTCATTTGCCTGTGCTTAATTTTTCCCAAGCAACATTAAATAGCGCATAAGGGCTTAAATGACATTCCATTAATGTTAAGCATAAGTTTCTGTCCTCACCAAAGCATGTTTATAGATGTGCATAAGAGTTTGAAAATATAATTATTTTCTTTTGCCTTTGGGTTTCTGAGTCTTTCTGGGTAATTGTTTCCACCTTTCTATCATAACCTGTAGTACTATTATTTTATTTTTTTCTTTTTGGTAGCCATATGACTCCAGAAATGGGATTTGTAGCAAAAGGGCCTTGTTCTTCCAAAAGTATCCAGAGTTCTCCACAGGAAAAATGGCAAATGTTACATCCATGCAGGACTGTCTTGATATAAACTGGAGATCAGGGTTCTAAGAAAGAGTTCTTGGAGTCAGGTCAGACATAAACTGGACACTGTACTGGATTAGGAAGAAATGCTGAAATTGGTCTCACGTAACTGAGCCTTGTTTGAGAAGGGCAAAGCAGATAAAGGCTGTTCACTTGGTTCTCTCTAAGGGTGGGATAAGGGTGTTCCCAGTCTGTATGGACACCATGGACTAGGGAAAGTGTGATCTTTGTTGTCCTGTCCCTGGAGGATGCATTGGTGGTGTGGCACCAGAAACACAGCTCTGAGGAGGAGAAACAGGCTTGGTGAAAAGTGCTTTTGGGTGAAGCTGGAATGCAGTGCAATGGCATTTGTGGGGCTTCTCATCTTCACCCTTCACTGAGGAAGTTCAAGCAAATATAGTAAATACAGTAAATAATTAAATACAGCCTGTGGAGGGCAAAGCTCTGCCCTGGGGACACTGCCAAGTGCCTTGCACTGCTGTCCTGCTGGGATGAGGGACACTATTTCAGTGGCAGGGAACTGCTTGGGCTGAAAGCTGGAATCTGGGCTTTCATTTGGGAGATAGAGAGAAAGGATCCTAAGGCTGACACAGAGTGATATCCCAGGAATTTTATGAATAGAGGAAGCAGTCCTTTTCAGAAAATACCATTTCCTACAGGTGGAGTACTCAAGTGAGAACCTTTCTCAGTGAGATCCCTATGCCGCCCTGTTCCCTATGGAAAAGTGTGACAGAGGATGTCTATCATGGGGCATAATGAGGCAAGATATGCAACTGAGTGCCTTTGGTATCCCAGTGGTGGGATTCTCTTGATAACTACATCCCTGGCATACTCTTACAGGTTCAATAAACAGATTTTTATTTTGTTAAGAGAAAGGATGGATTCAGCAGGTTGATGCTGATCACCACTTCTTCCAGATAAGATGTATAGTTCACTTGGATTATAAAACTGCTTTGATTGAGGAAGAATGCTGATAAAACTAACAGGTAAATTAATCTTGGTTAACCCACAGTCCCAGAACGGAGGAAGGTGGTTAATTATAGCAGAAAGCCTGAAATATCTTGCGTAGTATTGATTCAAACAGCTAGAGAGATGGCAGGCTGCATACTAACAAACCTAAACAAATAAAATCCACTCTTGGAGCATGGATCAACACGACCACGCCGAACAGCGGTGCTGACACTGTTACAAACGGCCCCCGTGGCCAAGTGGTGCAGCTGTTCTTACCTCACTGCAAATTCGGGCCAGATGGGATTTACAGAGCTGCCCAACTTCACCTTCAGCTAAGAAAGTTCAGAGAGAGGTTTCAAGGCATACAAACATTCAGCTTGGCGTGCACGTGTGTGTTTTAGGAGATTTCTCTTCTCTAAAACAGTAGGAAGTTCGAGGACACAATGAAACTCAGAAGTGCACCTGTTTCTTCCTTTTTTTTATGCCATTCCACTGGTTTACATCCTTGGGGTTAACCTTTCAAGCAGACTCAACATTTGCTGCAGTTTTGTTTCACACTTAATAATTTCAGCATCCAAAGGCCAGTCTTTCAGTTCTTTGTGTTTGCAGTTAAGAAAGGCTTACCATAGCTGACAGCAGAAAAAAACCAACCCCAACACTGCCAGTATTCTTATTTGTGTAGATGTTCTTCCATGTTTTGATTGAGACATGCATGGAAAGGTGTGGGTGTTGGCAGATACTTGCTTACTTGATTTCTCTTATTTATCATACCTAGCTGGGGCTTTCTAAGAGCCAAGGCCCAGAGCATATGGCATCATGACTTGATGTTGCAGCTTAACATATGGTTCCTATTTGTTTTTAAATCCTTTCCTGCATCATCCAGAGACTAAGGACAGAAGCATCCTCTTCGTGGGAGGAACATCTCTAATTTCCACATGCTACTTGTTTCTGTACTGTTGAGAACTCCACCCTACTTTTCTCAACTGCAGGCGTTGTCTTAAGCTCTTTCTCCAGGCTTTTTAGTGCTCACATAGATTTTGTAATCTTTCCAGATGTATTACAGATTTTTGGAACGTGTGGTCACTGCTCGAATACACTTATGGTCCATAGTCTCACAGTATTTTAAATTCCTTGGGATGTCTGGTCTGATTTAGGGACATATTATGGTTTAGGATGATCAGAAGCATGAAAACACAGGAGTTATTGCCTCAAATTGCGTTGGAAACTTGAAACAAAGGGAGAACTTGAATGTGAATCTTTTCATTCACTGGACCAGTGGATAAAGAATAAACAAATATTTTTCTTTATTATCTGTGTTATATCAGTTCCTTTTGAGCTGCTGTAATAGTTCTTCACTGGCTGTTCTTAAATGCAATTAGTTCACGTTGAGGAAATTGCAATAAATCTCCTCTTGTCGTGTGCTTTTTATTACAGGAGTCAAACATTTTGAGCCCAATCCAGGATGGGACCAAAAAACCCCAGATAGACAGCATTAAAAGCAATAACTACAATATTGTTAAAGAGGTTGGTACACCCGCCAAGAAACTTGCTCGACATACTTGTTCGATGAGTAATTCAGTAACTGTTGTGAAAGAAAGTATTTTTGTTTGGGTTTGTGTGACAGGACCGGTCCTTTGCTCGCTCTCATGCTTATTTTTGTTTGTTTGTTTGCTTGTAGATTTTGATTCGGCTCAGCAAACTTTGTGTTCAGAATAAAAAATGCCGGAACCAACAGCAGCGATTGCTGAAAAATATGGGCGCCCACTTGGTAGTCTTGGACCTTCTGCAGATCCCCTATGAAAAGGTCATTCTGTTCTCATAACTTTAGCGGTAAAGAACATGAGCTCAATAAAAGAAAAACCTCAAGGGGCTCGAGAATCAACGTGAATATCTTTTAGAGTTGAACTCGGTCAAACGTGATAGAAACACGAAATGATGGTTTCCTACCATAAGAATAACGGATTTGGGCTCAGTTTAAATATTGCTGCCTGCACAGATTAAGTTTTATTGAAAACTTAATATTTACTGCCTCGGGTGCCTGGATGTCATGGTGCTGTCATTCCTATAATAGGCAAACCTTGGATCTGTAGTCACTGCATGGTGAGAGGTACTGGTTTAACAGAGCTCCTGCCAGGGAATCTAAATCCCACTCTTGGATACTGATGAGTGCTGTTGTAGATACATTAGATCGACCAAAAGCTTTGAAGGATCAAATCTGAAATAACTCCTTTGTTTCTGTGGTGGACATCTCTAAACTAGATCCACTTACAATTTTTTTTTTTAACCAAAATAATGTGATTTTGTACTGATTTAGTGGCATGGAGCATACAAATGAACAATCTGTGTAGCCTTTTAAAGAGCGGATCTTTTCTAGGTCTTACAGGAAGCACTGAGAGAAGATAAAACCTCTTCTGGGCTACGTTTTCCTGAGTGTTACCCACTGATGTTATGATACAAACACTGGGTTCAGGTGTCATCAGCAAAATAGTGCTCGTCCACAGAGGTGGTTCATCGAATCATAATTAGAATACTACCCGAGAGGAATATAAAATGGGGATATAAAATAGACATTTATTTGTGTGGGAGTATGTGTATGAGAATATGTATCTGTGTAGGTGTGCACACACATGCACACATACATCTGCTTCTATATGTAGCTATATAAAAGCCAAAACTTTGCCAAAGCTTAAAATTATTGTGGGCTAGAGAGAGTTGGTTTTTTGTTTTTTTTTTTTAAATTAAGCCACTTTGCACTTTTTTTTTTTTTTTTTTTAAATAGGAAATTATAAGCAGGCATTAGAAAATCTTACTTGGAGTTTGTGCTCCTACCTGTGATTTCCTATGGTCAAGTTGATTCAGAGTAAGGTACAGCCTCTGAAGGTAACTAGATCCATTGCTTTTGCCAGAGGCAGAATTCCTGCCCCATAAAGGCTCAGGAGAATTGGCTTGTTCCTGGCTGAATTGACCTTGTGTGGTTTTAACAAGTATCTTTAGGTGTGCCCCGCTGATTTTGTTTGTCTTTTCTTCCTGCAGAGTGATGAAAAGATGAATGAAGTTATGAATCTAGCCCACACTTTTCTTCAGAATTTCTGTCGAGGAAATCCTCAGAATCAAGTTCTCCTCCACAAAAATCTCAACTTGTTCTTAACTCCAGGGGTAACTATTTAATTTTAAGCAGAATATTATAAGTGGAAGTAAATTTGGGCTTGGTGAAAAATTCCAGTGCTAAATAAGTAATTTCATCAAGTTATGCTCTCTCTCCTCTCCCTGTTCTCTCTCTTACTGTTGCTCTTCATGCCACTGTTTACATTTTACAAGTGGAAAACAATATTACCGGTGGGCTTTATTGGAAGTATCTATGAATGTGTATCACACCATCACATGGTGTTTAGCTTGAGTCTGATGCTGTGACTATGCTGTCATGAAGCTCGTGCGACAGCAGAATCAGACCCATCCATTTTTGCTGGTGGTGCTCCCGTTTGAATCAAGTAATTTAAAATTCAGTCTTTTATTAGGTCACTGTCTTTACAATACACCTTTTCGTCACAATCCCTTTGTATATATATGTGGGTTTGCAGATATATTCATATAGGGTGACACTGGCTCCGTGGCAGATCTACTGAGCAAAGCATGCTTTTATTAGAAAGAGTTGTGAGTATAAGGATTGTAGACCCTGGCCTGCGTACATTAGGAAGCATTTATTCTGCTATTTTTTATTTATGCTCTTCTGTGAAGTAAGTGAATGGCACTGAGCTGACCACAGTGGGGGCCAGTGCCCAGATTCCGTCCTGTCCAACACTGACACTTCACTCAGGTGCCAAGTAGGGAGCTTGCTTGCACTTGCATCTCTGTTAACTTTTGAGGTTGATTTCCTGATCACCCTGGTCATCATCACAGTTCTGGTGCTTTTGTTCACACTGTGGAGCAAACTTGGTGTGGATTCCTTTCAGATGACACGAAAGAGACAGGGATTCTCTAGGAGCACACCTGACCCTAATGAGCCTTTAGTCCAAGGAACCAAACTAGAGCAAGTTTGAAGCAAAAGCCTCAAGATTGCACAAAATCTCCTCTTCCTACTGATCTGTTCCTCTTGTTCCGTGCTACTGACTGACGCATAGCCTTGGGCTCCCTCTGTATTTCCTGTGGAGAGAGATGTTCTCCCAGGAAGTGATCATTGCACATGCAATGACTGGCCTGCTGGAAGTGCCTCTGTAGTCACAGAGGGAGTCACAGCCACTAATCCTCTCATGAGGTTGCCTCAATGCCAAGTTTGGTGGTGAGTGGGATGACTGGGGTCTCAGGTTCCTGTATACCAAACTCACAGAACCTCAGAATATGCCCAGTTGGAAGGGACCCACAAGGATCATCGAGTCCAACTCCTGGCCCTGCACAGGACCATCCCCAAAAGTCACACCAGGGGCCTGAGAGTATCATCCAAACCCTCCTTGAGCTCTGTCAGCCTTGGTGCTGTGCCCACTGCCCTGGGGAGCCTGTTCAGTGCCCAACCACCCTCTGGGGGAAGAATTTTTCCTAATATCCAACCTAAACCCCTCCTGACACAACCTCAGGCCATTCCCTTGAATCCTGTCATTGATCACCACAGAGAATAGAGTGCTCTGGCAGTGTATTTATATCTGTGTCTTCACCTTCCACAAGGACACAGGTTTCGTTGATGTCCGCTTTAGGACCATTTTGTACTCACAGGCAGGTGTGGAGAAATCTAGGCCCCCAGTATCACTGCTTAGTGACTGGGCTGGTGCGCGTTGGATTTTCCCAGTTTCCCTTGAGCAACGTGCCTCTCTCTCCCAATCCCAAAGCGGATCTGCTCTTCTCACAAGGCTCTTTCGGTTTTAACCTGTTCCAGCTGCTGGAGGCAGAAACCATGAGGCACATCTTCATGAACAACTACCTGCTGTGCAACGAGATCAGCGAGAGGGTGGTGCAGCACTTCGTGCACTGCATCGAGACCCACGGGCGGCACGTGGAGTACCTGCGATTCCTGCAGACCATCGTGAAAGCAGATGGCAAGTACGTGAAGAAGTGCCAGGACATGGTAATGACAGAGGTAAGAGAAGGGTTCTCATGTTAATCACTCGTATATTTTGAGGTTGGGTTTTTTCTTTTTTTTTGGTGCCTCGCTTTAGAATTTTAAACGGTATCAAAAATAATGAATATTTTAGCAGACGTTTTTGGGAGTTTGATCTAATTTTGTAAGGCCATCTGTATAACTACTAGAAAGAAAACATGAGTGTTAGCACGGTGATACAGAGATGTCTATTTGTAGATGATGTAGCATGGAAATCTCAAAGTTACATAAACCTTCATTTTCCTGTACTGTAATTTAGGGTCTCTTTTACCCACCTTGTGGCAAAGTTTTTGCCATACAAGAGGCTCTGTGGATTTGTCTAAATAGTGTTGTAGACCTTTTTTTTTTTTTTTTTCAGCATGTAACAATTTTAGATACTAGTTTCTGCCTTCATTTTGTTTTGTTTTATTCCGGAGCATTTATGTGAGAGTCAGTAGAGCTACTCTGGCTTTAACTAGCTAGATTCTGTCTGACCTGGTAAATTCCACTGAGTGGTTTGTGGACAAATCTTTATGCCAATAAAGTTCCCAGGAAAATACCTAATTGACTTCTCTGCAGTTAGGATTTAATATATAGTGAGCATGAGAAATGAAGTCTTCAACTTGCAGACACTTGTGCATTTAACTGTAATTAAGTTAGCAGTTCAATGAGATTAATCAGCGGTTAAAGTTGAAAATGGTGGAAAGTCCTGATAGGATCAAAGTCCAAAGAACATTTTTCTTTACTTTACAAAGTGCTTTTCTTTTTTTGTTTTGTGTGTGTTGGTTTTTGGGGTTTTTTTGAGAGTCATCTTTGCAGCGAAATCACAGATAAACTCTAGTTGTGGTATGAACAAAACTAAACCCCGCTGAAACTTTATTCCACAGCAACAAGAGTTAAAACTTCTAATTAAGAAAATAAAGCTTCAGCCTACATGGATAACCTTTAATGGAATCCACTTCAACCTTTTCAATTTGACTGAAGTGTTTTAACGTGCAATATCAATTATACCCTTTGATTAACATAATTCAAACAGTTCTTGTGCCTTTGTGGTTTTAGATTTCCCCCCTTCCACCAAAGCTTCTTGTAGGTTTTTACTTCCTCATCCAACAGGAATTTTTAGATTTTTCTCAATTTAAATAAATTTATTTTTGCCCTACAACGGCACAAAGATAAATTGTCATACTACATTTTCAAGCTGGCTGCATGATGAAAGTAGAAATGAACTTGGATGTATGTCATTCACATCATGAGTCCTGCAGGGATTTGCTGGGGGGAGGGAGCAAATTTTGATGAAAGAGGGGAAGATGATGATCTGTTTAAAAAAAAAAAAAAAAGTAGGAAATTACAGGTAAGCAATTATGGTTCGTCAGAGAAGGATGCTAATAGTGAAATTTGAGTGGTGCATGACTGGCAATCCAGTGTAAAGGGAACAGCGTAGCCAAATGGTTGGAACTTGCCACAGAGTCAGGACAGCTCCTCAGCAGAAAACTGAGACTTTGTGACCTTAGACAAGTGGTGTAACTTTTTTTGTGCCTCCAGATGGGGCACCTAAACAATTTAGCACAAGACAAGACAGAATATGACCGTACAGCATGCTTCAACCACTCCTGTGTTTTCTGTCACCCACAGGAAGTATGTTGTGGCTTATTCCTGTTTCCTGGGAGTGAGGGATGTACTGACCATATTTACACGTTTTAGGAAGTGCACTGGCATAAAATACATTGGACATTCCCAATCTGGCTTGTTCACTTGTTCTCCTCTCCTTGCTCTCCATGTCTGTGGAGTGCTAGTAATGATGTTTACTGACCTGAAAGGTTCCTTAGGGCACTTTTTCTCATAACAAGCCTGCTTTGAGGTTCCTGGAAGAACCATGGCTGTCAGTGCAAACATTATTACAGAAGGGAAAGCAGAGTTTACTGTTGAACCAGATCAGTGTGGCAGCAGGGTTTTCTATTACCTATAGCATTCTGGAGTAATGTATCACAAAGCATCAACAGCTGCTCCAATGACCAGCCTTCATTATACTTTCATGGAGTTCTTAACTCATTGAAAATATACTTTAGTGGAAGAAGATGCTGCTGGCTTGGGTTTTTTTTCCCCTATCACTGATAAATATTTATTTATCATTGATAAATGTCAAGCAATACTGGTGCAGAGTGGGTCTAGAGGGTTGTCGTCGTCTTCTATGTGCAGAATGTACCCAAGTGGAAAAAAAATGTGGGAATGTGGTGAACAACTTGACAGAAAGTGACAGAGATTGTACCTTCCCAGAGGGTTCAATGTGGATTTTTTTATTATTATTTTGTCCGAAGAGCATAATGTCAAACATCAGCATTAAAAAGGTAGTTCAGTTTTGCGACATTCTGAATGCTCATACTTTCCCTTTTTCTTTTTTGCCATTGAGTGCAATGAAATCAACGGGTCCCTGTTCTGTCTCCTTCCTCCTTCCCAAGCTCTTGTCCCTTTAAAAACTTTTCCTGTACCGTGGATTGTCCAGAAAATGTCTGAAAAGTCATGAGTAGAAATGTTTTAAAAACCCGGAGATAAATGAGGAATAGGAATTTCAGAAAAGACTGAATTCACAATTCATTCCAGTGAAATGTCAAAGCAAAAATAAGCAAGAAACGGGGAAAACACAAACAGAAAAGTCGTGAATTCAAAATTTGAAATGTTGAAACCCTGGAAAATGTAACGAAATGTTTCTTGACTTTTCTTTCTGGGAGACTAATTTTCATTCCTGCTCTTGCTGCTTTCCCACCCTTGAATACATTAAGATGGGTTTTCATGCCACATATGGATTAGATATGTCAAGTGCTTAATTCACAGAATATGTGGTGTGTTTTGTGCTAGGAAGGGCTTCTGGGAACTTATTTTCACCCACACTGAGAGGGCATTATGCTTAAAGGGAAAGGGATGGAGAGAGGGCAGGACTCCTGTCCTAACCCAGCTCCACTGGAGCTCGTGGAGCAGTGCTGGCAGTGGGATCTGGATCCCCTTGAGATGAGCAATGCACTTGTAGCAAGATCAAATATTTATCACATACACCAGTTTTCTGTTAAATGGAAGTGCTGACATGACACTGACAATGTCTTGACCCACCTGTCACATTTGCATGGGGAAGAATTGTCCTTTATTTCCAGTGCTGAGCAAGTTGGGAGAAAAGGTGGGTTCAATTCTGGGTGAGCCACGGGGTTTTTGTGTGAGGCAGTGTGGAAGATGTCATCTCCCTGCACCTCAAGTGCCTGTCTATAAAACAGGGATAATAATGCATCCTGGCCTCACAGTAGGAGGTGAGAGTAATTAATTAACTTCAACAAACACTGAGATGGTAGGAATAATAAGGATGGCAGACTGTCTTAGGTAAAACAGAGCTACATGGAAATTAAACCTCAAATTCACCTTGCATTAGCTCGCTCCTTGGTGAGTTATTCCAGATCTGCACGTGTGTAGATAAGAGCAGAAGTCTGGATATTCTTTTGACATGTTGCATTTGGTAAGCCACACCAGAGTAAGTTTTATTTGGTTGTTGGGTTGTTTTTGTTTTTTTGCTTAGGTTGGAAAAGACCTTCAACATCACTGAGCCCAAAATCACTGCAGTGCACTGTGCTTAAAGCTTTGATATCTCTTTCAGCTGATAAATGGCGGTGAAGATGTGTTGATATTCTACAACGACAGAGCATCATTTCCAGTCCTGCTCCAAATGATGTGTTCGGAGCGAGACCGAGCCGACGAGAGCGGGCCCTTGGCATATCACATCACTCTGGTGGAGCTGCTGGCAGCTTGTACAGAGGGAAAGAATGTGTACACAGAGATCAAGTGCAACTCCCTCCTGCCACTGGATGATATAGTGAGGGTAGTGACCCATGATGACTGCATTCCTGAGGTAGGATTCAACGGAATGACGAAGCAGACTTAGCGTTTTTAGAGACTCAATGTTTTGTTGCCTATAATATACTGACAAGTTGAATATTTGCACAGAAAACGGGCTGGAAACAGGTGAATAAGTGAGAAAGGATAAGACAGTATTTTCTTTAGCAGAAAATTCCTTGTCCCTTACGCTTTGGTTGTCAGCCCTTCAGGCCACACACCGTGTTTTGTTTTCCTGGCTGTGTCCAGAGTTTAATGCTCTCATAACTTCTGGCTGTAGCTGCGAAGACCCAGCTGAGTGGTTGGTGAAGGCAACATTTTGCTGCTGCCTAAATTTGTTGGAAATGAAGTCAGTGAAGAGTTTGAGGTGAAGTGTCATTTTATTAAATTTAATTGCAGTCCAGCAAATGTTTTTCACTCACTGCATATCAAGTCTCAATTCTGCAGCTACTACCTGTCATGCTTCAGTAGGGCTGGGATATTATCTGATGGAAAAATGGGGCTCATGGCAACAGAACCCAGGCCTGCAGGCGTTAAGACTTCTGCGCCATGGAAAAGTCCCCTTGTGATCATCTGATTCTTATATTAAAAAGAAAAATGTTTGATTTTGCTCAGAAGTTCCTCCTAACATTCATTTCAACAGATGCTAATTAAAAAAAAAAAAAAAGCCCAAACAAATGAAACCTAAAGGTCTGATCTGAGTTTTCTCCCGACTGCGTTAAACATATGCAACTATCTCGCCTCCTTTGACCGTGACAGGAAATTTCCAGTGCATCTGCGTATGTTTATATTTAATCTATACATTTCAGGCTCTGGCTATCCATTTTTATGCTGTGTGAATGCAGACTTATAACGCTGGAGAGGAGTGCAACTGCAGTCCTCCTCTGAAGCCCTGTGCTGCTTTTGCTGCAGTCCCAGTGCTCCACAACCTTTCTCTTTCATTTAGATCCCAAAGTGCTGCATTAGCACTGTGGGAATACAGGGACTGCAGTCCCAGCTCCGCTATAGACTTTTTATTTTATATTTGGCAAGCCCTGTCACAAGGCATCAACCCACCACAGTCAACCCAGCAAGTGCAGGGGTGTCCTGCATTTTGACGGCTCCTGGATTCGGAGCCAGACCCTCCTAGCCTTAATATCATATTAAATATCAGAATTAGTATTGGGTTGTTTCGTGGGGGTTTTGTCATCGGAGTGAGAATGTCTGCAAAACCTTTTCATTTTTATTTCATGTGATCTTTCAGTGAGTACATTAAGGCATGTGCTGCCGTGCTTCTCCTTAAATCTTCAAAACTAAACAGACACATTATTAGGGTTATTAATGTTTGCTAGAACTGGAAGGATCATCTTTATTGTTCAGTATTTTTGCAGATAGAAAATGTTCTGTTAATTGTTTTTACTGTTCCATTTTATACGGATTGTGTTTCTGGTGTTCCTGCAGGTGAAAATTGCCTATGTTAATTTTGTTAACCACTGTTACGTGGACACTGAAGTGGAAATGAAAGAAATCTATGCCAGTAACCATATTTGGAAGCTATTTGAGAACTTCCTTGTTGATATGGCAAGGGTAAGCTTCACAACATGTTAAGTATTTATGTTGTATTTGGTGAAGTTATTTTATTTTGCTAACTATTTTTATTCAAAGTTGACAATAGGGTAAGTGTGGTTTGTTCTTTTTATCATCACTTAACCTGTTAATTACTAGCAGTCTTCTCTTTCTAAAAGGGTATATTTCTCTTTTCTTCCAGAAAAATAAACTGAGTGCACGTGCAGGGCTGGGAGCCTGTGTACATCTTTTGAGAGCATGTGTTACATGTCATTATGGTGGTGACTAAAACAACCCCCCACATCTGTAATCTCTTCCTTCATTTTGTTGTTACAGTGAGGATCAGGGATCAAGGTGTTCTTTGGCTTATGTTCCTTCTTTAATCTCACTTCTGCCACAGGTTTTTGGTGGCTGCTGGGCTGTATTTGATCCTTGATGCTGGATGGTGTTTTGGAGATGTCATAGAGCATTTTGTGATAGTACATGCCTACCTCCTCTTCCCAGTCCGTGGTCCATTACATTTTATAATACTTAAGTTTTCACTTCTTGCATTCTTCGTTTTGTTGAAATAAAGAAAAAAAAAGGTTAAAGCAATAGTGTGCCACAAAATAATTTCTTTGAGACCTACTGGGAGAAAATACTACGAATTCTGGCTAAAAGAAGAATGAGTGCAAAGACTTGTGCTCTGTGATAGGCACTGAGACCTGTTCATTACTCTGTGAAACAGAAAACTTAGAAATGGTGGGGTTTTTTTTGTTTGTTTGTTTGTTTTGTGGTTTTTGTTTGGTTGGTTTGGTTTTTTCTTTTTTTCCTTTCTTTTTTTTTTTTCTCTTTCTCTGGGAGCAGGTTAAGGCAGGGATGTTTGTGCTCTCTGTTTTGCTGGTAGCCATTTCAGCAGTAATTAGTCCTCTCCAAACCCTGTTTTCCTGCTGTTTGTCTTGCCTACGTGGTTGTGCTACAAAGTGAAAGCCCTTCTGGACAAACCAACCTCTGCTGAAAATCAAGATCAGAAACATCCTTGGAGGGGCATTCTGACTTTTAACCTTGCTGGTTTTACCCCGAGAAGAATTTTCTCCCGTTTAATTCCCTTTCTGGATCGCCCTTTCCTGACGTGCCCTGACCCTGACCCTCCAAACAGACCATCCCTCCTCCCCAGCCCTTGAACGTGACCAATTTTCTGTGCCCTTGAGCTACAAACAGACGTGTAAAAAGAGGGCTCTGTCCACATTTCCTCTCCTGAGCCTGGAGACAAACTGCACTGTGCTAAACGATGCAGGGTTGTCCTGATGGCAGCCGGCTCGCTGTCACATACCCTTCTCACGAGAGAAATTAGACTCCAGGTTTTCAGAGGTGAACACTGAGTGTGTGATTAACACTGTATTTTGTGTGCAGGTGCTGTTGGTACCGTGTGGCCAAAAAAGCAGTTTTATTTTGCTCTCCTGCGAAGACCTCAGGGCAGATGCCTAATTAGTCCTCTTCATTTCCTGGTTAATGGCTAAAAGAGCTAAAGGAGCATGTCAGAAGTGCTCTGGCCTGTCCTGCTCTCCAGCCAGCTCCCCGTGGATAGCCGTGTTTTCCAGGTTATTGAGAGTATTTGTTCAGGTTTGGTGTTCTGGAGCCCAGACAGAGCCCATGTGTTATAAATACATCAGCGTTCTGTAGCTATCAGGACAGTTAGAAGGCTGTCAGCCTCATGAAAGATGTTACAATAGCTTTCAAAGCATTTAGAAAAAGAGCCCTTTGATCCTCTGTGTTCCAGTGAGCTAAAAGGGATGCTTTTGCGTGGGGGAAGGGGAAATGCTTTTCTTTTAGCTGCTACAAATGCCTGTCAGTGGGTGAGTTTGTGAGCTTTGAGTCTGTTATTAGAGAGCACTAAGGTGAAAGACGAAGAGTGTTATCCTCAGGTTGGATTCCTTCTGGGGTTTTATATATCTATGTATGTATAAAAAAAAAAAAACAAATTTTTTTAGTCTGTTTCTGGATTGAGGAAGGAAATATTTAGCCCCCAACTGTCATTTTTCTTTCAACAATGTGATACATTGCAAAGCAGGCACGAGGCGGATTCGTGTATAAATTGGGTTTGCCAAAAGCAGTCGCGCTTTCAAACACACCCTGTTTCTGCAGCTTCTGCCAACCTACTTTCCTCCTGTGTGTGACTTTACAGCGCTGCACTGAGCAAAGTGGGTGCTGCTGCTGAAGGAAAGGCTTCCCTTTCCTGTGTGTGGCCCAGCCTGCAAGTCAGCAGCTGTGCAGTCTGAGCAGGATTAAAGAAAGAACCAGGATCTGACAGCTGTAAAGACATCCTGGCTTTCACTGCAGAATTTTTGAAGTATTATTCATGTGAGTTTTGGTCCCAAAGCCTCTTAAGGGGGTTTTTAAATACTGTTTTCTCAATCCTCATCTCCATTTCATGCGTTTCAGGGGTGTTTTTCTTCCACTGAGAAAGATCTTTCAGTCCCCAAAGGGCAGAGGGATGAGAACAAATGAGAGGATTTCCAAACTGCTTCTGCGCTGGGAATTTTTTAGACCACTGTTGGAGCAGAATGGCATCCCCACACACATGGCTCTGCTTTTCAGGCAACTAAAGGGAAAAGCTTAAAAGTGTTTTGGAATTTAGTTTTGGTGATTTCTGAATTCACCGTGCTAGCAGTGCCCTGTCTTCCCATTGGGATTGCAGGTGCTGAGCCTCAGAGCTACTGGTTCCAGCCAAAATTGGCATGCAGATTAATTAAAAGAAGAAGAACTTTGAGAGGTTTTTACTTCTATGATCTCTCTTTTTGTTGTTGTTATTGAAACAAGGTTTGATTATTAACTGAATCATTTACCTTCAAGAGGACTGGGGGTGATGGTGGTGTCATACTTTCCTCAAAACCCAAGGGCTGAAGAGTTTGCTCTTTCAGTTTAGCCACTGTTGCTTCTCTGACCAAAATCTTTCCTTTCCTGGGGTGATAAAAAATGCACTACACTGGAGGCATGACTTATGTGACACGTTTTAGTTAAGCAGACAAGCGAAGCTCCTTGAGATGCCTCATTTCTCTAGGTCTCAAGATATCTTTGGTTATTCCTCACCCTACCATATGACAGCGCTTGTGTGTTGGAGCCAAGGTGCTTCTGTGTTCCCTGAACATGGGTGCTTTGAGATGTCACGTCAGTAACCTTCCTTAAAACGTTTCCTGGTGAAGTTGCTGTCTTGTAGCCTCCAAGTGTGACAGTGGCAGCGTGTAATTAGAGAGAATCTTTGCCCTGTGTGAGATTCAGGTGCTGTGGATTATCTTTGGGCTTCTGTCACCAACTTTCCTCTGTGACCTTAAGCAATTCACTCGGCTTCTCTGGACTTCAGTTCCCCCGCCCTGGAGGGATGCAGTGGTGAGTGTGTACCACTCAGGTTCATGACTGTGTGTTAGAAGCACAGACAGCAATGAAATGCTCCCCCCAGGAGTCTGTATACAACATAAATTCTGCTTTTGCATAGATCCCCCTGGCTTACATAGGCGAAGGAGAAAACAACTTTGCCTTCACTTCTTGTTAAATATGACTAGAACTGCTTATTTAAAGGCTGTTGAAGATACAGTGTGACTACAGTCTGTACTCCTTATTTGTCCAGTCTTGCCTTCCTCACTGTGTTTGACTCTCTGTAGACTCCTTTCAGTACTCTGCACACTGACATACGCAAAGTCAACATGATTCTGTGTGGATGTTCACAAGTGTTGAAAAGAAATAAAGGAAATACTGAAGGATGTAATCCGCCCCAGTAATTTTTTTCCTTTCTTTAAGTGTGACATCTTTATGTAGCAACAAACTTTTAGTGTTGCACCAAAGGGAGTCTTCAGGAATCTTTTGTACAAATCTTCCCACGTCCTCCCACCATTTAATCATCGTTCTGTGCTCCAGAGTTGTCCTGGTACCATCCATTCCCTTCTTTCATTGTTTTAGCTTGGCTTTTGTATTTTCCCCATGTGGCTTCCCTAAGTAATGCTGCCTGTCTTACAGTACAATCCTAAAGGCTGCTGTATTGACTATGCTCTTTCCTTTCTTTACCTCTTTTTAAAATATTTTTCCTGCTAAAATGTTTAAATTTTTCCTGCTTCACCTTTGCCACCCAACTGTGGTGAGTAAAGAGAAGTTAAACATTACATGAAATCTTTCTAACCTCCGCTGCTTATGTCTCACCTGTCTCTAAAGCTTCTTCCAACCAGTCCCACAATGGGAGGAAAGGTCCATTTTCTTCTTGAATCTGTCTAAATGTGTAAGTGGCTTGCAGTGTGCTGATTTAGGGGCATCTTTTCTTCATGGTGTGGGAAAGAACAGGCAGCCAGCCAGCAAGAGCTAGTTCAGAAGAGAAGGGTATTCAAAAGACACTGTGGACCTCCATGAAGAAAGATAAGCTCTCCCAACTACAGCTTGAGCACTAAGATAGTCATCCCTGAAAGGGTTTGTATAAAAATAATTTGGTTTTATATTAAGAAGAAATATCAGATGTGTTGTAATAAATACAAGACGATAAAGCTTGCTTATTGGAAAGAACTAAATGCCATTGTTTCCTCCTTCTTCCCTGCAGGTTTGCAACACAACCACGGATCGTAAACATGCAGACACATCTCTGGAGAAATATGTCACTGAGCCTGTAATGAACATTGTGAGTGGCTTCTTCAATTCTCCATTTTCAGACAACAGCACCAGCCTCCAGGTAAGGAAAAGAGACACAGACAAATATGTTATTCGGTCTTTTAATGAGATACCTTCTGTTCCCTGCACAGGAATGCTGTGTCTTTTCATCCTCCTTTAATGTCTCTGTCCCCTCTCATGCCACTGACTAGCAGCTTAATTCCTCTTTAAAACACTTAATTTGATCACTTACGTCTCTGAACCAGTAGACAGCTCAGTGTGGTCAGATTTACATCTGGCTCTTGTGAATTCATTAGAGGGGGATCCTTGCAGAATAATGGCCTATCTGTGTATTTGTGTGAGAAAAGTGCTGTGTCCCATGACAGAAGAGACACATACCTGAGAACTGGGAAGACTCCCCTGTCCTTCTGCTCTCTCTTGTCTCTCTTGCCTGTCATTCTGAGGAAAAATTGCATGATTTGGCCTTTTTAGAGGTGCAGCATTGATTTCTGTTTCCACCAGTCCTAAACTTCAAAGAGAATTTAATGGAGCTGTGACTTCTGTCTACAAGCTAAAAACCCCTTGTGTCAGACCCTAGGGTAGTTGTGAGGAGATCCTGAAAGGTAAAATTCCACGTTTATCTTTTTGTTTTCAGACACACCAGCCTGTTTTTATTCAGCTGCTGCAGTCTGCTTTTAGAATTTACAACTGTACCTGGCCAAACCCAACGCAGAAAGCCTCAGTGGAGTCATGTATCAAGACTTTGGCTGAAGTGGGTAGGTGCCAGGTTTTACTTTGTTTATTGTTCTTCATGTTTTAAAGTTCAGGCTTGAGGTTTACCAGTGTTTAATTTGACTCTACTGTCCTGAAGCTGTGATTTCAGAAATCCCACTTCCTGAGGCTGAATTCTTCCTTCTTTTCTAACCCACTCAAATCTGTCTCATCAAAGCGGGTTGTTAAGGTGAAACCTGTAGGTCAGAGAGATGAGCTTTTTAAGTGAGTGATGACTGAACTTTCAATCATCTATTTCAATTTGATGGTTGAAACTTTTGATGATTTTGACTTTTTAATATCAAGCAAGTTAAGATATTAAAACACAACATAAGCAAAGGTGTTCCTGTCCACGGCAGGGGGGTTGGAACAAGATGATCCTTAAGGTCCCTTCCAATCCAGACCATTCTATGATTCCATGAGAAACTGGGGCATTTTCAGTCGTGCTGGGCTGCATTTGCACAAGCTGTTGTAAGGAGCAATGCACAGCAGTTGTGCTTTGGAGAACACCCATCATTTTTCTCTTCGGTTCCTGGGAGATGCGTTCACTGTTGTCAGGCAGTCCTGGGCTTGTTCAGATTTTGTCCCATCAAGGAGCTGGGGATTGAAACCACAGTTGTCCCACTCCACTGCTCACCTTCTCCTCTTAGTCCTCACCATCAGACCCACTCAATTACTGCTGTTACAGTCAGCCTTGTCAGGGGAATATTGCCTTGCACTGCTGCTGAGACCAAATCTGGCCCTCAGGACAGCTAATAACTTATGTGCTTTCAAATAAATTCAAACACCATGTTAAAGTGGAACTTGTTATAAAACTTCTTATCCTACAGTAAAGCATATTCTTCACCAGTACATAGCTAAGACTAGTAAAAGTTCATTCAGTTAAATTTCTGTAAATACAATTTTAAGTCTTCTGCCATGACAGAAGAAAAGGGTCATTCAGTATAGTTTCTAAAAGTCAGCGATGCTGATTAGTTGTAGATTAAAGTTCTGCTCAGTGTGAATGAAAATCTGAGTAGAGGAAGAGATAAATATAGAGACTGGCTAAATTCTACTGTTGATACCTTTTTTTAAAAAGTATTAATAAACAATGATAAAACAACATGAGAGAATCCCTTAGCTATCTGCAGCATCTGTGGCATTGTAACAATCATCTCTAAGTTTAGATTTTTGGAATAGCTTTACGGAAGTATCATTTAACATTTCAGCCAAAACATCTCATTAACTTTTTGTGTGAGTGAGAATAAGCAGTTACCTAAAAACTTAGCAACCTTCAGTTGTTTTATTTGTTGTGCAAATGATTTAATTATGGATCCATCTGGCAGGATAACTTTGTAAGTTAAAGACATTTTACTTCCTTTACGCTACAGCTACTGCAGTCTCCCATAGAGCTCCATCCCTACAAATCCTTGTTTGTGTGTTTAACACTTATGTCCTTGCTCTTCTCTGGCAGTTCTGGAAACAGTCATCAGTAAATCACTTCCTTTGGGAGTCTAGAGAAAGGGGAAAGAAGTAGGGCAGGTGAGAGTATTTTTGAGACTGAGCACAAGAGGGTGTCTTCATTTCTCTGGAGCTGTGCCTAAAATCAAATTCTAGCTCAGAGAGGTCGCTGTGTTGTCTCGCCGAGATAAGGGTATTTGGAGACTCCTGAGCATGGGTTTATTTTCCATTTGGCTCCGTGCCTGCAGCACACAGTTGATTTTAGCATGAAAAATTCACAGCAAATTACAGCTGTCCAGAGCTCGGGTGATTTACGGATGAGTCAGGCCCAGGGTCTCGCTGCGCTTTCTCTTCTCCCATGTGCTAGGGCAAGAGGAAATAGCCTCAAGCTGCACCAGGGGCGGTTTAGACTGGATATTAGGAAACATTTTTTCATGGAAAAGGTTGTCAAGCGTTGGAACAGGCTGCCCAGGAAAGTGGTTGAGTCACCATCCCTGTAGGTATTTAAAAGATGTGTAGATGTGGCCCTCAGGGATTGATTTAGTGGTGGACTTGGCACTGTTAGGTTAATGGTTGGACTCTATCTTAAAGGTCTTTTCCAACCTAAATGATTCTATACTGGTGAGACAGCCAACCTGAAATCGTCCCCACAGCAGCCTGACAGGGAAACCATGGGGTCTCCTTAAGGGCATAGCAGATCCAGCTTTATGGGCGGGTGTGCCAGCATGTGAAAGGGCTGCTGGTCTTTGGTGGGAAGTCTTCTGTGTGCCTCCTTTTCCTCGGGGAGCCAAGGGGAAAGTCCTACAGCATGTCATGGCTGATGTCTGGAGTCTTCTGCACACGTGTTGACTTGGTTCCCTGTTTGGTTTAGAGTTTAATTTCTACCTCCACTACATCCTTCTTTCATTCCATTTTCTGTTTTATGGAGGTGGCTTACAGTTGGTGTTTTATAAATAAGCTCTTGTGCTGTCCTTGTGGGTCCAGCCTCCTTCTTGCTGCTCTGGCTTCCCACCCCTGGGACCCCAAGCCATGCCTTGGGCACTCTCAGGTGTGGCAGAGCGGAGCTGAGCTGTCGCTGAAGGGCATCGCCCCGTGTCCTCCTCTGGGACTCCCCAGCAGCAGGGCAGGGAGGCTGGGCCACCTCTGGGGTTGCAGTGGGCTGGCAGCCTCAGAGCTGCTCCCTGAAAGCACGCGTCAGCAATCACATTGCTGATTTCCTTGCCCATATCATAACAACTGAGGATTCATCACTAATGGCAAAATCGAGCACGGTAAAATTGTGTCGTGTTAGAAAATCACCGCTTTTTATTTAGCGTTTTGTTTTGACAGTGCAGAAAGGGAGTGTAAGGGAAGAGGTGAGGGGGGTTTCCCCAAAGAGCAAGTTGGCAGGAGAAAAAGTAGAAGATGATTTGACAAACACCCTGGTGAAATAGTTTGGCTGTCAAGCAGAGATTTTAACTGCTAGTGATACTCGGTATTTTTAGGCACAGTGTCAAACGTGTCTTGCCTGGGCTAATTGAGTAGTCCTGCCCTTTTTTTGTGGAAATATTTGGAAAAACTGCCCCAGCTGGGGGTACCAGAGGCTTTTACAGTTGAGGCCCTTCTGTGATTGGGTGTTCCACCCCCCAAAATGGTTCTTTGCTTTGAGAAGCCAGAAGCATTTTCCATAACAAAAACACGGCAGCCTTCTTGTGCCTCTTTTGCTGGCTGTGTATGTGGACCAGGTTTGGATTTTGGCTAGGCATCTATAAGCACCCTTCTGCCCTTTTTATTTTCCTCTCCTGACTTGAGAGTCTGACAGCTTTAACGTTAAGGCCTTCGTGTTTCACAGCAGGATTTTTTAAAAAAAAAAACTCTAAAGAGATTTTGCCTATATCAGAGAGATATGGAGTATTGGACAGATTTATAGCAGGCACCAAAGCCTTCTGATGGAAAATAAGTGTAGTATAGAGTTGAAAGAACAAACATGATTTTTTCTGTGTGTGTTGCCCTGGATTTAGAAATTAATCTCAGGAGGAAGAAAGTGCATACATAGATTTCCCAAGATATCAAAGATCCATATAATGTTGCACTTTTAAAAGACCCATTTCGGAGCGAGTTTAAGCATATATTTTGCTCAGTGCTTACTAGTTTGTTGCTGGCAGGTGGATGCAACTATTGCCTCAAGAATTTAAGATCATTCCATCTGCCTTCTGATGAGTGCTGTAAGAATGTGCATTATCTTCCAGGTCAACACATGTTGCAGAAGCTTTTTTTTTTCTGATAACCCTGGTACTTCAGCTCCACTTGACCACCGGGGAAAAAATGCGTAAGCTTTTCAAGCTTTACTCGCTGCTTTGTCTCCAGGCAGTTTCCTGCCTCCAGTTCAGCAGAAAGCACAGAGGCTTGTTTCTCTTCTTCAGCAGACTCCTCTGTGGCTCCCAGTTGGATAGCCAAGATTGGTATCCAGCATGGATACCAATGTGCACCAGGTTTTTATTTCCCAGTAAAGATTTGGCTGCCTGCTATGATGAATAGGAACACCTGTGAAATAATATACATATATTAATGTGTCTTGATCACGTGGATTTCTGAAGCAGGTTATCACAGTAACGAGAATTAACACATTAGACATACATCACTTGTGGTTTTTTCTCTGTTATTACATAGAACTGAGCTTTTGCTTGAAAATGCAGTCCAAAAAATGAATGATCAAAACAGCTCTGATAAAACAGTGACAAATTAAAAACGTTTAAAAGGCCCCCAGACCTTTGTGAAAACCAAGGAACTAAGACATCTAACCATTTAACTTATTTCAAATGAATTAGTTATCAAAGGACTTTCAGTTCCTACGTTTTACAGTCCTTGCAAGGTTGAGAAGGGTTGGAGGCCAGTCTCAGTGTTTGCATTTTAAACCATCTACTTACTGTCTTTCCATGAAGATTGGGGAATTTCGCCTGTCCTCACAACTAAAGTTTGTATATCTTAAACTGCATATCCTAAACTGTATCGGAGCAGGGTCTTTCTCCCAGGGCTGACCAATCTTTCAGGGCCCATGCAAAGAACCGTCTTTGCTTCTTAATTCAGTGGTGATTCTTGTATCTTCACCTTGAAGCACCAGTTTTCTGTTACAAGGGCAGTTGTGTTATACTCGTCTCTGTAGTATCCATTAGCTTTTCCCACTTAAGTTTTCCAACAGTTCATCTTCCCTCTGATGCTGTGTGTATCCCAAGGATGTGTGTGGCTGGGCTGTGACCACCACTAATGAAATAACTGGAATTTCCCAGATGACTAAACAGTAGCAGATAGGAAACCTGCATTTTGTTAGACTGTGTCTCTTGGCAAAGCCTTTATAAAAAAACCTGTTAGCAAGCCAAACCACATTAGTCATTATCAGATTATATCCTAGGATGATGTGCAGAAGAAGCAAAAGGAGAATCCTTGTTTCCATCCTGCAAAATGGGAGGCAAGACATGTAAGATTGCCATTTTCCGAAGTTCAAAACTGGAACGGGTACAGAGGCAGAACCACTGGGATGGTCAGGGGAAAGGAGAACTGTATTACAAGAGGCATTGAGAAAACCCAATGTGTTTTTCCTACCAAAACAGAGGCCTGTGTTTTTGCTCTTTAAAAGTACTCAAGAAGATAAATAGTCACAGAGGCATTTAAGCTGAAGGACAGTGGTGACCCAAAACCAACTGGACATAAATTACAGGAGGTTGTAAATAACCGAAATAAATTTAGATTGTAAATCAGAGGATTGGAACCAACTTTGGAAGGATGTCCTTGGTCAACGGGCTGAGAGAAAATGGAGAGAGGAGGGATGGCAGATAAGCTCCCTTCATTTTAAATAGGGCTCCATAAATTTTCCCAAAGATATTAAAGAACATGGGTTGTCTGTAACAGAGAACAGATGGTCTGAAGGAGTAGTGAAGTCCTTTCTACTTGAGTATTTATTCCCTAATTTCAGGTCACCAATACCCCTTTTGTACAGAATCCAGAAGAACTCTCCTGTGGTTCTTCCTGACCATGCTTTTATGCCCTCTAAAGCTCTTTACTTTTCCCTGACAAATTACAAACAGGAAACATTAAACATAAGATCTAGGTCACATTTTATTGCTTCTTTGGAATTATTGTGCATGTTTTAATGTCCGTATAGATGAATTTTCCTATAACAATTTTTTTTCAGTCCTGAAAATACGTTTCCTTCGCTTCCCATTTGAGTTTTAAAATCTGATTCCATTTTCTAAAAAGCTAGACCTTCATTTTCAATTTTTAGTTCAAATAAAATAATTATCCTGTTGTTACTTTTTTGACAGCAAGAAGAATAACATTTCAGATGAAGCACATATTTTATTCTATTTTAACTGTTTGTGTTTCCCTAATTGCAAGAAAAATTCAATGATGATCTTTTTACAGGCTGATAAATATTTTAGTGTAGATTTTCCTTTGGAAAAAAAGCATCCAAGTGAAGGGTACAAGACTGGCAGGTTTGTGTCTTGTCTACACAAAGCTTTTATTTCCCTTAAAAAGTCTTGCTGTCTCTAGCATTAGTGTCTCTCCATCCAGATGCATTTGTTAAGCAGTCAGTAAATGATTAAGGAGCTTGGAGGGACTGATTTATGGAACAAAATTAATTGAACTAAATATGCATCGCTCCGTTACGTGACAACTGGGAAGTGTGGGAGAACATGATAGAGCTGTCTGCAGCTACCAGAGGGGTGTAAACAGCAAGGGGAGGAAAGGCTTCACAGCCAGGCACAGCTGTGGCATTTTCGTGACCCACACCTGGTGCTGCAAGGGGTGAAACACCTGTGGGCACCCCCAAAAACCCACGCCAGGGATGGTCTAGGGTAGTCCAAAGAGCACTGAAAGAGCTGTGAAGCCATGAAATGCTGTTGTGTTTTGTATATGTTACAAAAGGTAATGGAGTGAAATTTAAAATTAGGGAGCGCTGGGTGGAAATAGCAAGAAACAGCAAGGCTCCTCATGGCAAGGTAGCTTCTTCCCGAAGAATGGGCTTCCAAGGAAAATTACAGGCAAGGGCCACTTCCTGGAAATCCTTAGTGCTAAACTGATCCTCAGGCTCAGGCACAGTGAAAGGACAGTGCCTCAGCAAGCATTCCTGAAATAGGTCCAATTGCTGTGCTTCTGTGGAGAGAAATACGTGCAGGTAGTTTAACCAAATAACACCTCTGCCCATTCCAGCCTTTCTGGGAGCAGCTGGATGCGCTCCTGGGGCTGCGGGGGAGTCTCGCTCACTCGAGGAGAGCGGCTGGATTTTTAGCTACTTGATTCTCAGCATTAATGTTGCCCTTTTCTTTCGGGTCCCTGCCTGCGAGTACTTTTTCATTGTTTTAACAGTAAGGGAAAGCGAAGCTGCTGATGCACTGGGTGCCCACAGCTCCATCCAGCAGGGAGCAGAACGTTCTGCTGCGACCTGGCTGGATTTGCAGCACCGTGTTTCTTACCATTTCCATGGGTCCCGTTTGCTTGGCTCAACTGTGGCTCTTCCTGATGGCATAACTGCGGGAATTTCCCAGCAAATTCCATTTCCTCTGACACTGGCAAAATGGTGCTGTGCGTTCAGGGTGTAATTAGCCCTGTGCACGGTGCCCTGGCTAGGAATTGGGCAGTATAAAAGCTCGAGACATGCCCTTCACTGCAGGACAGAATTTACCTTTGCTGAAGACATCACAGAATCACAGAATATTCTGAGTTGGACCCGGAAGGATAATGGAATCCACGTTCTAGTCCATCCTGGTAGGGTATCCTGCTGGATACTTGTGGTACCACTGTACATAACAGCCACGTAGCTTTTTCCGAAGTTCCCTAGTCAGATGAGAAAGACAGAATTTTACCCCCTCTCAGCTCCTTTGTCTCCCAGCTCTAACCCGACTTTGCAAGTTTGAGTGCTGTCCAAAAGTATTTCTAAGTGGAACAAAAATAAACATGCTCTTAAATATTTGATGTTGATACTTTAAGGGAGATTGACACATTTTGAAGAGGAAAGCAGCCTACAACACCTAAATTAAAAATAAATATTTATGTTCACATTTGTTCATCAGCTTTCCAAAATGTAAAAATATGTTTCATGTTGTTTTAAATAATGAAATGTGAAACAAATGAAAGATAAACTTTCTACAAGCTGCAAAGGAATAAGAAGACAAAGGCTTTGTTTATAGCTTAGACTTCAACAGTGCCCTTTGACAACCAATACAAATCTTAATTACAAATGGAATTATACATGTAAGAACTGTTCAAAACAAAGGAGTATTTTTTTTTCTCTCTCTGGTTTTCTTTGTGATAGTTTTAATTAGCTGCAACTCTTTGAACAATCATAGTCCTTGACTGCTCCTTAGACATTGATGGAAGTCGTTAACTTCAAAAATGGCATCTATAGGACTGCAGAAGTCTGGGTTTTCCTCTGAACAGAGTGCTCCCCATTGCTAAATTTATTCTTCAATATATCAGGATTCTGCATGCATTCCACTTAATTGAGAAGTGAGCATTGTCCAGTAACATTCCAGTGATTGACATTAGGACACAATAAATTGGATTAATAAGCTGCAGCACCTACCCACACTGGCAGAACTTTAATGGACTTCTCTAGTAAAGTAAGAACCAACAGGGCAAATGTGCTTTGAAAAATAGCCCAGTTGGAGAATATGGAAAAAAACAATCATTAGAAATAATGGCCAGCCATCCGTGGTGTTTTCCGCATATTAATCAGGAACCTGCCTTCCAAACTAAAGGAGAGTGGAAAGGAAAAGTCAATTTGTCTCTTCCCATCTTAACCTAAAAAAAAAAAAAGAAAATGTTTATTTTTTCAATTCCCTGTGGCAAACTGTTGAAAAGAAGGTGCCGAGCAGAAGCAGAAGATGAGATGTCTCTTCCATCCCAGTGGAACAGCCTAATCCAGAGGAGGGTGCCCTGCACCTGTGGGAGCCATCAGAGGGATGAGAGCTCCCTTGCCACAGTCTGAGACCGGGGGGGGTGAGGTGTCACAGCCAAATTTAGGCTTATAAGAAATTCTGCTGTTACAACGTAGTGTTCAGGGGGAGAGAAAGTTTGTGCCTTTTGGGATCTGTGACTCACTGCGCTTGGCAGCACTCGAGCTTTCCTTCATCCGAGCTGTGTGCCTGGCTCCACTTGCACGTACTCCCGTGGGGCTCGATCCATAGGCTGTTCGGGAAAGAAGGGCATCTGTTGACTTCACAGGTTCAGGACTTCAAGAGTTGTGTATGTTTTAAGAGCTGGGAAGGAGGAGTGGAATATTTTTGATGCCCCTCCCTGCTTGTGGACAGTCTGCGTGTGCTGGTGGGGAAATGCCTCAGAGAAATGTTGCGCAGAACTGCAATATAGGCTGATGCTTTTTATAAAATTCACCTTTGTTTCAATGGGGAAGACTAAAAAATCAGTTATTATTAGTCATTATTCCAAATGAGCTAGAACTGCTTCTCCATTTTGCTTCTAAGTTTTTATTAAGCATGAACTGTGCCATGGAAATTAAGTGAAATAGCATAGAATACAGAGCCTAAGCACTGGAATGTGACCTAATCTTTCAGAGATATTGCTGCTTTGGTCACAGAATCACAGAATGGTTTGGGTTGGAAGGGACCTTAGGGATCATCCAGTTCCAACCCCCTGCCATGGGCAGGGACACCTTCCACTATCCCAGGTTGCTGTGGGCCCCACTCAACCTGGCTTTTAACGCTGCCAGGGATGGAGCAAACTCCTGTTTATTTGTTGAATTTCAGACAAGTCTTGCTGAGCCGGGGAGGAATGGCACTGTGATGGCCAGCGGAGTGGAGAGAAGCAGCTAACACAGAACTTTTCTCAGGGGAGAGGGCAGATAACTTCTAACATTGCCTTTCAAACTACCTTCTCAGACGACAGATCAGAATGCAATAGTAGTTTAATAGTGGATGACCTGTAAGGATTCCTGCAAGTCTTTCCTCAGGTGTTTTTTTTTTTTTTGCCTCTGATATTGTCTCTACTGTCACTTCCTGCCCCCTAAGTCTAAAAAAGAAAAAAAAAACAGGCATTTTTTTTTAACTATTGGTTAAATTTTTTGACTATCAGTTAAACTATCACATGTTTACTAACTGTTGGATATACTGCAGTGGCGTCCAGGAATCCAGGGTTTATCAATCCTGGCAGTATAGGAAACCCGGAGAGAAGTGGAGACAGTCTTTTTCAAATTTAATTTGTATGCACTTGGTTTCTCAAGGTCTTCACAGGAGAAATACACAGAAAAGCAGCAAAGAGCACTTGGGATAAATTGGATAAATGTGCATATGTCCACTAGAAAGAAGAATTTTAGAATTTGCTTCTGAATAAAGTAAAACTAGCTGTTGAAATAATAATGCATGCTCCTTTTGTTACTCTTATTAATACCTCTGGATCAGATTTTTTTTTTAAGTTAGTAAAAAAAAATTTCTGTTTTAAAAAATAAATGTGTCTATAAAAATATATACTGGAAATTATCCCCATCTCATTAAAACTGGTGCAGCTTTCTTTCTTTAACAAGATTATGGCTGATTTCTACCATTTAGGTAGAAGTAGGTAGGTAGTATCTTAGGTATTGTTATTTTTAGATATAAGACTCCTTATTTTTAGGATCCTTATTTTTAAAACCTGTTGAAGTGATATCCCCCTGCCCTTTAACTTCAGGAACACTCAGATTTTGCACGCCATGATCTCCATAAGATTTTCAAGATTTTGCCGCTGTAAATGTCTTATTTTAACTTTTTTTTTTTTTTTTTCCCGTGTTAAAGCAAAGAACCGTGGGATTGCAATTCCGGTGGATTTGGACAGCCAGGTCAACACCTTGTTCATGAAGAGCCACTCTAACATGGTGCAGAGGGCAGCCATGGGCTGGAGAATGTCAGCCCGCAGTGGACCTCGCTTCAAAGAAGCTCTTGGTGGGCCTGCCTGGGATTACAGGAATATCATAGAAAAACTGCAGGTACAAAACCAGCAAATGGCTTGGGGGCTGGTGCCAGTGCATTCATCTCACATGTGCCAGATGTGGAAAGCCTCAGGAGTCACACCATGGGCCTGAGAGGATCATCCAAATGCTTTTTGAGCTCTGACAGGCTTGGGGCCGTCACCACTGCTCTGGGGAGCCTGTTCAGTGCCAACCACCCTCTGGGGGAAGAACCTTTTCCTAATATCTAACCCAAACGTCCCTGAAACAACTTCAGGCCATTCCCTGGGTCCTGTCCCTGGTCCCCACAGAGCAGAGATCAGTCCCTGCCCCTCCCCAGGAAGCTGTAACTGCAGTGAGGTCTCCCCTCAGCCTCCTCCAGCTGAACACACCAAGTGCCCTCAGTGTCCTCACACGGCTTCAAATCAAAGCCCTTCCCCATCTTCATTGCCCTCCTTTGGACACTCTCTAATGGCTTCATATCTTTCTTATATTGTGGTGACCACAACTGCACACGGTATTCAAGGTGTGTTCTCCTCAAAGTGGTCCCCAGAGCAGGATCTCCCTTCTGCCTTTTCATGGCCACGTGTCCCTGCTCAGCTGCAGAGGAGGCAGTGGAGCTTTTAGGAGCCATTATGTCAGGTTTGTGTCACTGGAGATGGCCTGTGAGATGGAGATCACCTTGTGCACTTAGAGGTTCAACATCATCAGGAGTTTTCTTGCAGCTCTGAATGTTGTTCCCCTTTCTTCCCCAGGACGTGGTGTCCTCCTTGGAGCAGCAGTTCACTCCCATGATGCAGGCTGAGTTCTCGGTGCTGGTTGATGTGCTGCACAGTCCAGAGCTCCTTTTTCCTGAGGGGAGCGATGCCAGGATAAGATGTGGTGCTTTCATGTCCAAGTAAGTGGTGTGCAGAGGGGCCTGTTTGCTTTGCTGGGAAGGATGGCAGGGAGTTAACATTTTCAGCAGCACTTAACTCTGATTTTTCAGCAGAGGCTTAAGCATGCAGGTGGTGGAGTTCACTACTGAAAGCTTAAACTGAGGGATTTTGCTGCATGTTTTGTATTTCTCAGCAGTTTAGGAATCTGGAGAGGAGCAGAGAGAGAAAGGTTGCTTGCCTTGTTTACCTAGAAATTGCATGTTAATAGCTTGTTAAAACTGTGGCAGGCTCAACTTCTGTTTTCTCAATGGGCTACTTTTGCTATTAAGTTTCTCCAAATCTACAGCATGAACTGAGACTTTCTATTTTCAAGAATTCATAATGAAGCAGTGAGGGGCTGAGGGCTAGTGTTTTTTTGTTGGAGGCTTTTTTTGGAATAGCAAATAGATATTTTTTATTTTAAACTGCCAACAGCTCTTTAAAAATACAGTTCACTGGCACCCCTACCTGGTCTTGAATTATTAGATGTTTTATTTGCAGTCTGTGCATTGGAATAGAGTCTTGCAAATTTTTTATTAGTCCTCAAGTGAGATGCCCCCCCCGCCCTTGAGAAGCTATAATTTAAACAGAGATAAAACTTGGGGGAAATGAATGCATTTGGCAGCTCTCCTGATTCCTTGGCTATTTGCATATTCTGCAGAGGTAGTGTTGTAACAATATACTTTGTATATTTGGAAAAACTAAGCTAGATTGTGAGGTTGTCCCATCTCATGCCCTCTGTCCAAACTCCTGTCCCAGGTCAGCATCAAATCATGTCTAGGGCTGATGGATGTGGCCCATGTACTGTGCAAACATTTTAACAGCAACGTGTGAACAAGTGCAAGGACCTGTGCATGGACCTGCTCTGCACAGACAGAAAGGCTGCTTCTAATACCAAACTTAATCTGATTAAAATCCAAACTCCTGTCACAGCCGTAGCTGCAGATGGAAATATACCCTGCTCTCTGGCTTGTCAGGCTGTTGTGTGAGTGTAAACAAAGGTTATGTTTCATCCAAATGCCTGTATTTCTGAACACTTCCACGAGAGGTTTCTGATGATCCTTTTGGCTGGATGCCATTTGCTAATTGTATCATAAATATATTATAACCATCGTGGAAGTTGAAAGGTGTAAAGGTTGTACCTTTTGAAGGTTTTGAGATGCACAGTGAGCACCAGTTACCTTTAAATAAAGGTTAAAATAAGTTACCTTTAAATAAAGAAAGGGTGAAATAGCGAGTTTGGATCTTAATCTGGAAGCCCTCAGAAAAAGTGGATGTAGAATTCTGCCTTCTGTATGGGCAGTAAGATACTCAAAGTGACGCAAAAACTACCTTGAAAGTCCCATTTCCTTTTTAATTATGATTTCTCTTGACTACTTCTATTTCCTTTCCTCGAGGAAAAATATAGCGACAGGCAATTTTTGCATAAAGAAATTGTAGTATGGCTTAGCAGCAACGTGCAACGCTCTTTAAGGTTTAATATTTTACTTTAAGGTTGATTAATCACACAAAGAAGCTCATGGAGAAAGAAGAAAAGCTCTGCATTAAAATTCTTCAGACATTACGAGAAATGCTTGACAAGAAAACTAACTTTGCAGAAGAGGTACTGCTACCACTTTAATATTAAATATAGAACTAACAGCACGGTGTTAAAATGTTGGCTGTGGGACAGTAACAGAATCTGACATGATTTCGGTTTTGTACATGTTTTAGAGATAACTTGGTGTCTTAGGAATGTGTGGTAAGGTAGGAAGTTAGATTGGAACAAAAGAAACTACCTGCCTTACACAGTTTTGTGTGAGGGACTCGTCAAGAGTTAAGGCAAGGAAGATTAAATGAATTAGCAGTAGCAAGTATTGCTACGTATAATTACTATATATTGGATATCCTGTATTTCTGGAGACTAGTCTGCTTATGCCACATCTGACTTTACCATAAAATCAGTGGAAATGTAAGGGATTTTTAATTGCAAGTGTACAGTTTTTCCCTGCTGCCTGTGGTGCCAGACTTCTGTACTCCATACACTTCTTAATGCTCGTAAATGTGGGAAGGGAATGTGCAATCTTTAAGCAGAGCTGCCATTTTTGGGAAGAAGTGGCATAGTCTGTACTCTGTAAGTGTCTAATTATTTCTTGCACTTCTCTCTCCCCCCTTATTGGCCATTTTTCCCTTCCAAACCCAAGTTTTTCAAATACCTCTTTCATTCTGCCTGTGCCTTTGGGTATCAGTAGCTGCGGATTGAGATTTACATGTCAGCTGTCCCTTCTCTTTGAGCCGTGCTTTTTGTGTGGTTTCCTCTTATCCGCATTTCTGGGTATTCCCCAAATCCTTTCAGTATTATTCACTCTTACATATGAATCACAGAGCTCCTATCTAATCTCTCAGTGCTGACATCAGCCCAGCTCTACACAAAAACAACCAGTGTGACCAGACGAAACCAACCCCATCTTCGCCTCCTCGAAGAAAACTGTGGCTAGGCCTGGTCAGACAAATCCTTTTTTTAATGTCATAACAAAAATTTCTCAGGTGAAGCAGATACTATTGTTCTTAATTATTTTCATATTTATTCTAATAGCTTTCTGGGCCCCTAACACCACTGCATCACGTGGGAAAATTGATTTGCTTTTGTAACTGCATGCTTGTTGCCAAAACTCTCCAAAATAATTTGCATAGACCCACCAAAAGTTAACCTCACCTCAGGACTATGGGGGGGAGAAAAAAGCAACCATTTCAATGTATGACGTAAGCAAAACAACTGCCCGTTTTAATTGCTCTTTGCACCCTGTGGCGATGCTGATAAGGCGAGACAGAGTGAAGCCATCGGAGGGAATGTGCCCCACTGGTGTGCAGGGGCTTTTCACCTCTGCAGCCCAGCTTCTCTGGAGTGGACACAGGAGGTGTATTCCCATATCCCTCCACCATCTCCGGGGGGGCAGGGTGGGTGGAAGAGCTCTTGGGTAAACAGAATTTCTCCCTCGTGCTTCCTCTCGAGCCCCATTGGTTTTACACTGCAGGATGTAATGAGTCAGTGCAAACAAATAAATGAGTAAACAAGCTTGTACGCTTTGCAAGTGCTTCCCTGGCTCGCTCCTCTTATGAGTCATTGTTCGTGCCGTGGACTTTGGAGCAGTAAAAATAGCACAATGAATAGGCTCATGTGCGTGTTTCCCATCTTTTTTTTTTTTGAACCGTGATCTCACTGCCCACGAAGTTATTCAACTGCGCTATGCAGATGCTAAAAAAAAAAAAAAATTAATATGGTAGTAAATACATAATGGTAACGCCAGAACAAAGCTGCAGAGGGATGTGTGACATTTTGACGGGAAGACTGAGTTTGTACATCACGCATCATGATGGGTTTTCTGTGATAAACCTGACAGAAAAGGTAAACCTCCAGTTTCTGCAGACTTGCCCAGAGCGTGAATCGAGGAAGAAACAATGAAGTAAAATTTCCTCCCCTTTCTTTCTCATCTCACAATGGAGAGCCTTCTTCTGCCTTTCTCTTTCGTTTCATGACAGGAAGGCAGCCTGTTTTATTGAAGGAGCAGGAGGAAAATACAGCTGTAGAGGCTTATTTTACCTGTTTTATGGCTGTTCCTGTCCCAACTCTGTTGTTGCACCTCCCCTTGCTGGTGTTTCAGGTCTCTGGTGCTCTCCTGGCTCCATCCTGGGATTCCTTTGCAGCCCTTGCCTAGTGCACTGTTTTGCTTAGTGCTGCAACATCTTACCGTGTTGGGAATCAAAGTTCAATTTCGGAAGTTTGATTTGAGGCATATAAAGGACACATAAAACCTCTCGGTCATTGTTTGCCTTTCATAAGTAATTGTGGGTGATTATTGGAGTGTCCTGGGAGTTCTAAGTCCTAGTCCTATTTGTATTGATTAGGTGACGAACTGGAGTGAAACTTGATCTACAGCCCCTCTCTTGCAGAAGGCTCTTCCAGAACAGTGGGAGAAGTGTGGAGGAAGTTGACATTGCCTCTGTTCAGACAGTTACTGTGGTATCTAAATGTATTTATCTGAAAGCTTTCTTCAGACTCACTGTTTAAGTAGAGAAACAGGAGAGACAGAAAGGACTGTGTTTGGAGTAGATCTGCCCCATCTGTATTTAGTTTTTTGTTGCTGGCCATTTTTATACCTATTTCACAAAACCAGAAGGACTGGAATTTTTAATTTATTTTTTTTTTCCCCAGCAAATCTTTTCTGTCCTTCACTCCAACACTTGATTTCAGTTCAATTTCTGAACGAATGGTGCCTCTAGACCTACTTACATACCTCAGTTTGAATCTTAGTAACCTTTCCAAAAGCGTCTGAGACACGCAGACCGCTGATGCCTGTTCACTTGGCAAATGACAGGAGCAGTTCAAAATCTTAGCACTGCCTTGCTGCCCTGCTGAAAGTGGCTGTCCCTACACAGAGCTGGTGCGCCAGGAGGGGCAGCCCAGATGCTTCAAAGAGGGTTCAGAAGCTTAAATTAAACCCTCCTCAGTGAATTGGATGAAGCTGTTGAACTCTTGTCCTAATTGTGCTCATATGGCAACTTCTTAACCCGCTCCAGCTGCTGGCACATCAGTGCCTTGGCCATGGGCAAACTTCTGATTTCCCAACTGTTCCTAAATCAGCACCTCTGGGGGTAGGAAAAAAAAATATTCTCTCTGATAATGTGTTTATATGACAAGTTTAGTATAACATTACTGGCTGATCAGGGTGCTGATGGGTGATAGTGCATTACAGGACATGGCAGAATCCAATCCAATCCTCCCTGCCAACTGGCACTTCCTAAGGGAAAACACTGTTATAAATGAATTTGAACCCTTCAGTAAGGGTTGTCTGTGCTGCAGAACACAACTTCATACTTTTTTTTCCTGCTTCAGGTGTTGAAATGCAGTATAAATAATTGAAAACTGCATTTTTAAGTGTCAGTAGAACAAAGACTGTGTAAGCTGCTTAATTGTCAGAAATAAGTAGTTGTGCTTTTTGCCTTTTTTGGAAAAACTCATGAAAAATGTTGGTTTGCTCTTATACTAGTTCATGATTTGGAATCACGGAAGTAGCTTTGTGGCCTTTTGTTTTGCGGTGTTAAATGTTTCTGCATTCCAGTTTAGGTATGAAACGTGAGCTGTCCTTTCCTCTCAGCAACAGCACCAAATATACATGTGAGAAAACAGTACAGCTTTGGTGTATTTTATTCCTGTAAGATGCGGTCCCCAAAATGGCCATACAGGCTCTTGGTCACTTTGTGCCAGAAGAACTGAGTCTTTTTCACGTGGAGCTGTTGACAGAATTCCAGCGACTTTGTCCAAAGCAACAGTCCCAGTTCATTATTGTATTGATCTCCCAGTTAAGGTGAAACCAGTGGGAGCTGCAGGTCTTTTTCTGCTGGGATAAATGGTCTCAGTTGTGTCTTGGAAGCCAGGAGATTTTGCTGGGAGCCACTACAGTGCTCCAGCGTTGCTGCTCTTGGAATCACAGACATTCCCAGCTTAAACTGCATTCTCTTCTAGAGACTCATCTTTTCAAGATGATTTTACTTATTTGCATGTGCAAATTAGGCAGCATTCGGATAAATAGCATTTGTAGGTAAAAAAGTAAGGGAGAAAAAAGACAATAATTCTGAATATGTGGGGCTTGTTGAATGTATTCTACCTCAAAAGGATGTTTACTTTAAATGTGAGAATGTGTTTCAAATTCCCTTATTTGTGTTACTACTCACATTTTGGATTAGTGGCACTGCAGAGGCATTTTGAAGAATTACATTTAATTTTTCCCTATTTCTGCTGTCAGTTTTATTTGTGCTGATGTATAAAAATACCTATGCACCAGCCTGTTTTAGCCTGTTGTGAACAGTTCTTCTCCTCACTAAGCTCAGTGTGGCTGTGAGGTAACAGAGGGCTAGAAATACTACAGGAGAATGTGTAAGCTCAGTGCTGTTTATATTGATTTTTTTTTTTTTTTTAAATCACTTCTGTGTTTTAGCTGGTAAAGGACATTTTTGCTGTATCCCACATTAAAAACTCTCTCCTGGGGAAACCAGCTGCAAGTTCGGGGAGGGACCGAAGGTGCAGGGAGGAAGAATGTTTGGTTATGTCTAGCAGTGCCAGCCCGGTTGTGACCAGCATTTACTTCTGGTCCAGTCAAGAAACTGCTCTTGTGGCTTTGTCATGACAGTCAAGTGCTAAAAGTTGAAGCACAACCGAGACAAACCCGTCCTCTGTGTGTGATGCTTTAGGTGAAGGTGGTGACGTGTTGCAGAACCGAAGCCTGAGCTAATTTACTGCAGCGGAGGATTCGTGTCTTGCTATTGCTGCGAATCCTCTGAGCCAGTAGTTGCAGTGGCCAGGAGCATCAGAGCTTTCAGACATGCAAGACTCAACACTAAATGTGGCCAGGCCCTCAGAGTGTGGTAATTTCTCATTATACCCGTACACTGACGTTTTACAAAGAGAGAAAACCCACAGAAAACCAAACGAATGAAGTTTCACTTCCCCCCCCCAACCCCCCAGGCCTCAAGCTGGAATAATTAAGCGAAGAGATACCACAGGGCATGTGATGGTGTTGTTTGTACTAGCCAGGTGTTTTTAGCCACAGTGCTTAGTGCCTCAGGCCATTGGCCACTGCAGCACGTTGTTATTGCTGCACATTCCTGGTGCTTTGACGCGTGGGATCAACTGGAATCTTCTGAATTAGCATCTCTCATCTCTGGGTGTCCCTTATCCCTCCCAAAATGGGCATCCTCCTGGACTGAAGGAGGATGCTGCTGTTCTCTGGGAGGGACAGCCCCCAAATACTCTGCTGGGTTTCCAGTCATACACATTTATAGAGAGATGCGTTTTGTTGCTGATGCAAAAACATGTAAGTACGTGGTATATGAAAAGCATGACTCCTTTTTAAGGGGAGATATTTTTTTTTCCTCAAAGTAACAGGCTCCAGGGATTTGATCCAGCCTTGGACTGTCACCTGCCTGTGTTCAGAAGTCTGTTCAAAGTCACTCTAGTTGGGCCAGTTGTGAGGTGCTTACAGGGGTCTGTGTCTTGCATTCCTCTTGTTGACCCGGACAAGAACTTTAAACTCAAGGTCATATATCAAGGGCAGGTGGGAGACAGCACTCCTGACCTCTTAATGAAGTGCGACATCCTGATCTAGTGAAAGGCAAGAGCACTTTAATCTGCTGCAGGGGGAGTGAACATGTGCCTGACTGCTTTGCAGGGCTGGGTGCATTCATGATTTTGCCCTCTCTTTTATATGTATAACTGTCACTGTGGTCCGTATGTATTAACTCCAGGTACTTTTAGCTCAGGTGATAGTTGAGTGAGCAATGGTGTTCACTGCTCACTGGTACTTTTTCTTCTTTGTTTCAAAACCTTGGTTGTCACAAATCTAATGGCAGGATGCCAAGGCTGAAAAACACACACTGTTGTGAACACATTTCATCCAAAAGATAGTAGTTTCTCAGCAGCTCGTATTTATCAAGTTTTAAGAATATAGTATGTTGTTATCCCGTTTTATTTCAGACATATTAAGCCCCAAATCATGATTGATAAATTATTTTGGAACTTGTATCATCTCCCTTTCTCACATGCATCATCTTTTCCTCTAAAGGAGCATCTGATACTGTAAAATATTTTTGGTAGGTACTGATTTAGACAGCATCATCCAAACCAATAACAAACTGGAGTAGCTTATTCCTTGCTCTGAACTTCAAATGACCAACTTCTGCTGTGGAATTTCCCCTTTCCACAGTGTATGTGGCATAGGGATGCTCCTTGCTTTTCCATTCCTGTTTCACATCAATTCCTTTCTATGGACCTAGTATCAAGAACAGCAAAGCAGCAAGAAGATCTTAACTACCCACAGACCATTTGGCATTCTTCTCTATTACTTTTAGTTAAAATAAAAAGGGGAAGAGTACAAGGGAAGAGAGCTGTTTAACGAATGAAGCTATCAGAGCTCTGATGGTTCCTCTGATTCATCTCACCTTACTCAGGTACAAAATCCATGGCACTGATCAGGATCCTTTATGTGAACAACAGCAGCTGGATTTTATTTTTGTTTGCTGTTTTGAATACAGCTGGGATGGATTTCACTAAAGACTTCATCTAGAAGTTAAATTCCATGCCCACTGCAGCTATTTCAATCAAATTCTACATCATGAAGGCATCAGGATCAAGGTTTTCTTTCTGTCTGGTTTTATTTATATATTTTAAATTATGAACAGGGCGGCCAAGATTTTTAGGAAGGCAGAAGGTTCCAGCGGATACTAGGTTGGCAAGGGTGAATGACCAAATGTATGTTGTAGGTTAATATGTAAAATGAGTCAGCAGTTTTATCATGTGGTTCATGTCTCCAGGTGTGTGGAGTTTTCTGTCAGAATAGATTCTTATGCATAAATACAAATGTGAATATTTGTTTTAGATTATTTATTCCTATTCCATCTCTTTTTCTAATGAGCAGCATTTTACTTCAATGGTGGAGTCATATTAGAAGATAAATATTTGAGTGTTCAGTCGGTGTCCTCCCATACTGTTTAGTTTTTAATGGGGTAGATGTTTTTGCTTAGAATATAAAGTATCTGTGTTAATGCTCTGAGTTGCTTAACATGAGGAAAACCATAATTCCCATGGCCAACCTAATTTTAGTGACTGATAGTTGTTTAAAGTGTGCAGTTGACATTCCAAGGGGTCTTTGTGCTTATTCACAGGTGCAAGAGGGGCTTTTGCACCCTGCTTGTCTGATGCTGGGAGGAGCTATACTGAGTAGGAAGGGATTCCAAAAGAACATGAGGGAGATGAGTATGGAGAGAGAAACAAACTGCAGCCATCCTGATGTTTGGGATAGCTGTAAGGTTTTTTGGGGGAGTTAGGAGAATAAAACTGCGTAAACCTTTTTCCTGACTGTGATTCTGGAGGATGTTGCTCCCCACCCACTTTCCACTCCCTTTTGAGGATGAATTGCTGTACAGAAAGTCCACATTCCTGAGCAGTTTCAGTATCACTGCCAGGTAATGATGAGAATTCTTCCTGGGGAGCACAGAGGAGTGCTGCAGTATCGCAGAGACCACTGTGTGGCAACTGTGGACTTTTCAAAAATGTCTCCTGTCTGTGGGAGCAGGTCAGCTGCTGCTGCTGCTGCTGCTTCTGCACAGCTCAATTCCCACAGCAGCCAAATGTCTGCAGCAGTCGTGGAGGGGGCGAGGGAAAATGTCTCCTTTTGGTTTTGAATTTCCCTGGAAGGGGAAAAGGGTTCTTTTGTTTTCTGGGTGGGGTATTTTTGTTGTTGTTGTTGTTGACTGTCACAAATTTGCTGCTGCTTTATTTAATATGTTTGAGCAACAGCCCTGTTTGTACTTTGCAGTCGCACCAGAGATAGCAGTGAGCAGAATTCAATGCCTCGTATTAGGGATGGCCAATGAATATTTATGATAGACCTAGGGAGCCAGTAATAAAAATGAAATCGGCATGATGCCACTAGATCCAAATCTTTGATCTCTGTTTTAAGAGAAAATACAATAAAGCAGGGGATAATGGACTCATTATAATGGAATGGTTAGTTATGGTTACTTAGGGCAGTGTGGATAGGTGGCATTACATAAACTGTCTGGTCTAGGATTTATGATTCAGAAATGTGTTGCAGGCACTGTTTCTACAGAAAACATCAGTTTATGATATTATTTTGGTTTAGTCAGTCCCAAGCACAGGGAACTAAAGATATATCTCTTTCAGATATTTAGGATGGGCTGTGCTCTTGCCTTACTAGGGGGAGCAAAAGCCCTAAGAACCAGCAAGGCCCTTCTGCTCAACCTCTTTCTGTGCTTCTGCTCCTCATTCATCATCCTGTGAGCAGGTAGAGGGAGGGCTGAGCTTTGCAGGAAGGTGGGAATTAGATTCCATTCCCTGACCAGGCTGTCTTGCTGGACACCAGATGTGAGGGGACACTTGGGGTCATCAGGGAAGAGGGGACAGCTGCCAGTTTGGCATCACCAGAAGGATGCAGAGGTCGTGGCTGGAGATGGATGCTGCAGCAGGACCCACCTACGTCCACCCGGAGCAGGGAGAAAGTACTGCAGTGTGCTGAAACAGCTCGTGGGAAGCCTAATGAAGGAGCTGGTATTTGACAGGGACAGGGAGCAGGAGCGAGCGAGCTATTTTTCTTTTTAATGGTTGCAATTACTTGCTTAACACCCCTGCCACACTAAGCAAGATGCAGAGGAGGGTTGATTCCAGGCCACAGATGAAAGCTGATCCTGAAGTCTCTGTCTAGCCAGGCAGGAGGAAGAAATGGAAACTCAGTGTTTTCTGATTTGTTTCAAACTGATGTAATTTCTAAGGGACTTCATCACTAATGACATCTGGCAAGGGATTAGTCCCTAATGTGGCCCATCTTCCCCTTTTCAAGAAAAAGAAAGTATATGCTATAGTGAACTTTGGAAAACAGCTATTAAGCAACCACAGTAACTGCTTCTGATAGCATCTTTTTTTTTTTTTTTAATCTGATGAGGATTTTACTCAGCATGTTTGGCCTTGGAGGAGAGCCTGGATGGTATTGCCAGCTGGAATTGTCAGAGCTGCTTTGTCTTCTGTCCCAGGAAAACAGAAGCCTGGCGGGCAGTCACTCTCGCTCTTATTTCATATCCCTGCTTAGTCAGAGTTGCCAGCCCCAAGCACTGAAAACCCTGAGTCAGGCCACAAACAAATCACGAGATTTGGCTTGAAAATCATGAGATTTTTTAATTGCAAGTAGTTTATTTGGGATTTCTTTGAGTCTGTAGAGTATCTGTTCTGCCAGTTTTATTGTACAAATCCCGGAGCCTGAAAATATGCTTTGCTGAATTATGCATGTGTTTATTTACTGAAAGGAAAGCCAGGCTCATTTATGGTTATCTGACCTCTGGAGTTCACGGGGAAAAGACCGGAATGTCTAAATGATGTGGGATGACCAGGTTGCTCAATGAGGGGCCTGTTCTGGATTGGTGATCGCCCTGAGGATTATGAGTTTAATTGCCTCGGTGTCACTTTGACCCGTGGGCTTTTTCGCAGGGAGCTTTTCTCTTTATTGTTGTTGGGCAGCGCCTGAAAGTGTCCTTTTGGTTCAGGGCAATGAGCACTTTGTGCAGGTTGTGCCCTGTTTACCTTGCAACAACTTTTCATGGGCAGCTTTTCACGTGCCTCCTTGCCAGCAAGGACCCAGCTAATCCATTCTCTTCCCACTGCAGCTCCCCCATCGCTCGGGTCTCGCCCGGAGCGCACACGTGCAGATGCTTTGTGCCGTGCAGGGTCACGGGTGTCCTGTGCTGGCACGGCCTGGATGGCAGTGCTGGGAGGCAGGGAAACGTGCTCAGAAGGTCTGGACTAGTGTTGGTAACTCTCAGGTACAGAGCTGTCACTTGGGCTCGGGGAGAGCACCTTATCGCACTGAAAATGCCTTTTGGCAGAGTTGTCCGAAACATTTTGTCCCCAAGTGCTGAGCAGTCACGCTGGCAATGTCTCCTTATATTCCTTTTTTCTGCAAGATTTTTACCTCCCCCCTCCCTTTTTTTTTCCTTGCTACTTTCCTCCTCTTTCTTGCAAAACCCTTGATTTTTGATTCCTTAGCTGTATACTGTAGCATTTGTGCCCTATTACTCCCCATCCAGTTTGCCTGTCTCTGCTGCAACAGAAATTTAGATAACCTTGAATCACAGGTCTTTCAGTATTTAAGACTCCTTCCTGACTCCATGGGAACAACAAGCTTCCCTTGAACCAGGTGTTTTCTCAGCTAGAGGTTCTCAGCTCTAGAGTTCCTCCCAGGCCACTCTGCTGGGTGCAGTTTAGCAAGTTGGGGAACCCAACTCTTCTAAATATACAAATATTTGACTGTGGCTCTCTAAAAATGAAAATCTTTGCATTTAAACAAAATGCTGGGAGTCCTGCGCGTTCGTTGGGAAGTTCTTCTTTTACTAATTAGGGGCAGTGTTTTCAAAGGTAGAAATGCTCCTGGAGAATAGACTGTGCAGCCTGGAGCTCGCTTGATTTTGCAAGGAGACCCATGTTAACTAGGCTGCTTTTGTGAGTCAGAGGAGGTAACAGTGGTAAGACACCGCTAGCAATTAAAGTGTGTGGTGCTCAGTAAATTTACCCTGGATGGCACAGAGGATTGTTCTGGTTGTATGTCACAGTCTTTATTAAATTTGTCCTGGTTGTTGCGAGTGTTTTGTTCGTGTAGCCATGTTAATTCTGACAATAAAACTGACCATAAGGGGCCTCTTCAAAAATGGAGATTGAAGCATTTTAAGCTGTCCTTTTCTTCTTTTTTTTTTTCTTCACATTTCATTGTTCTCACAGTGAATAACATCATGCATGGGAAAACCTCGGATTTTATTGACTTTGGATTTTTGTTGAGCTAGGATTGGGAAGTGGCAAATGAATTGGCTCCTTCTGGAGTCCTACCTGATGCTCAGGAACATTGGTTGGAACGGTTTGCTCCTCCTGAGTGTGGTCTCCAGGGAGTCACTTGACTTAAATGAAGCTGTTTATATAAAGACATTATTTCCATACCTGTGATACTGAAAGAGCTTGTTTTAACTCAGTAGCCAATTCTAGCACACTGAGTAATCTAAATACAGGTCTTTTACTTCCTTTTTTAAAAAAAAAAAGTAAAAAACCCAGGAAGTCAACTAGTTGATATATACTTTAATTCAACATGCATTTAATGTAAGTCTTAAACTCTAAACAATTCCCTTGACTTTTTAAACCATCTTTCCTGTTTTTGCGCATACTTCTTCCTTTTCTCTGTTTTGTTCCGACTTTTAGCTGAAAGAAAGACTTCATTTGGGAGCAGGAGAAGAAGTGTTGCTGGAATAATGTTCTCTTTTGATCTGTCCAACAGTTTATGGCTTCTGTGTCTTAAGTTCAGTACTTTGATCACTATCTGTTTTGCTACCAAGCCCTGTGCAGCGTGACTTTACTATCGAGGCAGCTGGGGCTCTGCCCCCGCCCCCCCACAGCCCCAGCGAGAACCGTGAGGTAATAAAATCAGAGTAAATTAAAAGTGTTTTCTCAAGCCCTCTGCATGATTCCCAGCTATTAATTTCCCACTGCAGCTCTGCCAGCTGAAAAAGTAGCGGCTTTCTTGCCTGGGATGGTGCTGTGCCCATCCAGCTCCATCCTCCAGCAGGGGCCTCCAGAGCCACGGGAGGTGGCGGAGCAGCCGCCGGGCAGCTGCAGCAGTGCACAAAGGGGCCCTTTCACACACGTTCTTGCTAGAAAAGCACATGTGCAGCTCAAACAAGTTCCAGTGCCCATCTGACTTGAGCAGCAGCCACCCCGGGGAAGCTGTCGGGGTTTGGTTTTTTGGGGTTTTTTTTTCTGAAATTGGTCAGTGGATATATGGCGCTAATGCATGTTTCTGGCTTGGTGAACGCTGTGTTTGGGCCCAGGATTTCGTTCAGTCTGGATTGTTTTTGTGGTGAGGAGGGCTGCTGAAGGACAAGGGAAAGGAACTGATCTCCCCTGTCATGGGCTAGTGGAATGCAGCACTGCTTCTTGCCCTGAGCCTGCTGTGCAGTGCTGTGCTGTCACCGTGGACACGTGTCAGTGCAGCAGAGGGTACTTTTAAGTATCACAGGCTAACTCCCATTTTGGGCTCCTCTCCAGAGGACCGAATGACTCACCTTCAGAGAAGGTCTCTCTGAAAGTGGAAGCAGGACTTTGCATATGACAGTGCAGAACCTCTCTGGTTGGCAGGACGCCCATTTCCTCCTCCCTAAATCAAGGAGTGTGCTCCTGGGCTTTGTGAATGAAAGATTTGTTGGAAGAAAAAAAAATGGTATGAAGTCTCGACAAACACTGATTTAGGAAGCTTGGCTTTCTGTATAAATTCCTGTTCTGAAGTTGGCTTCTATTGGGAAAAAAAATGCTTTTTAAAATTTGCTGAAATGTTGGCATACAAAAAGAAAAGAGTCGCTTCTTGAGTTGTACAGACTCCAGAGACTCTTCCTGCTGTGTTGGCCAACTTGACTTGCAATGCCCTTTCTCCTGAAGGAGGAATTCTGGGTGGGGGTGGCTCCAAAAATCTGCAGCCCAAGGAGGGGGGGGCAGTCCACAGTCCAACAAAAGACAAAGCAGACGGGCTTGTACGTAGCACTGTCCTCTACATGCAGGTGCTGATGCCAAGCATGGGTGGAGTGGCTTGCAGCTTCCAAGTCAGCGAGCTGGGTGTTGGTAGGAGACCAGCAGAAGCCAGGATGTGTGTTAACCCCACGCTCCTCCCAGAACTCAGCTGTGACCCGTGGCTGTCACACCTGTGGGAGTGCAGACCTGGATATGGTGATGTTGGTGGGGACTCCCTTGCCTGGAGGGCATCTGGCCCTTGTCTCTGTCACATGGGCAGGAGCATGTTTTATCCCCCGACAGCCAATATATATTCATTGTTAAACAGCGTCTGCCTTGTTTGTGGAAAATCCCTCTGGGTGACACCGGGGACGTTCCAAACCCACCTGGACGTGCTCCTGTGTCACCTGCTCTAGGTGACCCTGCCTTGGCAGGGGCGTTGGACTGGGCATCTCCAGAGGTCCCTTCCAAGCCTAACAATTCTGTGAGTGGTACCTGGTGTGGTAAGTACACACCAGACAGGAGAGGGCTGGTACCCAGACTCCACCACACGTGCTGGTCTGCTCAGCAGGGTGAAAGCCAGGCACGGTTGGGAGCAGGACGTGGAATAAGAGCGACCCAAGCCCCAGATGGCGCGGCAGGTGCGCGGTGCCCCAGGGCGTGCGCGGGGGATGCTCCGGGCAGGGCGAGCCTCTGCCGGCGGTGGGGACGCGGCGATGCGGGCGAGTGCAAGGCGCCGCGTTCCACCTTTAATATCCGCCACCCGGCTGTAATCGCCTTTGCCCGGCCAGCGATTTAATGAGCTGTTTGTGCATGTGACCGCGGCGCATGTGAGCGCTGCGCGGGGTTATGTAATGGGCGCAGTGTCTGGCTGCGGGAGGCGGCCCCGAGCCCGCAACCGGCTCGGCCCCGCCGCGAGGGAGCCGCTAAATCGCTGCCGCGGATCCGCCGGGGATGTGTTTGCATGGCACACGCATCGCCGCGCCGCCGAAGGGAGCCGGGGAACGGCGCCTTATGTAAACGCGGCCGGAGCGAAGGGAAGCAAAAACAAGAGCCTCCCCTCCTTCCCCGCTGCCCCCGCCTCGCCAAAACGGCCTGCAACAGCCCCCGCCCGCTCTGCCGCTGCCTCTGGAAGGGGTTTGGCAGGCAGCGGACGTGCCTGCCCGGGTTTGGGGGGTGATGGATTTGACAGAGGATGCTGGAGCGCAGGCACTGAAGTTTGGGCGTGCAGGTGCCCTGTGAGGAGTTCCCATCCATTGTTCTGTGTTGGAGACTCCCCAGTGGCATGGCACGGGGGTGCCTGTGTGGAGTTGCCAATGTTCTTGCCATAAACCTCTCGCCTTTTATCCAGTTCTCTGCAAAAAAAAAACCTCTCGCCTTTTATCCAGGGCGGGGAGGGGGGAAAACCACCAAATGTGGATCAGCTGGGGCAGTTTATAATTTAATCAACAACGATTTTTATCAATAACCAGCTGAGGGACAAATTGACAGAGCTGAAAGACAGAGAAGTGATTCGCCCCATCCCCACCCTGCCACATTCACCCCATCATTCCTCCAAAGTAGGATTTTAAATGCCATCATTCCTTCTCTGATGGAAGCTAATGTTCATTTTCTTGCCCTTGAGAAGAATAATAGTGCTGCCCAGGAGCTGTGAAGAAACCAAACCCTCCAAAATTTTGAGCTGTATTAAATCTTCCCTGCTTTCTAAGGGCCAGAATATAGGGCTTACAGGCAGTCTGATTGCATGGCAGTCAAAACATTTTCTTCTTAAACATTTCCCCTGCCACCACTACAGTAAAAAAATAGCCGTTTATAAAGCTGTGCTTGCAACAAAATCCAATGCTGTTTGATAAGATCAGGTATCCTGGCTGTGCATTTGGGGAATATTCAGCAAATAATATCACTTTATATGATACACATTCTATTATCCTGTGTTTATTGTGTTTCCAAGAGGAAGTTATTGTTGGACTTGGTTTTTGTATTAATAGGCATCACAAAATGGTGTGGTTTTTTCCTGGTGCTTAGAGGTTTTTCTGTTCATTTCTGTTGCTTTTCCTCTATTCTTTCACTTCACCTCTCTATACAGAGCGAACATACCCGTGTTTAAATATACATTGTGATGTATAGTTACATAACCCTGTCTTGCAAAGCACTGAAAAAATGATCCCTGGCTTTATCTTCTGACTCTTTTTTAAAAGTAACAGGTTTTGTGTATAATCTAGCACCATCAAAGACAGAGGGAGGCATGCTGCAGCTTCATAAGGATGATTTTCCACAAATCAGAGCAAAAATAATAGAAATTATGTCCCAACAAATATCATATGCTATGCTTTTGCTAGCCAGCAAGTCTTAAATCCATGTGTTTGCTAACGAGTGGATACTGAATTTATTTAATGAGTTGGTGATGCAGTTGGTGACTGCTCATTATCATCAGAGAATTTAACTTGCTGCAGCAACTCAGAAAACAAATTAGTGCAGCTCAGACTCTGGACCGTGCTGTGGTTTAAATGAGAACTTTTCCTCTCTGCAGCTTTACCAGTCTTTGGGTTTTCCTGCTTCATATTAGCCATCCTGAGCTGTATTTCAGATCCTTTAACCATCCACTGCTAATCCATCCAAGGAAGTGGTCCCACACCCCGCTCCTCCTGAGCAGAGGCAGTGCCCAAGCAGGTGAACAGATTCAGAGGTCTTGACAGCTGGAGATGCACAACATGCTTACTCTCAGAATAAAAGACCGTTCTCCCAAGCTGTGGGGAGAGAATGTTAGGACTCCAATTATCACCCAACAGGCATTACAGGAGATAAAGGAGCTCTAGAGGTACGGAAAGCTCTAACTCCGACCTGAGCAGATCAGGTTGCTTATGAAGGAGAGCACATCAGGAGTCCTGCTCCAGTGTTAGACTGGCCAAATGACAACACCTAGTTCAGGTACCACTCGTGGAAAGAAAATACCGAAAATCTTCACATTCTGCAGCCTGCATTTTGGGCTTCATTCCTTAGATACCAATGTACCCTCAGATCCGTGAGTGAGTAGATAATCAGAAGCACAGCAGATGAAGAGTAACAATGAAATTTGTTTTCTTTTGGAGTGGTTAGAAGTCCAGTGTCCCTCTAGGGTATGAATACAGTAGAAGAGGTTTTGTGTGTTTGTGCTTCAAGACGAAAGTTCTTTATTCTTGAAATATACAATTAAAGAGAAAACTGATTCATTTTCTCCCTCCCTGGTGCAGTTTTAGAATCTGGTTCTGATTGCTGGTGCTTGGCTGCTACCTCACGATTTTTACATGGTGCTGGAACTCAGAGACGTATGTAGTGAAACTTTAAAGCTGTGTTGAGTTTTGGAAATGTTCACCTGTTTTTAAAAAAAAAAAAAAGGAGCCAACCTACAGAGAATTTTAAAAATAGCCCAAGTCCTCCTGGAATTCAATTACAGATGCCTGCCAGCTGCTTCCCCTGCCTGGGACATGCTTTTCGAGCTCCTCTGTTCCTCTGGATGCTCCTTGCAGGGGAACAGCCCGTGTGACATGGCTGATGAACAGAGAGATTGGAGAGAGAGAGGTGCTGGGGTGTGGACCCCTGCCATGCCTCCATCCCACCTGCTGCTCGGGCTGTCCTTTCATAGTCACGATTTGAGCTGTGCGATTGTTGTACAATGTGGATACCGGCTGTGCGGCCACTGCTGGGACTGGCACTTTATTCTCATGCTATGTGCAATGACTTTTTCAAAGGCTTTTTATTTAGCCCCTGTAGCAATGTGTCTTACAAAAAAAAAAAAAAAAAGCTCCAAAAAACCATTATAAGAATCCCATCTCCTTGGATCCGTATTCTGGCTGAGTTCACAGGCACACATCATGTCCCCCATTTGCTAAAACACTGAAGTGCAGACCCTGAGCTAAACTGCAGGGTTCATTTCTCCTGGAAATATATGCAGACTGTGATATATTTGCCTGTAAGTGCCCGTGCTGGATTCTCCCATAATATGGACGCTGCCCTCAAGGAATTGTTGCCAAAGTTGTCGTGCAAGGCCAGAAGAAAAAAGCAAAAAAAAACCCCCAAACTGTGCTTACTTATTAAATTACATGTAGTGCCTTTTGTTGTGTATCATCTTTTTCGGTCTGGTTGCACATGATTCAGCTGTCCAGTTCCAGGAGAACATTTTCCAGCAGTGTAGTTTGGATGTAATCCTCTTTCTGGTATTGTCCTGTTTTACCCCCATAGGCTTTCTGAGCGTGTGTGCCCATCTGTGTGTGGCAGTGACAGGAGCTTTCCACCCAGTCTAGCTGTCTGCAGGATCTCACTGGTTCTGTGCTGCCTTGCTCTCTTGGGTATCGTTTTACTCTTTGATTGGGAAGAATATGGTTTGAGGGTTTGTGGCAGAAATTCATTTACTAATTCATAGGGGAGGGAAGTGGGGGAGGGGAGGAGAGGGAAGGGAAATAATTCTTTGGTAGAGAACAACAATCCTCCAAGGACATAGTTACAGCATTTCTTGTTAAAGGACAACGTGTCTGTTTTCAAATGGTGTAGAAAACACAGGGATTCTGTGGCTTAGGCTGTTGCCTACTTAACACCCAGCTGTGATGCACATACAGCTGTTCTGAGCTGAGCAGTTCCCTGCTTGATGTCTGGTCCCCCTGATTTCAGGAGACAAATCTTATTCACAGGTCTTCCCGTGCTACGACATGGCTGCCTGAGAGCTGGAGACGTGGATGCCTTGTGTTTGGTTTGAGATTTCTCGGTGATTTTTAATTCTGGCACAGAGATCCCAGCAGAACTGATTTTAATTAAGAACCTGATCCGTAGCTCTTACATTTAACGGTGGGATGTGCCTGCTTACAGTGTGCAGTGCTGCCCTGCCCTGGGGATCCCTAGGCTAGCTCCAAATTAGCTCATTAACTAATTTCACTGGCAGAACTGTGCAGCTTCCCTTTCTGGTGCTGCCTTTTTTGTGTTTTCTGAGGTTCTTCTCCGTAGTGTTGCACGGATGCACCCACAGCCTCTCGTGAACTGAGGTCACATTTGATTTGATGTTAAAATCAAGCAGTTTTCTTGCTGTTTGATATGTTGATTTTTTTTTTTTCTTCGTAAGATTTTAAGTTAGGTCAAGGGGTCGATGCTTCCAGATTTTATTTTTAGAGGAGCCTGATACCTGTGTGGCAAACATGGTGAAGCTGATGTCTGAGAAGTGCGCACAGCAGGTCCCTGGAGCTGACAGATTTCAAAGGGCTGTAGCTGGTTGTGTAAGCCACCAGCTTGGATGGTTTGATGTAATGCTGTTTCCAGACAGTGTGGGGATTGCATGTGCCAGTGCTGTGTGTTGCCAGACAGAAACCACAGCAATTCACCCTCAACATAATTACCACCTACAGCAAGGCTAGCAGCTTTTAAATGAGGAGGAGTGGGATTCTTTATCTAGGAGAACACCAAGGAGTTTATGTCTTGCTGTAAATCCGCCTAATCTCTTTATTAGAAAGGCAAGGAATAGTGACAAACCTCAGCCAACAGCACACATAATGAAGTATTTTTTTAATAATCTCTTTGATGTTAAACTGTAACACAGGCAGAATCCAGAAAAATCAGGTGGCACTTCTTACAGTGATGGTTTTGGACATGCAGCAGAGCTTGTGTTACATGGGAGGCTTTAATGTGCATTTTCAGTACCTTGTTTCCCTCTATCTGGATGCAAAGATTAATATTATTCTAAGTATAGCTCTAGCCACTTACAGGCTTCTTTAGGATGGTTGTTTGCTTAAAATACTGGGGAATGTTGTTAGAGGGGAAAATACCCAATAAAAAATTTGTAATTCATTCTTTATTTCCTTTTCTTACCTATGTTACTAATTCCTCTGATTAATATATTAAGAGTCAAGTTGTCTTATGAGTGTAGAGGTTGCTTGTGTGTGGATGTGGGGGTTTGTATCCATCATGCAAAAATAGATACTTGGGATTTGATTGTTTTGCTGTGCTGGTAGGAGTAACAAATCAGGGGAATGTAAGGTGGCTTCCTTTGCACCTGATCCAAATCCCATTAAAGCCAGTAAAAAGATTTCTAATGTTATTAGACCCGTGATGGGATCACTCCAGCCACGCTTCCCTCGTTCCCTTTCTGCTGGCATTGCCTGCTCCGTGTTCCCGGTGGGCTGGTGTCTGTATTCCCCTCCTTTGCGTTAAGAAAGGACCAGTCATAACAAGTAGGAAGTTTTCTACCCCTGCCCACCAAGTGGTTTAAAGGTTTCCTAGGCATTGCACCTGCTCCTCACAGTTACAAAACTCAGGTAGCTGTAGCAGAAATGTTGGTGGGGGGAGCTGCATGGGGACCTGAGCACCCAAGGTGCTCTCGAACAAGCCAAGGGGGCCCTTGGCACTGTGTTGCTTTCAAATCTGCCTACTCAGTTTGCAGATAGAATCAAATACTTTGCCATTTATGTGATCTCTATCGTTCCTTCTTGTAATTACGGCCGCAAAGAAAGCCTGATATTGAAAAAGTGGTCTCTTGTGGCACAGATCAAGGGTATTACTCATTTGGATGAAGGGAGTTTAGTTTTTGCTTGTGCCCCTCCTGCATTTGTACAATGTGTTCCATGAAGGCTGAAAGATGGTTCTGTGCTGGGAAAAACTTAGGGTGCCTTCAGTGCAAAATTTATTACAGCATACAGGGACACACCCACTGCCAAAAATACTTGACAGAGCATGAAAGGAGTCCACTCTCCTGTTTTAGGTCTGCAAAAAGTTGAAGGAGGACATGATTATGAAACATTGTAGGTACAGAACATCAGCGTTCAAGTGAGTCTTACGAGCTGAGTGCACCTGACAGACACACCTGTCTGCTCCAACTTCCCTGGTTCCTTCTTAGCCGGAATTTGCAGCTCTCCTGGCACATTGTTTGTGCCTTATGGAAGGCTTTGACCATTACAGCTTTGCAATAAATACATCTGTAATCTTGTTGTGGAAGCATCTTAATTAGAGTTGTGAGAGCACCACACTCAATCCATGTGAGCTCCTGGTGGTGCAGTAGCTGATATGGTCATCAATCTCCTTGAGATGGGTTTTTTCATCCCCTGAAATGTAACCCTGGCCTCACCTCTTTTGTGTGTAATGTAATACCAAAAGCAGGAGAAAGCATCTCAAGTGATTTCCTGTGAACTTTTGCTCGAGGTGAAGGAGGCGGCAGATGCATTCACTGCCTGAAAAGTGGTTGACTGTTGGATCAATAGATCAGGTAGTTTGGTGTCCACGAGTGAATACCTTTTGCCACTATTGGACACAGTGGTACGAAGCAGATTTTCATTTCTTGAGGCTCTCTGTCTGCCAGGTGGAGTGGTAGTTAGGCCAAGAGATGGGCTTGCAGTTGTGAAATCTGTGAAATCTATGGCCTCTCTAGACTGCTGAAGAGATGTCTGAGGCGCACAGCTCGCTGCCCAGCACGCACATTTAGCATCTCCCCACCAAGACCCAGTGGTTTTTGAAGGATGTAGGAATACATGGTAATATTTCATGTCAAAGAGCTTTATTGCAGTCACTATGTGTGATGCCATAAACCCTGTGGTAGATGTTTACAGAGTAACTTGTGCTGTTAAAGGCAAACTTGAAAATAATTGGGTTTTTCTGACTCTGACTGCATCATCTTCTGCCTGTGCTGTGTTGGCTCAAGTTTGGAGTCCTAATTTAGCTGAAACAATATTCTGAGGCAAGCTGCCTACCTGCAGGTCCCATTATCATCAGGAGTGTAGCATCTTTCAGGAGCAGACTGTAAATTAGGGCCTGCAAGATCTGGCCCTGTCCTCCCAATACTGCTTTTGTCTTTTGCTTTATGATACGAGATTTATATTTGTGTGCCACCAAACAGACCATAATGGTTATCTGAGAACTCATTGTTATTTTGCAGTGTTTTTACGAGGCCAGGAGCCTAATGCTGCAAAGTTGTTTGTAATGTTAAGCTTCTACACCTAAAGCAGAGAGGTATCCATGGTAACTGTGTTGCCTGTACACAGTCCCCCGGCTGCCTTTTCACACAGGTCAGAGAATGAACATTCCCAGATATTGGCTCAGTTTAGTCTGCCTTAAACATCAGGTATTTTTAAAAAGACACTGGCTCTGACTCTTCTTTTTTTTTTTTTTAAATAGAATTTAGTCTTAAATTAGCCATTTGAGCCTCTGCGTTCCGCTAGTGAAAAGCAACATGAAAAGCCTCTGCCACTGTAAATATGTCTGTTGCTCAGACCTATTCAAATTAAACCTAAGTCTTGTGCTGAAAAGGCTTTGCAGCAAGGAAATTCCAAATTGAAGTTTCTGCTTCACACTGAAGAAACATCCTAATGGGAAGTTTACAATATACAGTTTCTATGTCCTCTGTCACTACTTGGTATACTCAGTTTCCTTTGACTTCTCCTTTAGTTAAATCTAAGATTAGACTCCAAAGATTATCCCTCTTCCTTCCCAATCTTCTTGTTGATATGCAGAATATATGTTCATTGAAGATTAGCTTCTGTTCTAATCTATAATGACTTCTTGCTGTTGTCTGAGGTACTTATCTGCATATGCCAAAGCCTGAGGAAAATTCTCTGCAAAGCTGGATGCCGTGCTTGGAACTTTTTTCATCTGCCAGCCTCTTTCCATTTTCAGCTTTTCCTGTCTGCTTTTTTGGACATCATTTTGCTTCATCTTGGTTTGTTCTGTCAGTTCCAATGCTTTTGCTATAGTGAATCATCAGGTGCGTTTCTTCTGAGAGTTTGGATTAGAGATTCAAGTGTGGAGGAGGAGGAAAAGGCTCAACTTTTAACCAGATGCTTCTTTCCCAACTGCTCACTTTGCCCTTTTCCGGTCTCCTCCAGAGCTGCTTTGCTAAACAAGGAGGGATGATTACCAGAGTTACTGAGGGGAAAAAGCTACAAATCAAGTGTCACATGTATTATAATGTGTCATTGGCACAGCCAGGGGACAGGGAGGAAAAAGGCAAATTCAGAGGGGAGAAGAAGGAAGAAAAAAGATAGAAGACAGCAAAGCAGGAGAGACAAAATCCAGATCCTCTGCCGGTCTTCCACATCATCCCTTCTGCACTATATAAATCTGTCAAGATTTTGGCTGAGTCTCAGCAGGTCAGGGTGCCACAGCTAGAATAGTAATACTTGCTTCTACACATAGTGAATTTTAGGCCAGAGAAGGACATTAAGGATGTAGGTGGAGGCATCTGTGTGACACGCAGTCCTTAGCAGTCAGAAAGCGAACTCACAGGGAGACAGAAAGGCACTAATATGTATAGGAAACCGATTTATGTAACAAAGTCTTTGCAAGGTTGTAATTAATTAAAGGAACTAAATAATGGTGACATTCTGGTCAGTGTTATTTAGGGCTAAATGAGGGATGTGGTGCTCATAGGCTGTCATCAGAGAGGGGAAATCTGATGCTGTGGCTGTCTCAGCCATGCGAAGACATTCTTATGTGTCTTGGAGGATGAAGTATTTTGGACATAGAAGAACATCTGTGGGAGGGAGAAGGGGAGTCTGGAGAGTTACCTGGCTGAGCAAGGGAGTGTGGGTACCCAGCTCAACACCAGCAGAATGTCTCCCTGAAGAAGGGAGCCTCGAGCTTCTCTCCAAGAAGCTGCCTTTTGTTCAAGAGCTAAAGTGTTTCTACTCACCATCATTTTTATATAAACCATAGTATTTTGCTAAGCAAAGGTGAAGACAAGATAAAATGCAGACCTTTTTCTTCTTGGGATTTTAATAATGTACCCTCTTGCTATGGCAATTCTGCGTTTTGCCTGTTGAAGTCAGGGTTCAAGCTGCTATTTCGGGTCACTGTAGTGCTCTGCTCTGCACTTCTCCTCATCAGAGATGTCATAAAACCTGCTTTTCTCTTGAATCTACATCGGATTACACTGGTTTCTGGATCCAATACAAATAGACTTGGTACACTTCGTGTTCCCTTTTAAACACATGAGGATTGCTAAAGAGGGTCAGACCAGAGGATTAAGAGTGTTTCTCACTGTGTGGCCATCACCAGATGCCTCACAAGGTCTAAGAATCCCCACTGTAGGCAGAGTTTCTATTCTTCCTGAAGCTTTGGGATAATCCTTAACAGTAAGACCATAAATCTGTGGCCCCTAAAGCAAGAGATTTTGTCTTCTTTCCCATAGTTGTTTTTTTAACGTTTGCTATTGTAACTGGTTTTGCTTGTTGTCTATAGAAATGCCCAAATCCTCTTCTGAGTCTTGCTGAATTCTTGCCCTCGGTGACTTCCCAGGGTAATGAGTTTTCTGCCATCTAATTATAAGTGGGATAATAATTATTTCTTTATCACTTTTTCATTGACCATCTTTACATTCTGTCGGAGGCCACTTTTAGGGTGGGAGAGGAAAGAGGAATTCCCGACCTCCCCATCTCCTCACCATTCATGCTTTGCTGTACTTTTGTCACATCTTTCCACCTCTTTTCCGAGGTGAGCGATCTCGATCTATAACACCACCGTTTTTCCCCAGCTTTGTGTGCTCCCAGCACTTCTCTGAGCCTTCCAGGAAATGGCAACTTAGACGGAACTGTGTCATTGATCTAACTTAGAGCTCTAACTTTGTCCATACTATTTCCCACCCTTCTCAACGTTTTAACAAGGTGGGGTTTTTTTGCTGGCTAAATGCAGCAGCAATGCTGCATTCAGAGCAGAGGATTTTACTAATAATCAGAATAGCCTGAGCAGGCAGTTGGGTAGCCCCTAAAACTGTTGGTGGCTTTTGTTTTGCATTCCCTCAAAGCACTGCCTGGCTGCCATGTGTGTACGGTTTAATTCCCACTTACTGGAGCTTTAAAGTTCATCTTGGTTTTCATGATGCTGTTGAGCCCTAATGTTGGGATGTTGCATGGCATTTGTCAGAGAGGTGTCATTAGTGGGGATATCAGTCCTCTTGAAACACGGGAGAAAAAAAATTGCAGTTCCAGGACTTCCAGAGCAGGTTTTGTGCAGCCTTGCTGTTAATCTATGCTGTACTTAACAGCTCTAAAGAAGCAGATGACATTGTATTTCCATAGCTACATGCTGTGCATGTAGGAATGTTCCAGTGATAATATATTTCTCCTTGGAAGCAATAGACTTTTAGGCATTGTAATGGCAACAGCTTCATAATGAACGTATAATAAAATCTGTTACGATGAAACAGCTAATGCCCATGTGCAGCAGTCTTATCTGGGACATAAATAACTCGGCAATTTTAGCAAATATTAAATATAAAGGGGCAATTTAGTGTTATGGGTGAACAGCTTGCATATTAAATTTTATACAAACATGAATCTGTCTTTTATTAGTGGGAATTTGAAAAGCTAAGGCAGGCTCATGAAAATGTGTCTTTGTCTCCCCCTTGTCTCTATCTTTGAACCAACTGATTTAATTTCAAGCAAATTTCTGATATTTATTTTCAACCAGTTCTAGAGTGGCTTCAATTTTGGGGTTTTTTTCTGTTCAAGCTAGAAGATAACTTCTTCCTGATCTTGGGAAAGTTAGAATTTAGAAATTGTTTTTGCTCCCAAAATAAGACAACAGCTAAGAAGCTATTGAGCTATTGCCATGACAGCCAATATGCCTCTGAAAGTTATTAAAAACAAAATATTACTCTCTTAACAACATTTCAGTTTCATTCAGCAACTTTGGCTAATAGAAATAGTTTATGAAACTTCTGCTGCAGTGTTGCACAAAGGTCAGAATTATTTCCATGGCAGTCTTCAAAGGATGTTATTAGGTTTATTTGTTTAAACTGATGAAATCTTAGACTCCAAGAGTGGAAAGCTAATATTGGCCTCTAATTTAAAAGGGAGGATTGAGAACTGCTTTGGAAACAGAGAGGTTTTTCCTACTGAAAGATGCCTTCAGAAATCAGAATGCCTGTCTGTCACTCGGAAGAGAAACCCTGTTATAAAAAGTTTGGATATGCCAGGAAAGACCAGCTCCAACACCAAGTCACTGCAGGTTTGTGAGTCAGGAGGTAAAAGCCAGGATAAACCCTGAATAACCTTGGAGAGGTGCTTATCCTGCTCACTTATTAATGACATTATTGGGACTTGAGATAGCTTGGCCTAACATGGGGCCTGAACCAAGACCTTATTCCTCATTCCTGGGGAATGAACCTGCCAAGTGCCTTTTTTGCAGCCTCCTGAGGAATTCAGCGCTGGGGTTATCATAGAGCCCAACTCTGTGTGTCAACACAGCCTTTGCCAGGGCAGAAACAGAGCTCAGATCTTCAGTGATGATGTTTTAGTCATAAGGTTATCCGTTTCCTGTACTTTATCAAGGGGTCCTTTCCTTTTAGTGTGGCCTCACCTCGTAATCCTGTATTGCCATTAATTCTGAGACACTTGGGGGTGGATTTGCTGCTTGAGGAAGAGGGGATGTGGCTCTTCGCGGTGACAGCCAAGTGTCAGCAGCTCTGTCCTTGCTGAGAGTCAGCAGCAAGGATCTGAGCTCCTCTTGGCATGCACTATCAACAAATCTGCTGGAGGAGGTTGCTTAATATGTAGTTGATATTTACCACCCCTGGCAGTTGAAGTCAAGTCAGGCTCCTAGAAATGATGAAACTGCTTGGGTTTGGTTTCCTAATGATCAAAACCCCATCCACATATTTTAGTGGGGTTTTATTCTTTTTGTTTTATTTTTCCTGGCTTTCTGGCTCTGGCCACACAGATTTCACATTTCCAAGTGCTATTCCCAGGACCAGGAGCGCTAGAAATTAGCAGGGGTGGGGGTAGGTTTTGTTTTGGGCTCTTTTTTTTCATAATGTAAACTGGAATTCTCATACAAGCACATAACTCTAGGTGCTGAACTTAAAGTGCCAGCTATCGTGAAAAGGATTATACAATTGGGAGAGTTGACATGACTAGAAAATTCCCAATCAAGTTTACTGGAAATTTATTCGAACTACTGTTTTTTAAAGCAGGGGAACATGAATTATAAATATTTTCAAATAATACCTGTCAAAATGGATAGCTGATAAAGTACCAGACCCGTGGTGTTGTCTAACTTTGCTCTACTTTTCTGTTAGTCTGAAATGCCACCTAATTTCATATATACAGTGAAATCAGTGTGGCAGCTGGCTGTGCTCCAGGTGGGAATTGTTTTCCTCTGCTGAGAAAAGGAGGAGGATGCTGCGTTTTCTTTGCAGCACAGAGCACAGGGACAATCTGCCTATTGCTGCAGTGACCACTTAGGACATCTTGTCCTGTATCCTGACCCCATCCAGACTATTTTTTGGAGCTGATTTGTGCTCGTTTTCCAGCAAGGTAGATGCTAAGACTATGTTTCCATATGCCTAAATATATTGCTGCTGCCCTGAACTGCCACAGGGTTGGCTTCCTTTCGCCATTCCTGTTTTTTCCTTAATGCCTGAAGTGCAAGAAATCAGCAATAATTCGGTGTCTGTTTTCCATCTAAAATGCAGAAGGTGTTGCTCAGAACCATGAGGTGTGTTGGTCATTTTGTCAGGCTGGTTTTTGAGGCATTCTGGATACAGGGTTGCTGATCATTGTCAAAAGCACATCTGTAAATCATGGAAGGACAGGACCTGGCAGGTCCCCGTATGGAATATCCGTGTACTGAATCCGTGTTTCAGGCAGGAATGAGTGGCATTAGAGGAAAAATGGTTGGCTTTGACAAGGTCTTGGGATTGTTTTGAGACAAGATATATGTCCCTGGATTATTTTGCAAGGTAGTAAATGCCGAGAATGAGTTTGTTTTAATGTCACGTCTGAATATTTATTATTAAGTGTGAATATTTGTATATGTTGGAGAAAGTGACACAGGTCACGGTTTAATGACATTTACACAATAAAACCCCCAACCATGAAGTATTTATTTAGTATTGTATTACTACAACCCAGAACTCATGTCAAATCCGTTGAAAAACTTCCAAAAGTCTGTAAGCTGGATTGCAAAATAATTCTGATAACCTGGTTTAGGAAATGCATAGATTCCTTGAAAGGCAGCAGTGACATGAGCACCTGGAATGCCTTAGAACCAATTCTGAATTTGTGAAGTGTCATCATCAGTATTCAGTCCTAATTCAGTCCTAATTCAACCTTCCAGTACCTGAAGGGGACGTCTAGGAGAGATGGAGAGAGACTATTTCCAGGGGCCTGGAGTGACAGGACAAGGGGGAATGGCTTCAAATTGACACAGAGCAGGTTTAGATTGGATATTAGGAAGAAATCCTTCCCTGTGAGGGTGGTGAGGCCCTGGCACAGGTTGCCCAGAGAAGCTGTGGCTGCCCCATCCCTGGAAGTGTCCAAGGCCAGGTTGGACGGGGCTCTGAGCAACCTGGGCTAGTGGAAGGTGTCCCTGCCCATGGCAGGGGGTTGGAATTACATGAACTTTAAGGTCCCTTCCAACCCAAACCATTCTAAAATTCTATGTTTTTATTATCTTTAGTAGTAGACAAGGGTGAAGTTGAGAAATCAGTGGAGCTGGTGGTGGGTAAAAATGAGCAGGTGAAAACTGAAATAGAGAAGTGCCTCCTGAGCCAATTTGAAAGCCCTGAGCCAAGAGATAAAGATTCTGGCACATCTAATTCTGAACAGGACAGGCACTACGTCTGCAGTTCATCCCTTAGCTAGTAAATCAGGTATCTGTAATGCTTTTGCTTTGAAGTTCACCATAATAGCAGCACAGTGAAAGAGAATAATGTCATGAAACTGCTATTTGGCCACTTGTATTATTTTCCCCAGCTACCTGTTTCAAATTGCTCATAAAACACCAAAGCCCAGTAGTGCTCATAAGTATTCATCTGGAAATTAAGTGTCTGTTTCGGTAAATATCCACGTTAGGGCACTTAGGGGTAAATTTTTTCCTTGCAGAGCACGAGGAGTTCCACACAAAAATCCTGTTAACAAATAATAGGATTTGTGTGCATAACTCCCTGTGCATCACTTTGAAAGTTTACCCCCTGCAGCATAAGAGTTGGATAATTTTAGTCTTTGAAAATTGTGCTTTTCAGATCTGGTCTTTTCCTCCAGTACGTTATTGATGGTGCAGTCATAAATGCTTCTGAATAATCGTGATCAAATCCTACATTGTTTTCTTTCAGTGGTGGAGAACTTGGGTTATTGTGTTTCTCGGTGCTTCGTCTTGTACCGGGGGAAGTTGCAAAGGAAAAATTACAGAGGTGCAAACATGACCTGTTTTGTAAGTGCACAATTTATCACTACAGATGGAAACCCTGTCACCCAATGGGTAACAGCACAAGTGACAGATATAAACAATAATATTTGCCCACAGCAAAGCCCTGTTCACTCTCTATATAAGTGCATATATATGTATGTGGAGATCTTACGTTTGGACAGAAAAATGGACATCTGACAGCTACTAATATTTTATGACCCAGTAGAAAAAAATTACGTAATTACAAAATGAAACTGTATGTTAAAAATGCTTTCTTCTCAGGCTAAATCTGAATGCTCCGATGCTGAGGTTTTCACTAATCCAAATTAATTTTTCTCTCCTGCTGTATTCACAGTGGAGACACTTTTTAGAGATACTGCCAAAAAAACCTTTACTTTTAATATGATGCTTTCCTCAGTTACTTCAGTGTGCAAAATTGGCCAGTCACCAGGCAAAACCTGGTTTTCTTGCAATGTGTCCAGTATCCTTTTCACTATCCATATTGAAAATAGACTGGCATTAACATTTGTTTTGAAATATTTTGGCACTTAAGCTTCCAGCTTTCTATGGAACCTGGAACTGCAAAGGAAAGAAGAATTAAAAGACTGCTAAAAACCCAAAAAAATTAGCAACTCTTTGAAATCACTGTGGTTTTAGGGAAGGTCACACTTGTGTTTTTTTTACCTGAATCTCTGCACTAGTTACAGCCTTGAGTTTATCAGCAGTTGGGATTCAGGCAGCTCGTATGGAGACAAGTGGGATTGCTCCCAGTTTTTGTGTAGGATTGAACAATGGCACTTTTTAAATGTGGGGTGTCTCTGCCTAATGAGAGACAGCTGAGAGGTGTGGGTGGCCGGTTCTGCTCTCCGAGGAGAACTGTGTCATGAAGTCTGGTGCATATTTTGGGTTGGTTTTTTTTTTTTTTTTTTCTTTTCAGACTTGCATAAAAAACTTTTGCCTGGCAAAGTGCGTGTCTGCTCCTTCTCCTGCTGAAATTGCTGGCAAATCTCCCGTTGATTTTAGTGGAAGCAGAGCTGGACACCAGCTGGACCCAACCTCAGATTTAAAAGTGCTTTTTCCCCTGGGGTGCCCCAGCGTGCAAATAACTCTGCTGTTGTGTGTCATGTTTTATTGGTGAAAATATATCACTTTCAACTATCAGTTGGCTATGAAAACATCTTGTTGCAAAAAAAAAAAAAGATCAAAACCAAGAAAAAAAGCTCACTCTGTGTAAAAACAAACAAACAACTCCCCAAAACAAACAGCTTCCCCCAATTCGTGAGCCCCCCTGGAAGCTGCTGGCATCATGAAAACAGAAATTTTCCATTTTCTGGACATAATACGAGTCAGGGCTCCAGGGCTCTCTTCCAAGCTCGTGCTTGTGCAACACCATGCGTGTGGTAGCTGTGGCCTCGGTTGATCCCTCTTGGAAATGAGGAGATGTCTGTGTCATCTTACATTTCAAGAGCAGGTTGAATCATAATTTAAAGGGTTATAAAACTTCCATGCGTGGTATCTTCACGGAAGCCACTTGCACAAAATTACTTCTCCTGCCATGTTTTGTGTCCAAGAGAAGTAAGGGAACAAAATAGTTTGAAAATGGGCAAAAAGCAGCAACAACAACAACAACAAAATCATCCTGAAGCAGGCACTCAGACCGAGCAGTATAGGAATTTCATTTATAAATTATGAGAAGAAAATGTAGAGGGAGGTGTTTTTTAAACAGCCTTCATAGAAAGCCAGGCTTCTAACCTCATCTATATTTACTACAGGAAAAGGTGGCATGATGTCTCCATAGATTATGTGAGATGACATATTTTTGTCACCCAGCTTGTTCTCCTAATGTAGACCACAAGATCTTCAAATAGTTTCTGTCTGAGAAGCCACCTAGTCGTGGTTTAGTAACTGCCGGCAGTACAAACTATCACACCTCTTCTTAAGCTGTTCCAATAGCTAAATGCCATTACTGTTATATAAAATAAAAATAAAACTCATAACCCACAAACTGAATAACCCAGCTGCCTCTACTTCTTTTCTAGCTGAGTTCCTCCATCTTCAGCTTCTCACCAGCGTGTCTTGCACCTTTTATCTTTAGACTGAAGTCATCCATTGTCAGACTTCTCGTGTAGATAGTCAGAAGCAGAGTTCGTGCTTAGCCTGACTAGCTCAGTAGCTAGAAAGCCTTGAATTTCTGATGAGAAGGCATGTTTTATTCCCTAATCACTCTCATGGAGCTTCTCCAAGCCTAATCCAACTTGTCAGCATACTTTTGAGATGTGGACACCAACTCGTGGTGTGGTATTCCTGCAGTGGACAAGTAAGATACTCTCACAGATCCTACATTCGCAGAATCGTGGGACTTTAGGAGCTGTCTTTTTTTTTTTCTCTCCAAGACCTTTCGTTCTTTTCCAAAGTCCTGGCCTCCTAGAACAGAATCCTGCTTTTTTTTTTTTTGGTGTTCTGCATTTTATTGTCATTAAGACATACAAGGGTTTGGACATTTTGTTTGCTTCTAGTCAATTAAATGAATGATGCCTAAATTGTTACCAGTAACTTGACCTCATCACCTCGTCCCATCTCCCCTCCTTCTTTTTGTGTCCTTTCTAAGCACTATTAATAATTATTTTCTGTATTCTTTCATTTCATTGGGAAAAAAACCCAAATCAGGCAGACAATAAATACTTCATGAGGTTGCCCATTAGAAGCTTATACACTTGTTTATGATTTCTTGCTTTAAATTGCATGTTGAATTCTGTCAGTCGTTTACTTGCTAAGCCATTTGATAACTATCCTTGTGGGCTTACTTAATCAAAAATTTTGCCTGACAGGATTATGTCACACCGCATAGTTTATCAAACTTTACCAGAATGATATTTTCATTATTAGCAAAAGCAGAAGACAATCTTCAGAAGTTTCAGAAGGTCTGTTTTTGTAAACGTGTATTGAGGCAATTATTGCAACATGATGCCAGTATTAAAACTGCCGTCAGTTTATAGGAGCTTCCTTTAATTTTCTTTTAATGGAATGCAAAATTAGACATTTGTTTTCCCCAGAATCCATATCAAACTCACTGCAGAGGGTTGGATATCAGTAAGAAGTGTAAAAAGTACTCCCACGTACTTTTAGAAAAGTAGCATTGCATGTGAGATTTCTCCCAGTTCTCTGGCATTTTCTATCTGTTCCAAACTTTCTGAAATTCTGTATTAGTAGACCGGAGATCCCAGACAGCTCCTCCGTATATATAGCTACAAATTATCTGCATGAAAAGAATTAACATGCCTAATCTTCATGTATCTTCCTGGATTATTACTGAAATACACTCACAACATCACCCTTTGTATCACAGAAATGCCTGTTGGCCGTGGCTGCCCTTTCGGTGTTATCACTGATCATCTAAGCATTTCCACTTCATTATTTTCGTACAGAGTGAGAACCAGAAGAGATCACCAGATCCTCTAGTTCAGCCTTCAGAACATCATAAATAGCATACCAATTCCTCAAGAAGTGTGCAGTTATTAAAGACAGGACAGAAATAATTTTTGGCAGTGTAATACAGTGAACCAGTGCTGATGCAGGTATCCACAGTAAGCCTTAGGTATCTCTCTCAGCCGTTCCTTCCTGGCACAGAACACCCCATCCTTACGTGGAACCCACCTTTTGCAGGCTCAGAGAAGTAAAGCGAACAATCCGTTGTATTAAGGCGTTTAAATCAAGTTTAGAGACCAACGAGTGTAATAAAATAGGGACTGAGAAAACGTAATTTGTTTGTGTCTACATGTTCCTATTGGAATAATTATTCCCCATTGGAAACTTTTGTCTGTCAATCCCTAGCTATTTAAAACTGCAACAACAATATCCAGTTGTTGCTTTCTTGTGCCCTCAGTCTTTATCCTAGCTTTTGTTAGGGACAATGCAGTGGTATTCATCAGTAACAATAAGACTGTTATGTTTCATTGTGTTTTTTCCCCAAGCTATACAATGTTCTAGCCATTATAGAAGGCCTGCAGTCAGCTGAGTGATGTTTACATGCCACTTCCATACCCTAACAGGAGGTATAAAAGAATGTGTATTGTAGCCAGCAGGGGAGGGATTCAGCTTAGAAGGCCGAGACTTCTGCCACGCGTGGAAACGTGGTGGGGGAAGACAGCACTGCCCTGCCCAGTGTGCTTTTATTTCTGGCCTCTGCTTTAGTAACATGGTTGTCAATAATAGCCGCTGCAAACTGCTTATTCATGCTGCTGCTGTGATCATTTGCTTTCAGGCAGCATTAATTTTGTGGCTAGGGGAAGTTCACAAGGACATCGGTGGCTGTCTCGCTCGCCCTGGCAGCAGTTTGTCTCGTCCGCATGATGGGGCTCTTCTTGACTGCGTTTTTTGGCATTCCCATAAAAGCATACCCAGACACCTACGCCAGCAGGATCAGCACTTTTGCTGGAAGCAGGGTATCTCCAGCTTTTTCTAGCACGGTGCCTCACACGGTTGCAGGCAGGAGGTGACGGGCGCCGCTGCGATACATTCCTGGAGCATTTATTCCGTGCATTTCTCAGCCCTGGTTTGCGTGGCTGGACTTTTCTGCTCTTTGTAGTGGCAGCTGATTTCACAAGACTCATGGAAGTCATATGGCTGCCTGAGGTCGTCACAAAGGGGAGGAAGATTCCAAGTTTGCGAGCGTGTGGGCTGAGCCTGAGGGCGCGTTTTTGGCACAGCTGTCAGGCAAAGCAGAGGTGCCACCACATCTCTTCTCCGCAAGCACGGCGTCCTTGACTCCTGACACTTTGGCTTCTGGAACTGTGACTGTTGTCTGGGTTCATGGGAGGTTGAGAGAAGGAGTGAGAGAGAGCAGGAATCCTAATAATTAAGGCTTGCTTCTTGGAACAAGTCTGTGCCTTAGTTTGGTTATGAGGTAAGCAGGATTCCCCTTCCCATTGCAGAGGGAGAAACATCTTCATATCCCTGCCCCTCCTGATGTCTCCGAAGGTAACGAGGCAGTACGAGCTGAGATGTGCTCAGTTACTCACTTCCAAGCAATCAGACCTCAGTGCTAAATCATTCAGTTTATTAGTCAAAAGCTTTTTCATGGTCTTAAACTCCCTTCTGGATAAAATAAAGGCTGTTTTGATTGAACAATAAAAGCTTGTGACCACAGGTAGTATTCTTAACTATATATAGACTGCTTTTGGTGTTTCTTCCCGTGACTGCACTGTGACTGTTTCTATAATTTACCATTAGTCATCCACAGACTGCAGAGATTGCTGGTTGAGCATGTTGACTCAAACTAAGTGGTTGATCAAGTGGTATGGCAAATGCCAGCCTTTCTGATGAAAAGGTCTTGTCTCAAGTCAGTGCCCATTCTGGATCAGGTCCTAGTCTGGATTTAGGAAGGGTTTTTGCTCTGGGATCCCATTTGTGTGATACAGTTTTATGAGTCTGGGATACATGTGGCTGAGAAAGCTTGAAAAGGGACTTTATCCTGCTTCTTAGTCCACGTTTATCGGTTCCAGTGGGAACTTTTTTCCTCTCAGTAATACATTTGTCTTCTTCAGGAAGTGAGGAAAATGAGGTTCACTTTCCTGTGAGATGCCGGAATTTGGTCACAGCTGGAGACAGCATGTTGAGCAGGAGGAGCTGGTGCTCTTAGCCATGTCAAAATTGCTTATGAGCTCGGTTAGCCTACCCTGTCCATGCATGCAGGGTTAAACCCCACCATAAACCAGGCTGGGAAGGAATCTGTCTCTGTGTGAGCCCCTCAGAGACTTCTGGTTCCTTGCCTCCCTCTGTAGAGCGCACTGGCTTAAGCTCACCCGGAAAATCCACCTAATAAATTCCCTGGCACTGCACTACAGATGTGTAGGTGACACTTCTTATTTTTCTTGCAGCCCATTGTATTTATAGCTTTTGATATTCTACCTTAGGCCTTGTACTTTTCTTGGCTGTTTGAGGGAACTCTGTACAGGCTATTAACAAACATCAGAATGTGAGAACTAGGAAGGAATGGCTGGTTTGTGTTGTCAGGTGACACACAAAATCCTGCATTTTGGCACTTGTTTGGGGTGGACAAACCCGTTGTCTTTGAGGTCAGTGAAGCTCCACTGTGGGTCTTGGAAATACTGTTAACAGAGAAGAGGGAGTGCTTCTGGTGCACGTATTTTTTACATTTTTTTCTTTCATTAAAACCATTAGTTGTGTAAAAGTAAGGAAAAAGTTGTTCTATTTTACTGCCAATCTGTTCAAATGACCAACTTTCCCCTTCTGTGGTGATCATTGGAGAGCTTGTGTACTCCTTTCTTTATAAAATCTCAGGTTACACATATGCCTACAGTTGTTGTGCCACCTCCTGCCTCTGCAAAGCCGAGTGTTGACTGAAGGTGTTCCCAAGAGACTGAAGGCAAAATAAAAATGCCAAGTAATTGGTACCCCTGACTCTTATGTTCTGCAACACGAGACATGTTGGATTAAGTGAAATGAAAGGGAAGATCTTCAGAGAGCTGCATGCAAATTTTGACTGGCTGTGGTTTTGGAAGTCAAGGAACAAGGAGATACAGAGAATGCTTTTTAAGCTGTTCTATCAAACGTCATATATCTGTTTAAATATTTCATGTGATGTGGCTTCTCTCAGACAATCAGCTGGATTATCTGAGATCAGAGAAAAGGGAGTGATACTACTCAGCTGCAGAAAATAGGAAGAAAGTACTGCCATGGGCAGGGTGTAGGGCACGTACACAGTGACTGCAGAGTGTTGGCTATTTATGGAACTTGTTTCAATGTACACATCTTACAGATAGCCAGTCAGAATTATTGAGGGGGAGGTATTTTATTTATAATCAAAAAGTTTAAAAGAAACTTAAAAAAAGAAAAAAAAAAGTTCATACAACACTATTTTAGAATTCTTCCCATGGGATTTGTTAGGTAAGACCATTAGATGTTTGTTTTGCAGACAAATTTACTATTTGTGTGCTTACTAATTATAATGGAAAGGCCTAATAAATTATGTATCTATGTTAAACAGCTTGCTTTTCAAACAAAGGAAATTGGCCACAAGTCTCATTTCTTCTATTTTTATCCTTCTCTTAAAGGGCAACACTTTAAGGAAAATACTCCTGTATCGCTACTTTAAAGGGGAATATGGAAGTGGTATGAATGGGCCCCTGTCTGCCAGCTACAGCAAAACTGCACAAGTGGGAGGTAAATCAACACAGATCATTTCAAGAGAACAAAATTAGCAGCACCATTTTTTTTCGAATGGGCACACTGGAAGTGCTCCAGGGATTCGGTTGGTAAATAAATACAAATGTGTTCTACGATCAGTTAGAAGAGGGGTAGTACCAGACTTTTCCTATTTTTAAGTTGCATTCACCTGTCTCAGATGGGCTCCTGTGCTGAGGAGGGAGGTGGGAGGCACCCACAAGGATCACAGGACGTTTGGAGGTACCAAAGTAGGTACCAGTAAATCACCATCCAGAAATTCAGCAGAGCACAAAACATTTGAACAAAGATGTTGCTGTTTCTGGAAGGGAAACGTTTGTTGTTGGTTTTTTGTTTTGTTTTGGTTTTTTTTCCACAATTCTAGACCCTTAATTGATATATGAAAAAAAAAAAGATCTAAGGAAAAGCTTCTTGCAAAAACACTGGTTGGACAATGGAACAGATCTCCCTGAGAGGCTGTAGGATGTGTCAGTTCTTGTTACAACTGGACAAGGCTCTGATGAATCAACCTGCTCTAACTACCTTGAGCAGGAAGTTTGAGCAGATGGTCTCTGTAGGGCCATTATAACCTAATTTTTTTGCACTGTTGTTATAGGAAGTTAATATAGGATGGTTTCTAAGAAAACCCGAAATAATGCAAGTCGTGGGAAAAGAGAACAGAAGTTGGGTCCAGAGCCAGGTCAAAATACTTTTCATTGCATTTTCAGCATATATTAAAGGCATGCCCAGATTTGTGGGCATTTCCAAATGTTACCCAACTGTTCCTCCATGGCTGTTTCAGTGTAGACACTGGAAATGTTTAGTTTTGATATTCTGCACACAAGATTTTGCTCCCTAACAAAAAGGAGAGTAAAAAGTTACCTCTTTTTTTTTTTTTTTCCAGTTCTCTCTCTAAAAGTTGTGTGTATGGCTTCATCACAAACAAAGCCTCCACCATTTTAATCAGATTAATCAAAGTAGTACTGACTGATTAAAGCACTACTATATTTTTCCTAATGAGGTACACGCAGTTATATCTTTATAGAAGGAAGTATAGGAGGAAAGATGATAATCTGTGATAATAAAAGATGGTTGATTTAATGAGCTAATGCAATTCAGCAAGATTTCTTCAACCCAGTCATTTACTCTGGATTAACTCAGGTCTCTGTTCTCAAAGAACGTCATCATGACGTTAGTGATTTAGGAGTTATGCTGGCAGCAGCACTTGGCTAGAAGGTCATACCCATAACCAGAGTGGATTTAGCAGGACACAGTCTTTGTGTAGGTTAGGCCTGAGATGGGAGAGCAGATTTAAAAGTGGTCTCAGAGCACTGACCACACTCACAGTTTGGTGTGTGCAGCAGTGGACTTGAAAAAGGGCTTCGGTGAACAAATCCAGTGTCGTTTCCAACTTCCTTATTGTCTGAGTATCACGAAAGAACAATGGTTTGGGGACTTGTTTTATTGCTTATTCTTAGAGCCCAACACTGCAGTTTCATACAAAAAATCTTGGGTTTTTATCAGGGGGAACTTTGGCTGAAAGAGAATTTCAAAATTAAATTTATTACATTGTTATTGTGTGCGTTATTACTACTGTTATTACTACTAATAGATACATTTCCGTGTCCACGTGTGAAACAAACATGGATGGGATGTCTTTGTCCAATTTGCAGGTGGATTTTCGGGACAAGACTCGGATAAATCTGGGGTGACCATGTTTGATATTCAGTGCCTTCTGGATAAAGAAGGTGCCTCAGAGCTGGTTATAGATGTCATAGTAAACACCAGGAACGACAGGATTTTCTCCGAAGGCATTTTGCTTGGCATTGCATTGCTTGAAGGTGGAAATACGCAAACACAGGTACTTATTTAACATACTTATTCACAAATTGATTTTCAGAAGCACGTAGCCTGGAGACAAATAGAAAGAACCTTTCTGCTGTGAGTTCTGTGAAAAGTTTGTCACTGTAATACAAAGGTAAATATGCCCTATTGCTATGCAATATCTCATGCTGTAGACTCTTCAACAGAAGAAAACCTTCTTCAGCTGTCCCCTTCTGTGCGCTTCTTTTAACCTGGTTTTTGCCATGTGAGCATTGCCTCAATTTCTTTTATATACACTCCTTGTAAGAATTAAAAATAACAGTGCTTTTAAGTATATAATAGCAATAAAAATATTTTCTGGAAACCTTCAGGGACATTTATCAAAATCTCCAAAGAAACAAAAACTGGTCATTTGAGAAGAGCAGTATCCCACTCCGTAGAAAAGAACTGCTTTAAACTATGGATTCTTGGTCTTTTTGCGAATTGTATCCCTCTAACCCAACTTTAGCATCAAAGTTGCTTAACAAAAGTTTTTGAACATCAAATAAGATGATTGAGGAAAGAGAGAGAATTGAGATGATGAAGGACTGGGGGAATTGGGATTTTTCAGCCTGGAAAAGAAAAGGCTTTGGGGTGACCTATTTGTGGCCTTCCAGGACCTGAAGGGAATCCTACAGGAAAGATGGAGAGAGACTATTTCCAAGGGCCTGGAGTGACAGGACAAGGGGGAATGGCTTCAAATTGACACAGAGCAGGTTTAGATTGGATATTAGGAAGAAATCCTTCCCTGTGAGGGTGGGGAGGCCCTGGCACAGGTTGCCCAGAGAAGCTGTGGCTGCCCCATCCCTGGAAGTGTCCAAGGCCAGGTTGGATGGGGCTTGGAGCAACCTGGGCTAGTGGAAGGTGTCCCTGCCTATGGCAGGGGATTGAAACTGGATGGTCTTTAAGGTCCCTTCCAACCCAAACCGTTGCATGATTCTATGATTGTTTATCCTTGACTGTGACCAGCAGAGTTATCAGAAGAGAGGAGAGCTGCCATGAACCACTCCCTGCACTTCCCCATCTCTCATCATTGCCTGTGGGAGGAATCCCATTTTGTATCTTTATTCTGTAAAAAGATAATACGATCTGTGACCCTTAGAGAGTGTCCAGAAAATGATAAAGAAATGAGATTTTTTTTTTTTTTTGTTCAGCTTTCTAAAATGAATTGTTAGGGGCTGTAAAAAGCTTTTACTTCGGGAGACAGTTTGTAAACTGCTTCAAATGTTACTCAGCCTGCTTGACAGTAATACTAAGGGACTGATAACCTAAAATATTAACGATTTAGTATTAAACTCTACGTGTAGCACAAAAAATGAATATAATCCAAGGTGTGATATTACATATTAGATGTTCCATGTTTCCTCTTGTTGTTGCATAATAACAGTGTCTTTTTGCTGTTATTTGTAGATGGAATATTATTACTCTAGTGAGCTGCAGAAATGGAGAGTGTCACAAAATAATTTAACTTCAAGTGTAACACTGTGACATTTTAAAGATTGCAAATAGCAGTGTTCACCATTTTACCCAAATTCTGAAACATTATCATCAGTCTTTGTTACCAGCCTTGTATATCACTTCGTGAAAGAACTGGTCAGGCAGTGACCAGCATTTGTTTTGTGCAAGTGGATTGATTACTCAACGTTTGTTTCGCAAAGAAATACTGTATTTCTGTATTTCTTCTTCCTTAGGAGATTGATATCTGAATTTTTTTATTTATTTTTTTTTTCAGTATTCGACTTACCAGCAACTGAAGGAGCAAAAGAAGTCAGAGAAATTCTTTAAGGTGCTGTATGACCGCATGAAAGCTGCTCAGCAGGAGATCAGGTCAACAGTGACAGTGAACACTATTGATTTGGGGAGCAAAAAGAAAGAGGATGACAGTGACCTCACCGTATCTGTTCCCAAAAAGAGAGGTAAGGAGGCACCCCTGTGAAAGAGGGGAGAAGTGCATTTTGTATTGGAACTGCACCGCTGTGTTGAGATGATCAATAAGCTTCAATATTAACCATTGCTAATTTGCATCTTTTGTCTGCTTTCTCTGAGTTATAGTCCACCCCAGGCTGGCTACAAGGAATTAGCTTTGATGGAATCAGTGAAGCTGTGCCAGTTTGCATCAATAAAAGATATAGAACCATATTTTTAGAGAAGCAGAAGTAGAGGCTGCTGCTAATGGGGCTATTTCACAAGAGCAAGCGCAGGAACTGATTTCCCACCCTGTGGTCTTTCCATTGTTCTCATCATTTATTGTATATGTGAGAGAAATAGTAGGGCTTTTTGTGTTAATGTTCTGTTTCACTCTGGTTTGTGGTTTATTTGGAACATGCTATCCCTGCATGAATGTTGCTTTGATATTCTTTGTAAGTTGCCTAGAGGTCTTCGAAAAGTTAGGCACCAACAAAGAAAAAGTTGCATTCATTATTATTGTTTTCTTATTGTTTAATCAAATGAGGAGAAAGAGTTTCAAAAATGAAGGAAAATTATCTTCTTTTCAGTTAAGGATTCAACCCTGCATCTGAAAGAGGGTATGAAAGGACAGCTAACAGAAGCATCTTCTGCAACATCCAAGGCTTACTCTGTGTATAGGAGAGAAATGGACCCAGAAATAGATCTCATGGGCTCAGGAACAGATGCTGCAAATGCAGAGGAGAAGTCCGCAGAAGAGGCCATCATGAGCCCTGCCATTGCAATCATGCAGCCAATATTGAGATTTCTTCAGCTGCTGTGCGAGAACCACAACCGAGAGCTCCAGGTAAAGTGGTTTTGAGCTGAGCTGCAAATGAAGTATTACAGGGGCTGCAGCTTCATAAGGGAAGGAAAAACACCCCTGTGCCTGGCTCCTCTTACAGAATGGAGCTGTCTAAAATGTTGTTCTTCTTTTGGTCCAAGGTTAAAATAACCCTTTTCAAGACCCACCTTGGTTGAGCTCATGTTTATGTCCTCAGAATTGCTTGGGGACTGCAGTGTAGCCACATGGAACTGAGAAGTGTCTGAGTGTCCCTGTTTAGCAGGGTTTCTGTGCACAAATGCTGGATCACTTACTTGTGGACTTGAATACCACAAGAACTTTCTGGGCAGTGTTTGGGGACTGCTCTGTTCCCAAGGTGTTACGATTGAAGGCTTTGAGATGTGTGTCCCTGCTATCAGTTCTTTTGGTAGAAGTTACGGTCCCCATAGCAACTTTTGCAACATGAATTTTCTGCAATTATACCCAGTGTCCAGGAGCCTCCCTCAGAGCAGTTTTGGGGGTGGTTTGAGCTGAGCTGCAGTTTTGGGCTGGCACAGAGTGCCCGTGATGTGCCACCAGACCTGCTCAGCTGCGGGAACAAGCTTCCCAGAGCAGAGGTGTAATAGATGGGTGGGAGTAGGTGTGCAGGACATTTATATATATAAGACATATAAGGCATTTAAGGCCAGTGCAGATGTTTGCACAGCTCACTTTCCTAAGCCCTCCTTGCTTTACTGTTTCAATCAGAATAGTTCTCAACTGCTGCACTGAGGCCTAATACGTTTTCTATAGTGTACATAGTACAGGTACTTCAGGTCCTGATGTACAATGGTCATAATTTGTATAAATTGTATATATAAATTGTACCCTTTCATGTTTTCATGGCAAAAAAGACTGTGTTTGACTCCTCTCTCTTTTTTTTTTTTTTTGTGTGTGTGTGTGTGTTCATTTTCTCCATCCACCAGAATTTTTTAAGACACCAAAACAATAAAACAAATTACAACCTCGTTTGTGAGACCCTTCAGTTTCTGGACTGTATCTGTGGGAGCACAACAGGTGGGCTGGGCTTGCTGGGGCTTTACATCAATGAGAGGAACGTGGCTCTTGTCAACCAGACGCTGGAAAGCTTGACTGAGTATTGCCAAGGTCCATGCCATGAAAACCAGGTAGGGCTCAAATAACTCCTGGATGCAGAAGAGTGTCCCTGAATGTGTGGTGTCTGAGTGCTTGTCATAAACCTTTCAGTGTTGCTAATAGCATAAATTCACTTCTAACTGCTGTGACTGGGCTTAACACACAAGCTTTCATAAGGCCTGAGCAATCCTTTTAAGTCAGAACTCAAATCAGACTCTTCCTGTGGTATATCTGCTTCCACTGAGGATTCCCAGTCCTTTTGGAGAGAGTTTCCGTGGCTTAAGCCTCACTTTGTGAGACTGGATTTGGGGTCACAGCTGTGGAAGTGCATTGCAAACACAGTCTTGTTTCCTTCGTTTTCAAACATTTTTGCCCTTGCTGGTGCTTATATGGGTTGCTAACATTCACTTTCCTTATTTCATGTATCTGCCACAAAGTTTAACTTCTCATCCTGCCATACTGCCTAACAGCATCTTTAATTATGATGTCAGTAGTGAAATGGATGAAACTAAAGACCAGGCTTCTGATCGTCTGTGCCTTGCTCACTGCAGTCCTTTTAAGTCATATAGCTGTGGCTTTTGGTAAAAGTCTCTTTAGCGCTGTGCTGAAGAAGTACGGAGATGTAAAGGATGTGGTTATGTGCTGCCACATTTGATCTGAAGAGAACTGCAGTAAAGTTGTAACACTGGTTGAAACTGCAGAATTTTTACTATGGATTATCAATTGGAAAATTGCAGTGGGCAAAAATTACAGAAGCAATCTCTTCTTTATAGTAGAAATAGCTGAAGAAACACATGCAATATTAATGCTTCTTCATTAGTGTGCACAAATGAAATGTGAAGTGCTGTTATTGCCTTTGCTGGTAATCAACTGCCTTTACTTAATACTTCAGAAACAAACAAGCAAAAATCCTTTAGTGGACTAAATTTTGAACAGTCATATTCAATCCACTTATGAATGGGAAAAACAACTGTAAAAAAAGAATAAATACAGGACTGGAGATGAAAAAAAAAAACTTGTTACAAGTTAGCATGTTCTCCAACAAATTTACTTAAGGAGCACTGGAGGAACACTGATAGTGGAAGGGAAGAATTAGTTACCCTTCATTACTTACACCTACCTGCTGGAAGTCACTCAGGATTTGAGTTATGCTTGTTCACAAGTCTAATTCAGTGTATTTCAGAGGCAAATGCTCAACATTCTTATTTTCATTTTTTCCCTCTCTTTGTCTTCCTGGAAAACTTTTTCTTTCCAATTGTCCATAAACCTGCTAAAAGAAAAAAAAAACACCACAGGCTTTTGTATAACTGACACTTATTTACAACACTTAGAAGGTCCAGGCTCCAGCTGTAAAGGCATCTGGGAAGTACAGTTTTGAATTCCATGTCCAGAATCCCATGTCTGTCAAGAAAGATGGAGAGGGACTTTTTACAAGAGCATGTAGTGACAGGACAAGGAAGAATGGATTCAAACTGACAGGGAGTAGTGTTAGGTTAGATATTTGGAAAAAATTCTTTACTGTGAAGATGGGGAGGCCCTGGCACAGGTTGCCCAGAGAAGCTGTGGCTGCCCCATCCCTGGCAGTGTCCAAGGCCAGGCTGGATGGAGCTCTGAGCAACCTGGGCTAGTGGAAGGTGTCCCTGCCCACGGCAGGGGGTTGGAACTGGATGGTCTTTAAGGTCCCTTCCAACCCAGGCCATTCTGTGATTCTATGAAATGCCTTTCTATGCAGAACATGTCCAGGTGTATGGAGAGAACCTTAGTCTTCGCAAACAATTCATGCTGTAACAGTGATATTAGAGCTGGCTGCTGAATGCAGATTAAGCATTTGGATGTGCAGATTTGGTTGTGCCTACAGCTGAGCATGTCTTTTATGTCTGAGTCTGGCACGTGTGTTCAGCTGCATCTGGCAGTGCTCCTGCTGCCTGCAACTTGTCCCACTTGGTGCCAAACGCTGCATGATTTACTGGGAGCATATTTTAGCCTGCACCACCCCTTTTCCAGTTGTGTGTTCCACTGCTGGCAGTGTTGGGGTCAGTTCTCTACTACACAAGCCTCCCCCAGCAGCTCTTGTGGCATGTTTTTAGGATGCTCTGCTTTGGCTGAAAGGCTCATTGTTGTTGCAAGGTCTCTCAAGTTAATTCTGGGTCCTTCTTTTAAAAATTTGTTGATGTGCATATTTCCTCTCTCCTGTTATCCCATCTCCCTCTTTTTCCCCGTCCTTCCCTCCCTCTCTCCTGCCCCTGCCCCATTCCCTTCTCTTTTTTTTGCAGACGTGCATAGCCACCCATGAGTCTAATGGGATTGATATTATAATTGCACTCATCTTGAATGACATAAACCCTCTTGGCAAATACTGCATGGACTTGGTGCTTCAGCTGAAGGTACAGTATATGTAAATTTGTTTATTTGAATTTGAGAATGGAAGACATACCTATGTAAGAGCTCTAGGCAACCTGACATTTACTTAATCTTACCGTAACATAGTATACTCAGCAGCCTTTGGAAATAAAAAACCATTGCAAATTAATTCAGCTCAGCTTCTGAATCCTTATCAGACCCTCTACCACAGGCCTTTTGACCCACTGCTGTGTTTGGGAGTGTGCCCTGAGCTTTTTTTAAAAAAAAATCCTATCAAACAGGCACGACATGAAAATTCTGTACTGTGGATGTAAAATCTCATTGGATTGATAAAAGTAGCACCGCAAAGGCATGTAACAATTTTGGCATTCTCTCTGTATACTGAACTCTTAAAAATTACTTGAGAAGGATATGTTGTGAAAAAAAAGAATAATACTTCAGATGACCTTCAGTGTCAAATAAAGTTGAAAACAAGGTTCAAGTAAATAGTATGTTATTTCCCTTCTCAGTGTCCTCTGAGGGGAGACACAAAGTGTAGAGTGTGAGGGCAAAGACTAGAGCAGGAGGGCTTGTAATGTGATTTTGTTCTGTATTCTGTGGAGAGTTGGATAGGCTCATAGATAAGTTTCTCCTGCCGTGCAGAGGGGAGCCCTGCAGCTCTACTCTCTGCCAAGTAGGGGAGAATTTGTTCAGGAGGAGCCCTGGGTTTTGTCTTTTCTTGCCTTCCAAATTAAGTCTTTCCATTGCAGATGGTCTGTTTCCTCCCCAAACAAGCAAATACTTTGTGGTAGCTGCATTGCATCATATTGGCAATGTTATGGATGTCTAATAAAATAATTAATATAGCTATATATCCTGTACAATAAAACACTGAATCAACAGTGCTTTACATATGATTTTAATAACTGTAATTACATTTCTGAATGACAATGTAATTCAGGCCCCCCTCAAGCAAAACACTTAAGCAGACATTTAACTTTGAACGTGCAGACAGTTCTTTTGAAGTCCAAATTTCAGGCTCTGTAAAGATCTAGCTGCATTCACTCCAGTGCCATTTTGATTTGCCATCATCACGAAGCTACTGAGTGCTTGTAGAACATCTTTTATGTGTAGTAACCAAAAATGGAGATCAGAGACATCACTGCAAGGACCACTGTGGCCCTTTTCATAGGAGGTTTGTCTGTGCCTTACTCCAGTTACTTAAATAGCAAAAATTGTGCTGAATGACACCAGAGGTTCAAACTGTGAAAATGGTTCTGATTTTACAGAATCACAGAGTCATTTGGCTTAGAAGGGACATCTTGAGATCATCTTGTCCAACCTCCCTGCTCAAGCAGGGTCAGCCTAGAGCAGGTTTCCCAGGCCTATGTCCAGCTGAATATCTCCCCAGCTGGAGACTCCACAACCCATGTGGGCAGCCTATTCCAGTGTGTGATCACTCTCACTGTATTTTCTTGTGCTTAGACAGAATTTCATGGGGGTTTTATTTTGTCTCTTGCTCTCTCACTGGGCACTGCTGAGACGGGTCTGGTTCCCTCTTCTGTATTCCCTCCCATTAGGTATTTATACATTGATAAGATCCCTCTAAGCCCTCTCTTCTCCAGCCTGAACAGCCACACTCTCACTGGCTCCTTATATGAAAAGTGCTCCATTCCCTTAATCATCTTCGTGGCTTTTTGCTGGACTCATTCCATTAAATCCATATCATCCTTATCCTTGGGAGTTCAGAACTGGACACATTGCTGGGCCAGATGTGATTTTCTCAAGAAATTAGATCCAAATCAAGAAGTTGCTGGTTTTGATTTTGAGTGGCAACACATTGAAATAATAAAGCACTGAATTTACCAAGTAATGTTTAACACTGACACTCTGTCAGTGTTCATAGGCAACTTTGAAGTTGCAAATGCATAAATTTTGCAGTGAAAATATAGAATTCGAAGTACACAGGCCCATACATTTACACATACAAACAAGCTCAGACACTGTTTCCAGGGAACATTGTATGTTGAACTTATACACCCCCAACCAGAGCAAAGGCAATGCAGAATTACATTTTCCCATCCCATCTCAGTTTAGCCTGTTTTGCACATAGTTTTTGATGTGGTATTTAATTACATCTTCGTGGGATTATATTTTCCAGTGGACTCATTGAGTGAGCAGGGTGGACTGATGCACAGGTGGCCATTCTGTTCCATTCTGCCTCTTTTTATTTTGATTATGGCCCCCTGGCCTTCCTTATTTCAGTATGACCTCAATATCTGCCACTCTGTACAGTGACAGGATGAGCAGTCATTGTCAGTCTAAGGGTAAAGAGAGTCTAATACAAGTGTCTTCTTGGTTTTTCTCATAGCAACTTACTCTGGGGTATCGAGTTGCTTCACTCATTAATTTATTTTTCCAACATTTCTATGAGGAGATGAGATGGCAACCCAGGTGAAGAGAGAAATGAAGGCCAGAAGTGCTTTGGGCTGAACTGTTTGTAGCACCCGAAAAGTGATTTTTCGCAGTACCAATGTGTTATGAAGAACTCTGTACTGTACTTTCCAAGTAATGGACCTCTTTTCCTCATTGATATATCTGGGATTGGAAATCAGATCCTGGGGTCTCAAAGCGTGCAGAAAAGGAGGAATAAGTAGTTAAATGACCATCTCAATGTCAGGTGATCTGAGAGAAAAATCCTGGAGGATGTGCCTGCCTGCTGTAACTCTAGGCCATGGCATTGTCACCTTTGCTGAGTCAGTAGCAAGAAGCTGGATGCTGATGACACAAAGTCCTAGCCATCCTCTGCCTTTCCTCATTTTCTGGAAGCTGCAGAAGGCTTCTCTCTGCCCCCAGGGTTGTCTGCACTGGAAAATAGCTTCCAAGTCCTCCTCACCCATGAGGGAGCAGATTGTTTCCTTCCCTTCCTTCTCGAGCTGTCTGGTACCTTCCCTCCTCCTCAGTTTGAGATCCCACCAATGCTACCACAACTGACTTGGTCCCCAAGACTGCAGCAGAAAAGAGACCATCCTGCTCTTCAGAGCAGCTTCCTGTTAGGAGTCTTAATCAAAATTCTGTCCTTTCCCTCCACCTGGGCTCTGTGATTCTGTGCCCACCAAGAAGAAACTCCGTGGGCTTTTATGTATGAAACCAGTGTGTTTCTGCAGTATAGTACTCAAATTGTGATTTACAGAATGCTTATGAGTTGGACAAATTTGGCTGGGTTTCCCTAGGGACTACAACTTGTGTGATTGGTATGTTAGTGCTCCGTGTTCTCATCTCTGCTGTCAAAATTTGGACATACAAAGGCTGCTTAAAACACAAGTTACATGAGCATGTGAACATCTTTCTTTTTGCCTCCATCCCAAAAGCAGCTGAACCCTTTTCCTCCTAAACTACCTGTGCTCATTGTCCCTTGCTGAGAGAACTCTCGGTTTCAGTTGCTGATGTCTGGCAATAAAGAGCTGAGAATGAGGTTCTGTGGTGGGTCGGGAGTTTTCCTGGCCCCTACCTGTTGCCTTGGGACTGCTGCCTGCTTCCAAGTGTTCCAACAGCTCAGTCTGTAACGGGGGATGATGATGGGATGCTGTGGCAGGTCAACCAAGGCAATCCTGCTCTGCCAGAAAGCAGTCAAAACTCCAAAACCACTCTTCCTCTCCTCTTCACAACTGGATTTAACTAGACAACAGACAGTCTGATGTACCACCAGGCTGCTGCTGCTAAAGCCCCTGCTGTTCAGTCCTTAGGAGAGGTCCCGGAGAAAAGCAGCCAGTTGACAAAGAGAAGGTTGTCTTTTATATTCCTCCTGGGAATATTTGGTAGTAAAAAAAATTCCAGGAATGTATGAAGACAGTTTATTTTACAGCCCTTCAAATAATAACCAGTCAGACTTCTTAAAAAAACCAAAGGGGAAGGAAACCTGCCTGATTGATGAAACCTGTTGTGTGATATGTTTTGTAATTACCTCTGGTGATTCTTGTTTTAATAGGAAGCCAGGGCAAAAATTGCTAGGTGGGCAATAAGGGGAGGAAATGGAATTTAATTTCTTGTGCACAGTCTACAGCAAGGCTCTGTATTTAAGTCAGATATTTTTTGATGTTTAAAATGCTTCTTCCAATATAGAGTGCAGGGTTAGTTAGTCTTACTAAATATCAGTCTTACAGATATTAAAATGGGGGAAAAAAACCCTCTTAAATATGTCAGTAAAATAAAAGATTCAAGTGGTTGAAACTCTTACCCAGTAAGAAAAGTGGTCCTCATAATCTCAATTAAAACAAATGCGAGGGTCATTAATGCATGAAAGAGATTCAAAATTTGCATTAACTTGGTTTTGTATCTCCAGAACAATGCCTCCAAGCTTTTGCTGGCTATTATGGAAAGCAGGCAAGACAGTGAGAATGCGGAAAGAATCCTTTTCAACATGAGACCAAGAGAACTGGTGAGAAAACTTGTGAATATTCATAAATCTTTTGGCTGGGAAAAAAAAAAATCTGTCATTAGAACATTTTTAAAATGATCTGCATCTAAGCTGAGAAGTGTTGGCAGGCTGTGGTGGCACAATGTATCAGGATGGTACTAATTCACAAAAAAGTACTTTAAAAGGATCAAGCATGCATGATTTCAGTCTTTACGGCTTCATTATTTTTATGCGTTCCAAGCACTTTTTCTGTAATTGTTTCCTAACTAAATTATCATACTCTGGTAGACTGTCTCCAAGTACAGTTTGTCAGGCAAGGGCTGGCAAATTAAGCCCGTACCATTTGTGAAACAGTGCTAAGAGAAATATGTGTGTAGACGTAGAATATACATAATATATGTGCGTTAAATAAATGTCCCATGAACAAAGAGAGTTACAAACATTTGGACAAATACACAAGTACATACAAATACATTGGTTGCTGTATTTTGGAACAACCCTGATGTTTGTGCAGGTCTCCAGGAACTTTAAATGGGCTGGAAATCTGGAGGAATTGTTCCCAATCCAGCTGGCTGTGCAACAGCAGCAACTGAGAGATCTGTGTTTAAACACAGAGTTCTTTTTCCTTTCTTCATTGATTTCATCTCCCCCTGGTTGGGTTTGTGTTTCAGGTGGATGTGATGAAGAATGCATATAACCAAGGCCTCGACTGTGACCACGAGGAGGAGAATGGAGATGATGGCATCTCCCCAAAAGATGTTGGCCATAATATCTATATTTTGGCCCATCAGGTATGTTTTATTGGTTGTGTGACTGGTTCTAGAGAAGTGCTACGTGGTTAAACTCCACCTTGTCATGGGTGGAGTGATGCACTTCACTTGTAAGAGAGAAGTAACGATGTGTTTGTTGACATAAACCAGCAATTTAACGAAGTTAAACCTCCAGGAGTAACCTGGAGAGGTGTCCCTACTCAAAGGAACATCCTGTATGTCTTGGTACTCTGTGGGACTTGGTAGGCTCTATTTCTGAGAAATAACAATCTAGAGCAAAGCAGTTACTGTCCACTTAGCTTTGTCTTCTTTTAACATTAACAGCTCATTTATATCAATCAGGTCATAAATCATTTTATCATTACTGGTGTATTTTAAATAGTAGCTTCAGTTTTGATACCACGTGAACTTGAATTAAGAAGATCCCTATTATTTTAGATTTAGTTTGGCAATAAGAATAATTGGGTCTTTTCACTGCTTCCTCCTTTAGAATTCCCTTCCTTCCACTGCAGAATTATGCTGTAGTGCCCTCAAGCTTCTTCTGATCACTTTTGCTTCTCTACTGGTAAAGGTAGAATGTACACTGAGGGTTCTTATCTAATGGGCTATTTATTCTTCAGAGCAGTTGGTGTCAAAAATAGTTTATCTTTCAATTATGTTAAGAGTATTGAAAAGATTTTTTTTTTAATTAAAAAAACTAAAGACCACGTATTTCTTGATTATATCGTAAATGACAGCATTTGGTATTTTGTGTAAGGGCCAAATTTTTAAAAAGTGCTTTTACTAAGTAAGAAGAAATCAACAGATGGGGATAGGGAGTGTTCTATATTCATTATGTTTATTAAGTGTTGTTAAGAACTGAATGCTCAATGGAAAAAAAAAAAGAAAAGAAAGCAATCTATAGCTACGGTAGTATTATGCAATGATTCTTTCAAGCAAGGAATGCAAAAACAGTTACTTGAGTTATGCTGATGTGCTTGCAGCACATTTGAATAAGTAAGTATTGTTACTATGTTGATGTCTTTGTGGTTGACCATGTTCTACTCTTGTGCTGTGTACATGAGATGCCCGTGGAAGATGGCAGTATTTTTAGAAAGCATCTGTAGCTCCTTACCTTGCATGGCTATTTACTCCTTGTCTGAATGCTTATAATGAAAATTTAAGAGCCTGCCAAGTGGAAATGTTGGTATTTTATGCCTACGGTTTGTGCTAAATGACTTAACGGGGTCTGTGACACGGAAAATATGGTTTGGGGGAGTAGAATATAAGTCTAAAACTATATATGAAATTACTGCTGGGGTCATTTTATGAAAGAGGTCACCACCAACTCTGTCCCTAGATCTGTACTCAAGGTGCTGGGGAGGGTCCATGATGCCACTCCGCAGCTATTCCTGATCCATAGTCAGCATTTTGGTTGCATAAGGGTGGATATTTTTACAGCAATTTACTGAGCTCCTTCCTGTTCTGTAAAATTAAATGTCATGACTGGCTCTGTAGGCTGTAAAAATATTCATGTTTTTACCAAAAAAAAAAAAAGAAGAAAAAAAGACTGTTTTCTTTTTCTTGCATTTCTGTAACTCAGTATGTGTGTTTACAATAGCTTTGCACCCGTGTCAAGCCCCGTATCAAAACAAAGCAATGGAAGGGCAGGCAATTTGGGGCCTTTCTGCACCCTCTGCTAATGAAAAGTTAGAATTCTTGGCACAGGGCTGCTGATCTTTGACCCCAGACTCTTTCCATGTGTGCCCTTTCGCTCGCCCTGGGATGGGCAGGATACGAGCGTGGTCCCTCCTCAGTAAGGCCATTGTTGCTGGGTTCCTTTGCTGCTTCTCTCTCCAAACACCCTCTGCTGTGTCAAAGTGGCTTTTTGGTGCCTGGGCCTTCTGCTTGGCTTAGCTGACCTGATTTACATACTGTTTCTTTGCTCTCGCAGTTCATCTGGCTTAATCTGTTTTTCTACAACCAGTGTGGCTCTTCGGTCACTTTCCTGACGCTTCCTTGTGACCACTTGCTCTGGTTACAGCTTTTTGGTCCCTCTGTAACAGCAGAATCAAGACTAAGAGTTCCTCTTTTTGCTGTTCCAGCCCTCAAACACAGACAGTTTATTTTGGGGAGCTCAGACTTTCAGTTTTTGTCGTTGCGCTCTTCGGGGCGATGGTGGGTTCTGCATTTTTGCCACCACTACATCCTTCCTTGCCCTTCCTGTGGTTGGTTTTACCAGAAGCAAAAGGCATTCTGGCAAATGTTTGACCCACGGCGCATAGAAAGTTGTACATATGTCACGAGCGAGGCTGAGATTTCTGCTAGTAAATCTTCTCTACAGCCTCCGACCCCTACACGGGCACACGTATGGAAGTGCATGTGCACACTGGTGCATGGTGTACACACACAGAGGTGGCACAGCAGCCATGTCATGCCAGTAGTCACACATCTTCCACATGTTTCTTTGTCCTCTCTTTCCTTTCCTTTATTTCTTCATCTTCCTCCAGCCTGCCACGTGCCGTAGCTGCGCTGCTTCCCCTGCACTGACCCCAGGCTGTCTGGACACTGCTGCTCCTCCTCACTTTTCCTGTTCTAGGTATTATGCGGGCAGAGAGGAGAAGGGAGTGCCACTGAGAGAAAGCAGAAGTGAGCTGTCCACGAGGAACTACCTTGAGCTGCAGCCCTGCTCTGCTGCCTGGTTTTAGGGCAGGGGTTCTGTCCAGACAGTAGAGGAGCGACACAAACCGGTGCTTGAGGTCACACCCTGGAGAAATAAGCCCATTATTGCTGGATAGAAAGGGTTCACTATTCTCTTGAAAATCCATGGAGGAGATTGTGTTTTCTGTGTCTGATTCAAATGTCATGCTCAGAGCCAAGCCTTGAACCTGACATTGCTCGTTTCTTACAGTAGTCTCAGGTGAATGCCCGTGGTGTTGTGGAGAGTTCCATCACCTCTTACACCTCTTCTCTTCAAGCCTCAGTCAACTGGGGTGGTATTTTCATTGCTGTCCTTTCAAGAGATCGTGTTAAAGCAGGTCACACTTTGTTTTGCAAAGCCAGTAAGGATGTCTGTGAAGAGACTTCATCTTGATGTGATGTCTGTGCAGAGATTTACAAAATCTTTTGACACAGTAGCACAAAAAAAGTTTCATACTTAATTCTTACATGCAGAAGCATTGGTGTAGGAGAGTCAAGTTTTTAAGTGGCAGAAAAAAGAAATTATAACAGGCTCAAGAAATCCTCTGGCATTTCAGATGACCCCTTGAGCTTGCTGCCTCTTATTTACAACAAAGTATTTCAGAAGCTTATAAACTCAAAAATACTTCATTGGAGTTAGCAGTGTTTCTGTGAGGTTCGTGATCCCTTTGCATTTACTGTGAAGTAAGATAAGGCACTGGCTACAACCCCAGGCTCCTGTAGTTTGCATGCATGTATATTTGTGCTTCTGTCAACAGAAGATACTTTGGAGTGTTTCTCTGTGGTTTTCAACTAGGAGCAAACTGTCTAAACCAGGCATGAAGCCCAGGCTAATCCACTGTACCTTTCAGCAGGGGCTTTATTCATGAGGGTCACAGGAACGTGAAATAACTTTACAGAGCTCCTAGCCAGCTTGCAGCATGGCAAGGGTGCACTTTCACCTGCCTGCAGAGCTGTGTAGACATGTTCTTGATCCAGAAGGATGCGAATGGGAAGGGAGTAAGGGAGTAAACTGTAGTACTGTAGGAAAACTTTAAATTTTCAACGCCCTATAAATTACTCCCTCTGGTTCCCAAAGCTGTTGCAGGAGTGTAGGGGTACTGATGCTTTCATGGTGCATATTCTGTGGTCTCAGATCACCAAAATGCTTGGGTTTAAGTATATGTTTAAATGCATTGCCGGAGAGGGGAGCACAGGTCTTGGAGTGCCATGATTTCCTTGTCACCTCCAGGTAAATAGAAGGTTGTTTGGTTGTTTTTGTTTGTTGGTGGTTGGGGGGTTTTTTGTTGGTTTGGCGTTTTTTTAAGATTAAGCTAAAATATTATTTATATCCCAATGGGGTACCAAAACTACTTATATTTATAAAATTTTCTGGTGACACCAAGACTTAATGAAAAATCATTTCCCCCACCCCAGAAGAATTAACGCTGCCTGCTGTCAGTGCAGGCACACAGCATAAATGAACACAAGTTTGAACCAGGCTATCCTCTGGTAGCCTAACACAGCTGGGAGTGTCCTTCCATTTCTAAGTTCTTAAAATAAGCCAAGGAAAAAGAGGTAGATTTGCTGGGATCTGTAAGATTCTTCCTGCAGGTACTACTGAGCAGCTGGACATCACAAGTCACACACTTTCCTCCCTGGTACTAATTTTAAATGGACTGGGCAAAAATAAGTCGTTCAGCCTTATGTATCTGTTAACATGTTAATAACTGAATCAAGATTTCTTTATCAAACTTGGCAAGCTTTATCAAACTAATGTCTTATTGCTGTGTTTACTTCATGCAGTATATTCCTTCTTAGTGTAGACACATGAAGAATATTTGCTGGCTGGGCAATTAAAATGGTAATAATTGATGGCATGGATTTACACTTTGAGAGTAGGGATGCACTACCAGCTATTTTTTTTAAAGTTACTTCCTTTTGTAGGATTTTGGAGCAGATAAAAGCTTTCCTTGATTTTGTTTCCCCCTATCTTAAAGTAAGGTGGTATTACCTGGTGTTACAGGTGAAGACACCAAGCCAGAGGCAGGTACAGACAGCAAGTCCTGACCTATCAGGGGAAGCAAATACGGCCTGTTTGATCCCCAGTGCTTTGCTTTAACTGCTCCATTGGCTTTCCTCCTGTGCTTGCTCGATCCCAGCTCCTTAACTAATGAGGAAAATTGGCATTTATTGGGTGGTACAGCTGAGAAGAGCATAATCGCTGAGCACATGAGTGCTCCGAAAGTCTTTTAAAGAGACATGCTGTCATGTGTTTCTCAAATAAACCTTCCTGTGCTGCTACTGTTGTGGATTGCTAAGGCAAGAAGAGCTTTCATAAGATAATGGATACAAATGTGTGTATATATGTGAGGGGAGGTCCTGTTAGGCTTAAGGGTTTTTTTGTGGGTAGCTATTTTTGGTGTTGTAATTTAGAGCATCTCCTGGATTTCCTTCTCTTTGCTCCATTTTAGCCTTTAGACAGATGAACTTAGACCTTGGTCCTCCTTTTCCCTTGAGTTTGTGTGTGCAGGTATAAAATAAAATACAATTATTACAACATATACTGTAAGGTAAATGTGGATTCTTGTACTCATCCGTTTGTCCTGACCTGCACATAACACAGGTCAGGTCAAGGGATTCCTTGCATAAAATGATGGCTACCAATTTTCTGTGGTTTAATATGTGAGGAAACAAGAAGTAACACTGTAAATGTGGGCCTCCAAATGTGGAGTAGGATCACTGTGTGTGACTTTTCCTTCAGGATGAGAATCCAAAGCTTTCTGAACTGGATGGGCTGTCCCAGGCTGACAAAACAGTATTCTGCTTGAAGCGTGATTGTGGTCAGGTGTAAATCTGGGGTGAAACTTGACCCTTTTAAAAAAAATGTTGATAAAAAAGGCAAAATTAATGACTCAGTAACATGCATTGACAAGCACCTTGCCTGAGACACAGAAAGGAAGCACCTGAAAGCTGATTTAGGACAGGGAACTGGTGGAACCAGTTGCAACCCCCAGTAGTCTGCAGTGGGCATGAACTGGCTGAAACAATAATATCGTGCTTATCCCATGGAAATAAGATATATAGATGCCAAGTGGAAAAATCTTGCAAGAACACCTTCACCCTTAACAGTGGTGTTGCCATTACTGGCCTGTAATATTTACCTGAAAAAGATCTTCCTGTCCTTGCGGGAGCTGGGAGTTCCCAGAGGATTTTGCTCCAAAAGGCAGGGTTATCGTCACCCAGTTGGGAAGCAGCTTTCAGCTCCAGCAAGGATCCTGCAGAAGAGCTGAGATCTGGGGACTGCACAGGTTCAGTGAATTTTTTTAAGCTTGCTGGCTTCTTTCTGCTCATCCTCTGCCTCAGTGGATGTGTGGCCCATGAGTCCCATAATTTATAAAACATTAGGTTGTGCCTGGGTTCTGCAGACAAAGATTTTAAGTTGATTCTGTTTTGCCAATGAAATGTCTTGGTTCATTTGAATTGACTGGCACACTCTAAAAAAAAAAAAAAAATTTTGTTGTGTTTAGTGTAGGAGAATATTATTTTGGAAAAAAAGACCCAACTACAAAAAAGTCTGAACTTGTCTGGTGTAAATAGATTTACTGTTCCAGAATCAGTGGTTATATTGAGTGAAAGTATAGATCGGTCACATTCTGTGCAGCAATGACCATTGTCAAATTCTGCAGCTGATGTGAACAGGAAGCAATTGGCAGGTATTGTTGGAGATTGTCTTCCCAAGCATCAGTGGCAAATGGAGAAGAATACTGTACACACTTATATAAACAGGACTACCTTTTGAAGCCAGAAGATGATCGAATCTATCCTGTGGGATAAACCTGTCCTTCAGGGTGAATAGCTGTGAGCTGGTGCAATAAGGATGCTCTCTTTCTGCAGGATGGGTAGAATTTCTCAAGCTAAAGGATGTCATTTTTTGCAAGGCTACGCTGAGGTTTGCAGTGTTTTGGGGTGGGTTTTTTTGGTTTGTTTTTCTCTCCTTAACAGAGAAACTCTTGCTGATAGCAGTGCCAAAACAAAGGGCTAATGGGAACCGGTCCCAGGAACCGTGACTGTCAGGGGACTCGTATCCTTGGCTGCCAGACCTGAAACTTCTCATGGAACTTTTATGCTCCATGTGTTGTTTTGTAGTTATCATCCTGATGAGACAGGCTATGGCATCAAAATGACACCGGCTAATTAAATGTCAGCAGAATCAGAAACAGTTGCCAGGCTTTTACACTGAGATAGCCAAGACTGAAACAGAAGCCAATGAGGCACATCACCCTCCTTGAGGCTCATTAGGACGGTATATAACTCTACCTTCAGCCAGCTGCAGTGTAGGGAGGCAGTATGGAGGCTGCCACGAGAGCTTGACACTCATGAGCACCTGAAAGATTAAACAAAGTCTGTGGCTGATGTTAGGTCTCAGCTTAAAACCTTGGCAACTTGTGCTTCATTGTTATGTCTCGGGTTATAACCTTGGCAACTTGTCCTTCGATGTTTCCTTCTCCCCCCCCTTCTCCTTGGATGCATTCACCTCACAGTCCTGTTCTTTGACAGAGATCTACGTGGGGTCCTCTGTTTTCCATCTGGTGTCCTGTTGACTTAGGCTGCTAAGAGCTCCTAGGATTCAAGCTAGGGCTTTTTACTGTAGGCTGGGCCACAGAAGTTTTAGCCTATGTTGAATTTTCTGGTTCTGCTTCTCTAGAATAAGGTGAAGAGTCTATCATACACACGTGTGTGATTTATTATATGTGATGTTAATGAGCGATATATCCTGTTTGACTGTGGCGACTGTGCATTTCACTAGCGCACAGGTGGCCTTAATATTTCTGCTTTGTGGCTTTCTTTCTTCTTCTCTCTGCAACTTCTGTAATCCTTGTGTTTTGTGGTTTGCAAGATTTTTTTGTCATTGCGAAATACGTTGTATTGGTGTCGGGGCCCAAACGTTACACCAGAAGAAATATCCTTTCTTTGTCAAATGTCTGCATTGTGAAATCTTCACATTAGTCTGTGGTTTTACTCTGAAAATTGGCTGTGGGACAATGAAATACTGTTTAAGACGTTTTCTGCTCTCAGGCTCTGTTTGCAGCCCTGTACTAGCAGTACCCACACTACCTTTTTATTGCTGTCTGAAGCAGCACGGGCTGGGCAGAGGGACTTTAGTCCTCCTTTGGCTCTGTATCACCAGTGGGGCAGTTAGCTTCCCACTTGAAGAATGGGCCTTCATTTAGCCATGTCCACTGCTGCTCTGTGTGGGAATGCCTCCACTGGAAGTAGGCAAGTAATACTGATTCATGCTGATTTATGCTAGCAGAGAACTTGACCTGTTGCCCTCAAACCGTGCTCTTACCCTGGAGCTGCCCACTTGTGTTTGGCATGCACAGTCTTCATTCAGAGTGATGATATATGGGGGAGGGGGAAAAGGACATCTTGACTTAAAATGCTACTATTGAAATTGCTTGGAGGAGTGTTGTGTGGAATTAAAAATCATTTAACTTGCAAACTGAGCAAACCCAATCCAGAAGCCGTTGGGAGGCAATAAATGTGGAACCACATGGTGCCATCTCTCCAAAGTCACTCTTCAAAGCAAGACTGCACTTTCAGTCACCCTCAACTCTGTGTGCATATTGCGTGTCAGAACTGTATGTAATGTAGCTGCTTGCTTTGTTCAGATTGCAACAAACTCCCCTTATTTTGGAAGCTGAATTATGCAAAGTGTTGAGGTTTTGCTCTGGAGACAGATCTTGGGCTTTTTCGTTAGAGGTAGCCATCAAATGAAGTAAAATGCTCTTTTTCTTATATCTCAAGCACCACTAAACCAGTTCACTCTAAGCTGAGAGGAACTTGCTTTGTTTGTTTTGAGAGAAAGTGAGGGTAACCTTGGAAATATTATGGAAGTGAAGTCTGGTCTCACTTAATAGTATCAGAGCAGTTCTAATAGGCATCAGATTAGGCACTGTGAAATCCAACACCTTAATTAAAATCAGGGCGGGGGGGACATCTTCTCTAACAAAGACATACTTTTTTATGTTCAGTAGTCATTGGAGTAATTACAGGTTAACAAAAATAAAGAGCATTAAACAGAATGTCAAAATATGTCTGTTCCTCACAGTTGCTCCATTTTAACTCTCATCTCCTCTGATGTCATAATTTAATTAGGTATCTCAGTCATCACAGAGTTTTCCAGATAAGATCTGAATTTGTAAGCTACAAATAGGCAGAGCTCGGCTGCCATCCTCTTTATTTCACTTGTTTAACACAGTGCAGAAAGCCGAAAATGAGGTCCACCTTGCACTTTTTCTGAGGCAGCTTTATGAGATACTGAATAAAAGTGTCCAGCTGTGAAATTTAGTTTTAACGGCTGATTATGCTTTTCTACACCCAAACTGAGGCGATCAGTTACTTTTGATCACCTTCAGACCTGCACACGGATAAGCATCTAATCAACCTGGGGTTAAAGAAATGGTTTCTCTGCCTTTTTCTATGGGCAGAGACTTCCAGAGTTTGTTTTACAAATGATGTAGCCTCAAATGAACTTGGTCTTTACAGCCTTTTCTTTCTTTGAGTCTGCAGAACACCATTTAGCTGCTAGGTGATTGTGTAAAGCAGCCGTAGTTGGGAATGTCTGATGAGGAGAGAAATGAAATTTTTACCCTTTTGCTCTCCCACCAGGAACTGTTACTTTATAGGTGCTAGGTGAAGGTGCTCTCCTGAGGACAATAGCCATAACACGGAGTTGGAAAGAGCAACTCATCATTTTACTTTCTCTGCTCTCTGTTCCTATGCTCCTGATTTTTTTTTCAGAGATGTTTTGCTTTGCTAATTGGAGAGGGAGACAGAGATTCAACAGCATGATTGAAAATGCTGGAAAATCTCACTGCTGCGATTGTTTGAAGGAAGACAATCTCTCAGTTCCTGTACATCTCCACACTTGTACACTGCCCTGTTTTGTACCCCACAAAGTAGGAAATCCATCTCTTTTGTGAATTTGGCAGATTGCAACTTCAGCAGTTTACTTGAGTCTCATATGTTTTTAACTCTGAATTAGCAAGTCATGTTTTTCTGCGCATTGAAAAGGTGGGGTGCCAAGAGGAGTGGGTATGAACAGACTTTTTTACTTTGCTATTGCTGTAACAACTAACCTGACCACATAATGGCCATACTCAAGTTCTGACCCATAAGACCAAGTTGCAACTGAGGACTTGAGCCTCTGTAACGTTCTTGGTTGAAAATTGGCTTATCCCAGCCTCATCGGGGGCAGTGGATGTTCCGTGGCCTCTCCCAAGACACACCTGCACGTAGCAGGTGCTGGTGGTTATATCAGATTGGGGTGGTGAAATACATTCAGCTGAGGGGGTCACAGTGTGGAAAAGCAACCTTGGCACTATCCTGCAAAATGTATGAGACGAGGGTGAGAAAACATGAGGAGGGAGCCAACTCGTTTCTGTGTCGTTTTGGTAGACCCTGAACTTCTTCAGGGATGAGTCCATTCTGGAAGTATCAATCCAGGAGATACTTTCTGCTCTACTCGTGGCGCCTGCAGAAGGGAGGTTGGCTGCCAGTCAACCTCTTCTAGTGTTACGGCTTACAGAAGGAAGTGTGTCCATACTTCAAGACTTAAAACGGTGGTTCCCTTCACCACACTGCCCCCAAAATAAGAGTCATAAGCAGTTCCTCCTTCTGTTTGTCTATACTAGCCTTGCTTTTCACATATTGGACAGAAGTAGATGGCTGTTTGGCAGAGAATCACGTTCTGAGGAGAAGGGAAACGTAGAAAGAAAAGTGCTTGGTAGCTAAAGGATTTTAAGAGTTCCTTAAAATGTTGTGCCTTTCACAGCTCTCTTATCTCAGGTGTATGTATTTTGTATGCATATAAAGAGCTGGTGGCTTTCAGAGGTGAACAGTTCCCTTGCTGTGTGGATTTGGGATTCATAGACACAAATCTCAGATTGTGTCTCTACAGTGTGGGTGAGCAATGTTTTGTTTGCCTTTCACAGAAGTTGCATGTGGTTGGGACCTTCTGCCTTGTGCTGTGAAAAAGTCTAGTTGTGATAACTCTGCTCTCTTTTTCTCCCCTTTTCCATTGAACTTTCTTGTTATGTTCCTATAATCACATCTGACACTTCCATCATCTCCTTATTTCCCTCCATCCTGTACCCTCCAAAACTTTGCTCACAGTAATCACGGGAGGCAGTCTACAAGTGCAGCTGTGTCATCCTGTTGGAATATTTCTGGATTGCATACTGCTGCCAACACGCAGTGTTCAGTATGGTCGGTGTACACCAAAATCCAAATGTGACCATTTGAGCTGGTTTGATTCAAGAAGGCACAGCTGCCCGTGACAGTTTACACCTGGCCTGCAAAGATATTTCACATACACTCACCTCAAATTAATTTTGTTTGGTTGCAACATCTTTTCTCTGATCTAAACTTTCCCCACACACATGCACTTTCTTTTTTTCTCTTTTTTTTTTTTTTCTTTATTTTTTTAGGTAAAAGAAATTACAGAGAAGGCGAGTGGAAGTAAAACTTATTGAAATATTAGCATGTCATTTTGTCTTCTGCTGGTTTTCATCAGGGGAAAAAAGAACAGGAAACACACCACAAAAATAGCAACAAAATTACTATGGAGGGGGGACTGCGAACATAATAGTGATAGAGCTCACTTAACTGTGGTGGTTTCTCTTAAATGATAATATTGAGGTGTTTTATTTCTCCCTTCCCTGTGAGGTAGATCACTATTACCCACAGTTTGTAGAGTGCACCACGTGGAGGCCGGGGAGGAGAGCTGGTGTCTCAGAGGTTACATGAGGCCATGGAAGACCCAGCAACAAAATCCAAAGCGTCTGGACCACCCAGGGGCCTGCTCATGTACCACAAGCCATCAGGGAAAGATTAACTCTAAACCCTTTTGGTTGCTCTGTACGGTGTAATCATCTAAATGAAATCAATGAATACTTGATTTGAGAGGCTCCCATTGCTCCATCCCTGCTGTTCCTAATGTTTGTTAACAGATTGCTTTGTGGCAGAGTGCAAAGGTGCCGCTCTATAAAACTGTAATGACTTCTGGAAAGGAAGTTGCCCTGTGTATTGCAGAAAGCACCATTCAGCTTTGATTGGAACGTGGGGAGTTGAGAAGTTTTTATTGCTCTTAGTACAGCCAGTTGGAATAAAAGTTTCTGCTTGGTTATGGTTAAGATGACATTTCCTTTTCCTTTGCTTTCTCTCTCTCCTTATTTACCGGTGGGCCAGGAATGTTCTCATTTGCCCTGAGCAGGGAGCTGGCATGTGGTAAGGTCCTGGCACTCTGAGGAAGAGGATCTCATTTTCTGTCTCCTATCCTTCTCTGTCTGTCACCCATCCTGTTTGCTACTCCCTTAACTTTCTCTTTGCTGTTGTTTCTCAGTGCTTGGGGTTTTTCTTGTCAGTCCCCAGGTGTATTTTTCATCCTTTCCTGCTGTCTAAGCGGAAAATGAAGCGTTCGGTGAGATGACTGGGTTATCTCACTGTGAGGGGGTTTGGTGGTGCCAGATCTCACACTGCCTGGCTCCAGGAGCCAAAGGGACTAAGGAATAAAAAGAGGAAGAGATTTCAGCTAGAAATGAGCCCCAGCTGCACAAGTCTGTTTGCACAGCAAGGTGAAACTAATCTGAGCAGATGCAATTATTCTGCTGTTGCTGCAAGTTACATTTTGTCTCATTTCTCCCTGGTGAAAGACCACTGGCCTTTGGGCTGGCAGCCCACCCTGCGGCACGCCTGGTTACTGACAGGGTAGGGGCGAAGATAATTCACAGCAGATCTCTCAGGTGTCACGCACTGGACATCAGGTCTGTGCAAACACTCTTGCCTCACTTTCCCCAAGGTCTGTAGTTCATTAACTTCCAGGATTGTGGAGTGGCCTCTGTGCCCTGGGGCTCACTGGGCTAGAGGCTAGAGGGGCTCACTGGCACACCAGAGGGTTGTCTAGTCAGCTGAGCTGGGGAATGGGGCAAGGGCAGAGAGGGCACCGTGCATTTCTGGAGCTTATGAACACCCCCCACCTCCAGTTCCCACCCCAAAACACGCCCCCCAGTCCCCAGCACACTCATGATGCTGCCTAACCCAGTGCCCTTCCCCTGTCAGATGTGCCAAGCATCCCCCCATCAGTAACAGCCTTAGAGCTGTGAGAAGAAACTTGAGGGAACTGTTAACAAGGATAATAATTATCGAAATAATAATTTTTTTCTATTTTTAGGTGTCTGTAATATTTCTTAATGCTGTAAGTGTATATTGTTTCAAGGCACAGGAGCTATTTGTGTCTTTATTTCTGCTCCTCAGCCAGTTATCCAGTGCTTTTTGTGATATTCCATCAACCTTTTTTAGGAAATCAGTTTAACATGTTTGACACTTTGCCTGTGAAGCAGCTCTTCCATGAAAACCCTGATTGCCTGCAGGACACTAAGCCTCACTCGTTTAGATCCCCTTGTACCATTCTAGTCGTAAAAAGTCACCTTTACCCCCCAGGTCTGGCAGTTGATGCTGGACAGTGAAATATATCTCTCAGAATTTGGGGGACTTCAACCTACTGTTTCTAGCTTGTGTTTCTTGTACCACTGTCCACTTTACTGGTGTCAAGTGGAGAATAACCTTCTCTTTTCCCACAAGTTTTTCCATATGCAGACATATATATACATACATATTTTGGCAAACCAGTCTACTATCCCAGGTCAGTGAGTTAATGACAGGCTGATGAAATGAATGTTCAGAGCTTTAAATCACTTTTTTCTTTGAGTACATTTAAATAACTTAATTTTCTGTTCAAGGTAATCTTGACTTGAAAACAAAAGGCCTGCAGGAAACCTGTGTACTGTTAATTGCCGAAGCTGGGTCCGATGTGGTTTTCCACACTGCTGATCATATATGGCATCCCAGATGAGTAGCAGATCTGATTTTATAGTCATGTTGTGTCAGGAGTTGAGACTGAGTATTACTTGTAATTCTGTCACTTATCTCTCCTGTTTCTTTATTAATGTCTTTAGTGTTCTTGCTCTGTCCTCAATCTTTCACATTTTGTACTGATGCTTTATTACAGTGTTTTCCAAATTTTTAAAGTAAAAATCTTTCAAGATGAACAACAGTCCTTCCTCAGGAGCTGACTGAAAGCCAAATGATCTTTATTCATAGAGCTATTGCCTTACACGGCCCCTCTTTGGAAATCAGTGTTCCATTGTATGGTATTGCTTCCTTGTCCCCACATTCCTTGATGAGTGGTAAAGTACAGTGTTGACATCTAAAATATTGTCACTGGCATGGCTGATGGGTGAGAGAGTGAGTGACTTGAAGGAGTTTTCTCCTCAAAGGTGATCTTTTTTCTGGGGGTCTGTGCAAATTCAGGCTCTGGTGATGTTTTTTTTTTTTTTAATAAGTTACGCTTGCAGTGCTTTTTTGATACGCCTTTTAGAGCTTTGCTTTGCAAACATAAATGGGGGCAATTCTTTTCATTATAGTTGCTGTTGGCCATGTCCATCTGGTGTTTCGTCCTCCAGCTGCCCCAAAAGATTTGTGATGTAACACAGGAGTTAAATATGAAAAAAAATATCATTCAGAGCTTTCATGGCCTTTACATGCCACTCACAGACTGTCACCTTGGGTGCATTACAAGCTTGGAAAAGCTTTCCATGTTTTAGGTTCACAGTTTGCCACCACATTGTTGTTTTCACTGGTGTGTCTTTGATCTCACAAAAAGCTCTGTGCTGGTCAAGGAGTCTGTTGACACAGAGTCTCCTTTGCCCGTGTGGGCCTTTGAGCTCGTTATGAGGAGAAGGAGCAGAGCTTCAGAAAACACTGCAGTTGCCAAATAACATAGCATTTCTAAAGCTGTTCTGTGTCAGACTGTGGGCCTCTGCTTCAGACCTGAGCTCTCACAGATTGCTGTCCACAAAAGCTTTTCATCACTGTAGCTGTGAGAGTACAGAAATATTAGCAGTAGTTATTATTGTGTCGACGTAGAGGAATCCATCCCATGTAGGAACTACAATAGGAGCAGAAAGTAGATGGGGCCTTTGCCCTGAGGTTACTCTCTGAAGGTCCAGAGTGCGCAGAAGCTAAGAGGATACAGAGAGATGTGGAAGCAGAGAGAAATGAAGTTATGAGTGCTTATTGCCTAGGAGAAGATTCAGCTCCATCACCTGAAGATTGCTGGTGCCTTTAGGTAGGTTCCCCTCCTGAAATCTGCTGCAGTTCCTCCAGCTCGGTCGACAATCCCTCATTGTTGCTGATGTGTCTCTTCTGGCAGTCAGGGTGCTGGCACAGGAGATCCTGGCTTGTTCCTGGGGTCACTTTGTCCAGTGCTTGTGTCAGGAAGCCCCAGCTGTGCCGTGCCGGGCTCTGTCTCAGCATGAGACAGTCACAGCCTGAAAGCACAGCCTCATAAAGTACAGTGAAGATCACTGAATAAACACTGTTCTGAAGTGTGTGGCTGCTGTTCACATGAAACCTGAGAGCAAAATATGCATCAGCACTGTCCCAGATCCCCAGCAGTCTCTGAACACCCTGTTCTGGTCAGTCCCACGAGAAGGCTGAGATAGTTTTCCTTTCTAGTCCACGTGGTGAGGGAACTTCTGTTACTGATACTTACCAAGCAATACTTTTACGCTGAAAGTTATGGACAGTTAAAAGCGTATCAGGGAAGCAATACCTGGAGATTTCACATGGTTTACAAATGGCATTTCCAATTCTGTGTAGAAATTCAAGGATGATTATAGTAAGTTTTTTGTTGTACTAATGGAAATTTCTGAATCTATACCATGTCCCTTTCTCCAAACAGACATACTTTTAATAATAAGAACTATCCATACATCCTTGACTTGTCATTTGTTAGAAAACACAAAATCTTAATGGTTCATATTGCAGAAATAAAGGTCAGGGTAGAGGCAAAGTTCCTCTGTAATACAGAAGATTAAAAAAAGGGGAATATATTTGCTTCTGGTTATGCTAATTCATCACTCCAAGCACGGTGTGATTGCATTCTGTCTAGTCAGTTCTTCTCCTTGTATCTTAAGAGATACAGCCAAAGTAAAGGGCATTTGGAGATAGACAAGGAAAATAATTGAGTCACAGAGAGTCTTCTGTTTGAGGAGGGATGGGAAAGATAGGGCTTGTTTTAATTTAAAGAAGAGACAAATAAAAGAGAACGTGACAGTGGTGTACAGAATGATGAATGATACAGAGAAGGTGAACTGGGCACTATTGCTTGCCCTTTCTTAAGTACAGAAGCAGAGGGACATCCAGTAAAGCAGAAAGACAAAAGCAGTAACTCTGGTTAGAGGGAAATTTTAAACAGTGACTGTCTTATTTCCACAAGCTCATCTTGTTTCTTCATGATTCTGGAGCATGTATTGAGGGGGATGCAAAAGACCTCTAGAAAATGAATCCAAGTTGCCTTGCTGAGCAGTTGTTGTGGGCATACTGCAAAGACTGCTCACTGGATCAGGTTATGTGGCTTGTATGAAGGAGAAGAACTAGTTAGATAGTCTTAAAGAACCTTTTTAGTCTCATAAATAAGTGGATGTTTACATTAAGACATTGATATGTGTAATGAGACTATACGTGCATTTACTAGATAGCATAAAAAATTAACTGTTCAGGGCAGAAATCTACTACCAATGGAAAGAATATTCCTCTGCAGTTGACCCCCATGGCATTTTTTTTGCATGCCTCCCTGAATATCTGCTCGTGAGCCTTTTATAAAATGCTGATGTTCTGCCACACTGCCACATGGCCAAGGAGAATTCTGTCCCCAAGGAAGTTGTAGGAAGCACATTTATTCTTCCTGAATATCCCTGTCTTTTATTCTATTTTCTTTTGGATGTTCTATTTATTATTCATCTTTAATTAATAAGTTTGTATCAAGATCCCGAAGAAATTTGATTTTGATCAGTAGATTCTAGGGAACTCTAAGCAGAGTAAATTATATATGTACTTCCTCCATGCCTTACTGGGAAATGAAAGAGGAGGTGGTGAGACATGCAAATATGTTACAAATGAGTGAGATCACTTTCTCTTTAGATCATTACAAGATCTGTTTGGATCCACTGTTACTTTTAGACTTGATCTCTGACAGTCCTTTTGTAGCCGTGCTGTTATTTTTATAATTCCTCACCAGATTGCAGCAAATCCTGGTCCACCTGTGGTGATCGTCACCTCCAAGCCTGGTTCCTGTGGTCATTTTGCCTCGTTTCTAATGGCTGTGTCTAGTCTGTGGTGGTAATGTCAGTGCAGTGATTCAGACCTGGTCCCACCTGCCTTTCCTGCCTCGGTTTTTTTCCCCACCTTAAAATAGGTGGAACGCCTCATCCATCCTGGACGAAAACCACTCACTAGGATATGGGGAAAACTGCATTTTTAACTGTGTCCTCACGCCTTATAATTAGGTCTTTGTCTCTCGCTCACCTAAGGGAGGTCACGAATGCATTTACCAGCTTTCTTGGGCTTAAACTTCACGCAGCCATCGAGCATTTAAAAAGTTTACCCTTCAGCATAGAACAGATGTAGTTTATGATTCATATAAAGTGTATAATTTATAAAAGCTTGTAGGAAATACATATTTGTGTGTGTGTGCATATTTGCTGTGTCCATAAACTGTGCAGTTTAGAGTGTATTTTCCCACCACTGCAGTCCAGCTGCCTTTGAAATAGTTGTGGATATTCTTGCCATTGTTGCCAGCCCTGAAATACCAACCTACAACCTGGTTTAGCCTTTTGAAATCGCGGAGAAAAATTAATTGGACATGTAATTTTGTACTCAGAGGTATGCAAATTTTATGTCTAAACTCAAGTGAAAAGAAGCATTCAGTCTAATTTTTTGGCATTTGTCAAAAGCCCTCCAAAAACCATCTAGGCTGCAGGCTAAGCTGCCTTTCATAAATCTCAGCCGAAGACTTGCTGCTGACTTTTTAAGACTAAATTATTTCTATTGTTCTCAAGTAATTACATTTTTGTTGTTATCTGTGGAAAGAGCCCTACTGGGTTGAGCATGTAAGTATATGGGAATGGGGGGAAGGAGGATTTGTGGTAGTTAAGTGGAGATGATAAAGCTGAAAACATAGCAGCAGGACATAAATCACATTTTTCTTCTTTTTCTAGTTGGCTCGTCACAATAAAACATTGCAACAGATGCTGAAGCCAGGGTCAGATCCAGATGAAGGAGATGAAGCCTTGAGGTTTTATGCCAAACACACTGCACAGATAGAGGTAAAGAATTGCTCCCTGGAAGACTGAACATGAGACAAGTCTGCATCTTGTGCATGTTGTATCACCTCTTTCTAAGCTTCTGAGCAGCAAAGCTTATTCAAATGGTGCAGATTATTTATGAGGAGAAAGCTGAATAATGTGCTTTTGGCTGTGGGAGAAAAAGGAATGCACCTATATCAAAAGTGGCTCTAAATAATCATTTTACAGGAGCTTTCCTGTGTGTTACCAAACATGTTTTGTTAGGGAAATACTGACTGTGGATAGTAGCTGTGTCATGAAGTCAAAAATAATCTTGTATGGTACATCACTCAAATAAATAATCATGAGTTTCAAAGCCAGAAATGCTGGCTGATCAAATTAAAAGTCTGGCTGGAGTACAAAGGGGTTTTGAAGTGGTGTAGACATTCAGTGTGGCTTTTGTTTAAAAGACTAAGGCTTGGCCTGGTTCAGCAATTCTGTTCTCTATTTTAAACTTTACACCTGCCACGGGTTGGATATAGATCAAGAACCACAGAGGTATTTAGGTCCTTAATTCTTATATCCCTTCTTGGGCTCCTGCAGGTTTCATGGGATCATAGGCACCACGACAGGAGTTGGGCACTGGAGCAGCTCGAGCCTCAGTGACTTTGTCAGGAGCAGGATTTCTGTGGTGCAAAGGCAGCTGCTGCGGGAGCCTGCGGGGAGCAGAGGCATCTGGCTCTCCCTCAGAAAAGCTGTAGCAAGTCCAAAACTGGCCAAGTGTGAAAAATGCACAGCATGGTTGCACACAGGCCCAGCCTGAATCTAGTCCAATTATCTCCAAGCCCTTCGCTGGGCTCCCGGGCTCCTCCAGCACTGGAGCTGAGCTTGCCTGGAGAGGGAGCAGCCCTCACACATGATTCAGGACCATGTTGTTTTGCCTGATAATGGTCATGTTATCCCCCTCACAGAATAGATGGAAGCTCCGTGGCTGTGGTTGTCCAGAGGGCAGCTCAGAGCTCCTCTTAATGTGTTTTAATACTTTGGGCATTGCTGAGGTATCTCTTGGCAATTAGCAGCCCAGTTATCTGGGTGGGCATTAAACAAGCACTGTGGTCGGCTTTTCTGTGGCCAGTGGCTTCTTCTGCAACCCAACACTGCTGCTATACAAAATGGATATTCACAGGTCCTTCTCTGAAAGCAAACATGGACCTGTTTGGTGTGTCAGATATTATCTCCCCTATATTAAGGTATCTCATTTGTATGATTTGAAAGTCAAATAATGGGGTTTCTTCACCAGTGGCTGTACAGAGACTTGGGTGTGGGAGTTAAAATGAGTTTTCAACCCATTTCTGTATTTTTAGTAGTGCAGAGTCCACGATCAGAATGGGGAAGCAATTTTGATGACTGTGGGGTGAGATGAGATGAAATAAAATCCAGCTCACTCACTGATAACTTGGTCAGTCCTGAAATACAAACAATTCAGAACCTTGGGTTTTGCCATGTAAAAAGATAAAGACTGACAAGATATGGGTGCTGTCTGAGTAACAAGGTGCTATTTTTGCATGTTCACCTTCACAACTTATCCCATCACAGAAGCAGACCCAAGGTGAGAAAATAATTTTGTAATCTGAGCAGAAAGCCCCTGAACGTCTGCACTTTTTACTGGGAGAGGTTTGTTTCAATTTGCTGCAAAACTGAAGCATCCTGAATTAGAACATTTTTTATGTTTGGGGAAGTCTGGAACTGGGTTTTGCTTGAGACATATGCTGGCCACCTTATTCAGGCAGGTGTTTGAAAATAAAAAACTACTCCATATTGGGACTTTATTGTGATCTTCAAATAATTTATGCATTAATCTATGAATAAAAGGGGAGCTGTGAACAAGAAAAGATACGACAAAATGATTGGATAGTCAGTGATCCTGACAAAAATGTGTATTTTATTTATAGATTGTTCGCCACGACAGAACAATGGAACAGATCGTCTTCCCTGTCCCCAATATTTGTGAATTCCTCACTCGGGAATCCAAATGTCGAGTGTTCAATACAACAGAGAGAGATGAACAAGGCAGCAAAGTCAATGACTTTTTCCAGCAGACAGAGGATCTGTACAATGAGATGAAATGGCAAAAGAAAATTAGGAGTAAGTATTGCAATTTCAAAAAATAGCTTCATTACGCTAAAAACCTGCTTTTAAACCTTGAAATCTTTTCATTTTAATAATACACTTTTCTCTGTTCACTCTGATACCACAACAGGCAAAACTGTTCAGGGCTTGAGAGTGTAGGTCAGCTGAGACACTTTCATGCCATCATAAAAGAGGCATAATATGGAGCAGTTAGTAATGTGTTCAAGATGATGTTTTGGACTCCAAAAGTTAAATTGAGGGATGGATGAACTGGGTGTAGTTCTACTCAACTCAATAGCGTTGCACCTAATTAAGCCAAGGCCCCTAATATTTAACAAAAACATGTGTAGCTGCATATTTGAGGTTTGCAGATTCCTAAAAGACCATTAAAAAACTTGTAAATGTCAGTCACTTAAAAACATCTCTCACCAGAACCTCAGCTGCTTTAAATCTGCCCGACTCCCATGGAGTCAGTTCCCCTCTGCCAGTTCACATCAGCCTTGCACGACTGGGCTGCAGGGTGTCCCAGTGAGCCCACACTGGTGCCCATCCCGTGACCGTGGGAGAGGCTGGCAGGCACGGCCGAGATCACGGGGCAGAGATCAGAGCAGGGGCAACGAGGAGGAGGGGCGGTGAAGCCAAGGCAGGTATCCTGAGTTTCTAGTTTAGTTCACTGATGGGGATGAGCTGCCGGAGAGCAGTGCCACGGAAAGGGCCCAGGGGGTCCTGGTCGGTGGCCAGTTGGACATGAGTCAGCAGTGCCCTGGCGGCCAGGAGGGCCAGCCCTGTCCTGGGGGCATCAAGGAGGGGATTGTCCTGCTCTGCTCCGCCCTGGGGCAGCCTCACCTCGAGTCTGGGGGCAGTTTGGGGCACCACAATGTAAGAAAGACGTTAAGCCCTTAGAGAGTGTCCAAAGGAGGGCAACGAAGATGGTGAAGGGCCTCAATTTGAAGCATTTGAGGGCATTTGGTGTGTTCAACTGGAGGAGACTGAGGGGAGACCTCATTGCAGTTACAACTTCCTCGGGGGGTGCAGAGGAGGGGCAGGACTGAGCTCTGCTCTGGGGGGACCAGCGACAGGACCCAGGGAATGGCCTGGAGCTGTCAGGGCAGGTTTAGGTTGGATATTGGGAAAAGGTTCTTCCCCCAGAGGGTGGTTGGGCACTGACCAGGCTCCCCAGGGCAGTGGGCACAGCACCAAGGGTGCCAGAACTCAAGAAGCATTTGGATGATACTCTCAGGCACATGATGAGACTCCTGGAGATGGTCCTGTGCAAGGGCTGAGGGTTGGACTCAATGATCCCTGTGTGTCCCTTCCATCTCAGCATATTCTGTGATTCTCTCATTCTGTCACAGCCACTGGCCCTCACCAGGACTGGGGCTGTTGCTGATGTCCCAGGGAGAGCCACTGTCAACTCTGCCTTTTGCTTTTGGAGCAGAAAGCTGTATTTTATATATCATGGGATCACAAAAGGGTTTGGGTTGGAAGGGACCTTAAAGATCATCTCATTCCAACCTGGCCTTGGTCACTTCCAGGGATGGGGCAGCCACAGCTTCTCTGGGCAACCTGTGCCAGGGCCTCCCCACCCTCACAGGGAAGATTTTTTTCCTAATATCCAATCTAAACCTACTCTCTGTCAGTGTGAAGCCATTCCCCCTTGTCCTGTCACTACAGGCCCTCCTAAATAGTCTCTCTCTATCCCCCTTGCAGGCTCCCTTCAGGGACTGGAAGGCCACAATTAGGTCACCCTGAAGCCTTCTCTTCTCCAGGCTGAACATACATAAAAATACAGGAGAGTCATTCACTGCTAAAATGCAGATTCTCTAGGACTGGTACACATCAGCTGCTCACAGCAACTGGTCAGGAAGGAAAGGAGGAATAGGGTCTGTGATCAGAGCAGCAGGGAGTTTGGGTAGTCAAAGCAATATTTAGCAACCTTATTGTGATGGAAAACTGGATATCGGTTGCAATTTTTATAAATGTCAGTTCTCAGGCTATAATTTTCATCAGCAGGAATAAGTCGTCAGCATGAACCCTATCAGCCCAAGTCTTCTTCTCTTGGTGGCTACTCTAAGAACTTGTCTGTACTGGCAAACTGACTGGAATAGAAGTGGAAAAATAAATGATTCCAAAATAACTCCCTATCTGCACAGTCTGTTTGGGAATAAAAGTCACTGTATTGTAGAGAAATTACTTCAGTAACAAAATCGTATCTGGGGGTTTTGCTTAAGAAACACAAATAAAAGAGCCCAACTCAACACTTAGATGGACCAGACCTGCCTAATGCTATAAACAAAGAAAATTGGTTTATTTTTATTCAGAACAGAAATTCCTCAATTCCTTTCATCAGTGGAATGGCTCACAAGTCTCTGTGTTGGTTTTTTTGTATTTGAGAAGATAATACAGGTTGAGGCTCAGTTCATTCTGTAGCCAAGTATCTGTTAGCATGCAGTGTGTGTGTGTTGCTTAAATTTACAGATGTCATTTGCAGTGGCTCCAAATGCTTAAATCTCAGCAGCCAGCAGTTTGAGGTTATCACAGTGAAATCTGAATATCTGCCTAATCACCATTAAAGTCTGTTTAGACTAAAGCCTGAGACAGCCATTTGCAGTTGAAGGAGTCTGCTGTTTATAAAAAGTTAGCTGGTTGCTTTGCATACTTCCAGGAGGTTTTCAGCGCTTTAAAGCCTAATTAATAGGGATACATCATGCTCAAAACCCCTCTGGCTAGAGATCTTTTTGCACTATTGCACATAGAAACTCGTTTTGAATGTTCATTTATACATATTGTAGTGCAGTCATATACATGGAGTGCTTGCCTGGCTCTTAGCACCCTCTGATTTTGTTCTCAGCCTTCTCACTGAATCGCTTATGTGACTCTGGACACGAAGTCTTAACCCTGTTTTGCCCTGTTTCCCTTTTTAGCCCTCTGTAACTAGGCTGCAGGTTCTTTGGGATATGGACTATTTCTGTGTGTTTTTACAGCACTTCACATATGGAGATCACGGCTTGTGTGAGTTCTTTTAAGCAGGAGGACAGAGCTGTTTGTCAGCAGGTGACCTTGGACATCTGAGTATCGTGCGGGAAATACTCAGCTTTCGTAGTACCAAACCCCAGTCAGACCAAATTTTATCTGCTTCCCAAAGGAGATCAAGATGCTTTCAGCCTGACAAAGCTTGGGAAAATACCAGAGTTCTGAAACTGTGCCTGTTCCATCGTTCTTTGCATAATGTCAGCAGTGCACTTGGTCCAATTAGGTTATCTGGATGGCCCATTCTGGGTCTTCTGGTTGACTGGCATTCAGAGTGCTAAAATCTATTTTTTGTGTCCCCCGCACAGAGGCTGCAGTTTCACAGGCAGCTGAAAAGGCTCTGTTGCAAAATATCCAGTGCTAAAATCTTACCAAGGGGCAAAACTCCCGTACATAATAAACTGTATTGTGATCTTTGGATTAAAAGCTCTGTTTGAAGCCATGTTTTATGGCAAAACTATGTTTAATGTTTGTGTATTTAAGTTAATGTTAAAGATCTGCATATTTTCTACGTTAATCTGTATTTTTTAATTCCCTTCAAACCATTGCTGATTGAGTTTCTTCCTGCTTTCGTTTCATTGATTGCTGCTCTTTTCCCCTTTCTAGATAATCAAGCCCTGTTTTGGTTCTCCAGACACATCTCTCTCTGGGGGAGCATTTCCTTCAACCTTGCTGTGTTCATCAATTTAGCAGTTGCTCTCTTCTACCCTTTTGGAGATGATGGAGACGAAGGCAAGTGGAGTTTGGTTTTATTTTTTCCTTTTCATTTTAGATGCTTTCATTTGTGAGGTTGACAAATAAAACTGCATCTTCAGGTGCTGCAGAAGCCATTCAGTGTCTCCTAAGTATGTGCCAGCTGTTGTCTGAAACGTGGTAGTTGATCATCTGCATTTCATGTGGCCCGTGCAGTGTGGAGTAAAATGGACAGAACATAAGCTGAAGATTATCTAGATGATCTCAGCTAATTTATATATATTTTTTTTTAATATTGCCATATTGCAGTGCACACACTCAGTTGCAGCTTCTGAACTGAAGGGAGGATTCCTGGCAGCAGAGGGACAGAGATTCCTTAAAAGTGACCAAATTGAATGACTTGCAGCCTTGAAAACATATGGTATAGAATGATTTGAAAATTAGCTTGTTGGCTTTTGACTGTGTTGTTTATTGGGATAAAGAGGCGTAACTGTTGCAGAGGACAAATACATTATATAAAAATATGCTTAAAACCTGTGATTCTGTCTCTGCTTCATCCCATGTCACAGGAAATATTTAATGGAATTTATTGTTTGCTGTAAATGCAGCAGACTAGCAGGAGGCCTCTTCGAAGCCAAAATAAGCTTAATTGGGATAAAGGAGACTAAATAGTTCAGAATACTGGTAATGGGAGCGGAGCCATTCACCTCTGGGTCTTTGATTCATGTCCAGTCAGTAATGTGACTGAGAGTCACCTCTGCCTGATGGCATGTGAACTGGGCTGGTGGAAGCAATCCAGCTTCTAGTAGATACATGTGCTTTTCACAAACACCACAGTTGGCACCGGCAAACATTCCTGTTGGCTGGCTGAACAGAAAGGCAGCAGATTAAAATATACTGGCAGGGGCACCACGCTGCCCTTTCACCCCACGGGGTGGTCTCTGCAGGTCACAGCTCAGGCATCTCCACAGCCTCCTGCAGTAAAGCAAAGTCTGCAGCGCTGGGCCCTGGAAAAGGGAAGCCTTTGTGCTCTCCTGTTTGTAAACTGAGGGAGTCACCAGGAGTGCACACGTTAGGGCCCATGGAGGATGAGAGGAGAAGTAAAGAGTTAAAAGTAAACCTTTTAAGCGACTAAATTTTAGCTAATCTATACTCATGGAAATCCTCTGGTCTGCAGTCAGTAGGTATTAATACTTATTTTGAACTGCAGATTTGTATAGTATTAGTTTAAGTGGCCCCAGTAATCCTGTGATAGCACATTTCAGGAATCCAGTTCCGAGTGCTTGTTAAAGCCAGAGGGATTCCTGAGCAATAAACAATACATGTCACCAAATGTGATTAGCAGGTCATGAGGCAGCCTCCTTAATTTCAGCCTCTCCGTCCACCAAAGCCTGACCCAACAGCTGGAGTTTGTCTCCTATTTTTCCCCTTCACTCTGCTTAAATCCACCTGTCTGAGGTGCCTGTGCTGAGCTAATCATCCCAAAATGCTGCCTTGTAGTAGGTACCTGCAGCTCTTATGTCACAGGACATAAACAAACCTGTTCCAGCTGAAGACCATCCCAGTTCCTGAAGGGAGCCCGCAGGAAAGATGGAGAGAGACTATTTACAAGGGCCTGGAGTGACAGGACAAGGGGAATGGATTCAAACTCACAAAGAGCAGGTTTAGATTAGGTGTTAGGAAAAAATTCTTCCCTCTGAGAGTGGTGAGGTCCTGGCACAGGTTGCCCAGAGAAGCTGTGGCTTCCCCATCCCTGGGAGTGTCCAAGGCCAGGTTGGATGGGGCTCTGAGTAACCTGGGATAGTGGAAGGTGTCCCTGCCCATGGCTGGAGGGGTTGGAATGAGATGATCTTTAAGGTCTCTTCCAACCCAAACCATTCTGTGATTCCATGAAGACTCCTTGCCTCTGGAGTGCCTGTCTGCACATTACTGGTGTGGGTCCTGCTATGTGAAATTGTTGGACCTGCAGTAGGGAAGAAGGAAAAGTGATTTGTTAAAAGAACCACAGAGAACTTTGGCCTTACCTTTCAGATCCACTTGAAAGGTCTTTTTTAGGATCTATTAAAAGTTTCCATATCTTGTTGGCAGAGAAATTATCTGACAGAGGCGACCTTGAACCTCCTGCCGAGGGTCTAAACACTCCCGAACTTTAGAAAAGTTCGGATGCCATCTGAATGTTGAGGCTAGGGCCTCATCTCATTGTTTTCTAATCCCAGTGATGCTGCTCAGCTGTGCATCTGTTGCCAAAGAGATAGCATGATTGCTATTGTGAGTTTAGCTAAATTTTCTATTCCCTTCTCCCCCGTCACTGACCTCTCGGTTCATCGGATAACAATAGAAGTCAGTGTACAAGTGTGACAGTGCCCTGAGATCTGAATGTGCTTTTTATATCACAGCAACATGGTGTGTTTCCAGGGCTTTAAGCAGAGGAGAGAGGGGAAAACAGGGGCATCTCGCAAAACGCAGGGAGAGCCTGGAGCCAGCATCTCGCAGGGCAGCCGAGACCGGCTGTGCAGGCAGCGGCTCACACGCCCTCGGGAGCTCAGCAGGACCTGGGACCCGCTGCCTTCCCGGGAGCAAGGCACAGTTAATTCAGCTGCTCCCGGCCATGCAGATGCTGCCTGTCCCTGCCCAAGTCCCCGTGGCTGCCTCCCGCTGCGGGAAGAGCCTTGCTCCCGTGCAGAGGCGGAGGCTGCCGCGGAACACCCGCAGGCGGGCGGGAGGAAGATGCTTTTCCAGCCGGGGCGCTTCGTTGCAGCTGGGGATGGAAACGTGACGCTGCAGCGCTGTGCTGCCCCCAGGACCGGCTATTTGGTAGCTGAGCAATCATGGAATTAGACCAGAGGAGCCCTAATGATCCCTGCAGAAGGGAGCTGATTAGCAGCTTGCTCCAGGAGGAGGGTGAACCGCTCCGTCTCTGAGCACTCCTTGGATTTTAGTGGAAATTTCATTAGCTGCTCTTATTATTACCTGTGCAAAAAAATCAACGAAGCTATGAGAAATAATAGCTCCTGCTGCAATTAGGGCGAGTCGTGGTCAGCAGTTGCAGTGCATGAATCACGCTTTTGTTAAGATATATTGGCGGAGGAATTGATCTTTTGGGGCTGTTTTGTGGGGGAAAATGGAGTCTCCAAAGATGCCTGTCTCAAATCTCCCTTTCTCCTCTGCACAGGCACACTCTCACCGTTGTTTTCCGTGCTCCTCTGGATAGCCGTGGCATTTTGTACAGCAATGCTGTTTTTCATCTCCAAGCCCGTTGGTATTCGCCCCTTTTTGGTGTCTGTTATTCTCAGGTCCATATATACCATAGGGCTCGGTCCTACCTTGATACTGCTTGGTGCTGCTAATGTAAGTACTTAAAAAAGCAAGGGGGATTTCCCTTCCAGCAGAAGGAAAGATATTAAGGGTCTCCTGTTAAAAAACCCCCTTTGATTAGAGCTGTGCGAAAACTTCTTTTTCTGGTTCGCTGGTTAAGCCAGAAAAATAAATCATTTCCAGTCATCCCGAAACAGCAGTGTCAGCAAAGTGGGAAGCTACCAAAAAAAGCTGTTTGGGTTTTGTGCATATGCAAATATTTTAAAATCAAAAACAATATGAAATTTAAAGAAATATTGCTGTGTAAGGGCAGTCAAATATAAAGTTTCTCATGTTAAAAGAATAATTTTCTCTACCAGTGCACTCAGCCACCAATTTGTGAAATGTTTCTGTGACCCTGAGTGTATTTTTGAGGAGAAAAGAGTTTTCAAAATTAAAAATTCTCTCAGCCCTTCGCCAGATCTCTTAACTTAGACATGAATAATTTTGCATGCTAACTGAGCTTGGTGAGATACACCGTGGTGCTCACAAGGCATCTCTTTAGATTTCTGCCTGACTGCTGCAGCTCTAACTTCACCTCAGTATTGGGATATTTGCCACTAGTTCTGTGGGAATTTCACATACTTGAAACTACCCAGACATACAGTCGAAGGTCAAGGCAAGTAAAGTGCTTGCCCATGTCAAATTTGTGAACAAAAACAAATATGTTGGCTCCTCATTGCTTGTCCTGGACTGCCAAACAGGTGAGGTTAGACCGCACTTTTTCACTCCTGCACTGCTGTTCAAGTGCAGGCAAAGCTCGGGAGCAATGGGGAGCCTGATGCTCTTGCTTAAATGCTGTGCTTCAAAAATGGTCCCAGTTTTCTTTTTGTTGTTGTTGTTTTAAGGGATTTTATATTGAAAACCACAATCTGAAGGAAACAGCGGATCTCACACCCCACACACACCCCACACACTTGCTGTTGTGTTACTTTTGTTCTCTTTGTAGTAGCACTCCTAGCTGCTCTTCCAGAGTCTAAACTCAGAATCGTTGGGAATTCACTCCCCAGTTGTTGGGTTTTTTTAATGCCTCATGACATTAATCCCACCCACTTCCTCGGTAAGGTTATAGAAATAAATCACAATTCACAGAAATAAATCACAAATGAGGCACAGTGCAGTGTCAGGGAGGGGATGTCCTTCCACTTACTCTCCTGGGCTTGTTCCCAGTGCGCCGTTGGCGCTGGATTCCTCAGACCTCACTCCGGCTGTCTAGAAGTTGTGCATTTAGTCAAACCAACAGGTAGGCAGCAATGCAAACAGAAGATTTTCTGATGGAATAAACCTAGCCTTTGTTACCCCCCCCCCTTCCCCCACAGCTTTGTAACAAAATAGTGTTCCTGGTGAGCTTTGTTGGGAACCGTGGCACTTTCACCCGTGGCTACAGGGCGGTCATCATGGACATGGCTTTTCTCTACCACGTGGCGTATGTCCTGGTCTGCATGCTGGGCCTCTGTGTGCACGAATTCTTCTACAGTTTCCTGGTAAGTATGTGCTGCTGTGCGGGGGAAAACTTTGCAAAAATAGAAAATACCGTTACCCGTGCAGCTGTCTTCAATTTCTTCCTGACAATCAAGCCAAATCATGTGTATTTTTAGCACGCCCTTGTGTTGCTGCCCCTTAGGAGCTGCTGTTTTTGTTAGAACCTGTTCCTGTTAGGACGTATTTTATCTGCTTTAGAGTTGAAAGTTTGCTGCTCTCTTTTCAGACAATCATCGTCATCGAGCCCACTCCTTTCTTCCAGCTTTCCTCATGTTCTGTGTCCCTTGTTCCCGTATCTTGTGTCGGCCACGACATTTCTGGGACAGGAGTTGCCCATGTGCATCATGTCTATACCAAAGTATCCCATTCCTCAGCCCTAATAAAATAAATTTTTTAAAAAATTTACTTGGGAAATGGGGATGGCACGCCTCTGGTGTAGCAGGGAGATCCATCACTTTAAATGTATCCCAGTTCATTTTCTTTTGTTGCCATTACCCAGATGGAATGCCTTTTTATAACGGGATACAGGTGCAGTGAAAATGAATCACACAAAATTATGCTAAACTCCACTAACTGCTCCCTTCATGCTGAATAGCCGTAAAAGGTGTTTCACTGCGCTTATTTTCTAATCCTTTTGCTTTATATTGGAACACGTGAAACTTGTAGGGAGACTGATTAAATTGTGGTCATTTTTAGGGGTTTGCTTTCCTGTTGTTGTATCTTTTTCTCAGCTTCCTGAGTAGTGGCGGACTCCCAGCACTTCACAGAGATGTGTTAAGGACATTAAAAATTTTCAGGGGTTCAGTGCTTAACTCTGGTTGAGCTCCTGTTGAAGTCAGAGTTTCAAGATCTTGACATTAAAGTCTGCTTCAAAGTTTGGGCAGATTTCAAAGGGGTCAAGATTTGTGGCTGTAGCTGCAGAACCTTTTTCAAATGGATATAACTCTCCTGCTTAAAAAATGCACAGCAAATTACCTGCTATTCCTTCAATGAGTAAGGTGAACTCTGTCTTAAAATACTTTGCAGAGTGTCAAGTAGTTTAAAAAACATTTTATTGACTTACTTTTTTCAGTAATAGTGTCCATTATTCATGGTCATTATAATTGTCCACGTTCCCTGGTTTCTTCCAGGTGTTCACTTACTAGTGGATGTATTCTAAACTCTAATATTTGTTCCTCATTTTAATCTTTGCCTTGTATGGAATGAATGATAACTGTCTTCCCTCTTTCTTCCTTTGTTATTAATCCTTTCACAAAGCTGTGGATTTCAGATCTTATAAATTGGGGCTAATACCTTCTTCTGTGGAACATTTTGATAAATCATAGTGTGTCACTTTATATCTGTAATCTGAGTGTTCTGAAGTGGAAATATGTACATTATAGATAAGGTCCAAAGCACTACCAAATGTAAATAAAATTGTAAGACAAAAAAAGTTATAGGTTCTTGTAAAGCTCCTGCCACATTTAATTGCTATTTTAGGCCTTTGGCATTTAAGGCAATATTATTTTAATATGTGCTTTTCTTTAAAGTTAAATACCAGGAAAGATGCAGTGCAGGGTAAAGAAGAACAGAAGTTTCTAGTCTTATACAAACAGCATCATGAATTTGTTTTGACTTAAAAAGAGGTGGCTCTGATCCTGGTACATGTGAACAGCTTTTAAATGATGCCATGAGCCCAAAGAAACCGTTTACAGACATTTAATTACTTAGCAGGTATGAGTGCTGTTTTGAGCTGCAGCCCATAATAATAAACGATCAGATGGGAGATGAAAAATTAGCTTGTAGGTACAGACCCATAGTATGAAGACACTGTTTTTTAATTTTAATCTAATCTGGTTTTGAACTTGGGGAAACAACAGATCTTGTTGGTTGCTGTTACTCATGTCGGGGTCAACTCGTATTTACTTTGTGACTTTTGACTTTGCTGTAATTTGTCTTAAACTTTGAAGTTCTGTGCTAGGTTTTGTCCTCCATAAGCGTGCCCAGATCCCACTGAAATCAGTGGGAATTGTGGGTTTCTGAAGCCGGGAATGTAGAACACCGCTCGATACATGTTTCAGTAGTTCAGATTGTTTTCCTATGTAGCATCCATATATTGCCTCATTTGTATTCATTTTTCCTCTACTCTGTGCCTTTCCCAGCTGTTTGATCTGGTGTACAGGGAAGAGACACTGCTAAATGTGATAAAAAGTGTTACCCGGAATGGTCGTTCAATTATCCTCACTGCAGTGCTGGCACTTATCCTGGTTTATCTCTTCTCCATCATTGGCTTCCTCTTCCTGAAGGATGACTTTATCATGGAGGTCGACAGGTTGAAAATCAGGACCCCTGCTGCAGGTATTGTTTTTTATATTAAAATTTGCTTCCAACGTATCCCTTTTCTGTCTGCCTAACCTGACTTTCACCTAGGGACATCAAATTGCTTTATTTGTGCCTGTGGGAGCTGAACTAATTCCATGTACCTTAGCACCCAATTAAGTCTCTGTGTAAAATTGAATGTGTGTGGGTGTTTTAGGCTGGGTTTATTTGTTGAAATACCAGAATCTAACACCTTTGATTTGTTATGTTTGCTTTTCAAACTTGTGATAATGTTAAAAAAATAATCTCTATTTCCTAATTACTTGGAAAGTGGATTCTATTGGTTCTCATCCCACCTTAAAAGCAGATCAGTAATTTCTGTGTACTGTATGAGGCGTATGATCTTAACATATTAGCTGTATTCATTTGATTACTTTTTAAGCTTCATCCAGCAGAAATTTATTACAGAATTCACACATCTACTGATAGGAGGTTTCCTGGAGCATCTTTTAAATTTACTGTGTATTTCATATAATTTTTGTATAATCCTGGCTTCAGTAAAATCATTGGGAGGGTTTTAACCGGTTTTACAAGGGCCAGAATTCCAGCTTTCTGGCATTAGAGGTTTTACCAATGTGAATAGAGAGTTACAAACCGGCTTTGCTAGAAAAGAGCCAGGTCTGGTCTGTTGAGCACTTTGTATGTGCTGCCAACCAGCCTGCTGGGAGCATGGGCACAGAAGTAACTGTCTGCATAGAAATACCTGAGAATAGCTTGTGATTAAATTCCTAAGGGCATGATTTTCCCCAATCTCGAGCTCTTCAGACTTGCACACAAGCGCAGAACAACTGGTGGGATCCAGCCCGGACCGCGTGCACTCAGTGTTTGCCAGCCTTTCCCTAAAGTTGTTACTTCGGGATTTAAAGCACACAAACAAGGCAAAGGTCATTCAAGACTCATGGGCATGGTGTTCTTATACAGCTGGTTTGATACCATATGAAAAAAAAAAAAAAAAAGAAAAAAAAGGAAACCTAACAGATTTCTTTAGCATACCATAATTTTATATATATATATTATTTTTTTTTCCCACTGATCATCCTTTAAGAGCTAAGTTGGCATATATTTGACTTACCATTCATTTTTGGGACAGAATTTATGCTGTGAAGTTTCATTTCAAAGGTAGTTGTGACCATCTTAGTAAGACTAAGTGCACACGGCACTGGTCTGATCCGGTGCAGGAGCTCCTGTGTGTTTGTGTTGCTTCTGTCGAGTTCTTGGCAGATTTTTGTGGTGTGGGTATGTTCTTGCTGGCTTCATACATTGCCATTTCTGATCAAAAAACTCATCAGGAAAATATGCTGACTGCATACTGGTGGAACATTATGCTTCCCAGGACAAGTGCTTTAAATTTTTTCTTTATAAAGTAGCAGAAAGAGAAAGTCAGAGCGCGTGTTTTCTCCCTTACACACATTGTCTTAGTCTGTTCCTTGGGTTGTATGATTTTGCCTTCGGGTTTTTTTCCCCTTAAAACCTTTTTGTAGCTCTGATTTGAAATGCAGAAAATTGTTGAAGATGCACAAGATAAAATTGGTTTGATAAAATCAAGTTGATGTACACATTTACCCACTTTGGGAATGTTAAATTAGTGTTTTACACAAACCCATACATATTTACAAATGAATACAAACTGTGTTATAATCCTTGAAAACTCTTAAATATTCTACATTCAGGATAACTGAACATCAGCTTGGTGTCCTTCTTGTCAGCTTTTGTGAATAATTTATCTAATGGTTTTAAAACTGACATTATTTTCATATCTGACAGTTGTTTCATGCTTTGAATATATTTTGTTCTAACCAGAAGCAGCAGCATTTGATGTAGATTCATTAATTTCAGGAGATGAAATGGGAATAGCTGTGATATACGGTAAATATAAAACTGTGTTTTTGTTCACCGTGATTGCTTTGAGCTGTTGAGGCAAACTCTTTGAGGACGGAGGAATTGGTCGTGTAATTTGTGCTGGTTTTCCCTCTTAACTTTCCCACTCAGTGATTCGCTTCTAGAAAACAGTGATTTAAAACTTAGCATCAGTGTGATATCATCTGTCTTTTTGTCAACATCCTGCTCTTCCCACAGGTGTTGGTGAGGTCCCCACTACAACCCTCACATCAATGATGAGAGCCTGTCCAAAAGAGAACTGTTCCACAACCATCCCAGTTATTCACCCAGGTTAGTTCCCTCAGACTGATGATCAGTTAGAACCAAGGGATCCTTGGCAGTGTCCAAGGCCAGGTTGGATGGGGCTCTGAACAACCTGGTCTAGTGGAAGGTGTCCCTGTCCACGGCAGGGGGCTTGGAACAAGATGATCTTTAAGGTCCCTTCCAACCCAAAAGCATTCTGGGATTCTATAATTTAAGTATTACTATCGCAGGGACTTGTGCTTGTGTGAGAAGTGACGATCATTGTTGTGAGCCAGAAATGCTCAACTTCTGCAAGGCTGGGAGCTTCGTTGGCAGCTTGCTATTAATGGGAGTGCTTCCCACACCTGATTTCCAAATGCACTGACATTAATTTTGTTATTAAAAGAGCTTGCTGAATCATTACGCCTGAATGTACAGGTTGCTTCTCGCCAAGTGACTTAGAGAAAAGAGCTTGCTGCTTCTCTGCAGCATCCTCACCTGCACACACTGAGCCGCTCTTAGATCCATTCAGGGCCGCATAAGTTGATTTTCATGGCATAGCACCTATATCAGCAAGCTGTTGTGTGTTCTTTCCTCGTGCATCTAGGCCAAGGCTGTAGCGTAGCCATAAAACCTAAGGACCCAGGTCCAGGAGTGTCTGTCTCCCACCTTTTTCATGGGGCACAGTCTAGTTGTGGTGGTTGGTCTTTCACTCCAGATATTAAGTTTGTTTTAGTGTGTTGTGGCCTTTGCAGTGGAGGTATGTGCACAGTGGTTGGTCCACAGGCTTAAAACATTTATTGCCACAGTTGCCTGTGGTTGCTGGGGGCTGAAACTGAGGACAAAGATGGTCCCTTCCTACCCTGGTGTGCCAGTACAACGCTGTTTCATAAGCTTTATTCTTCCACTGCTAATTTCTGAGTTTTTAGGATCAAAGGCTTCAGGGAGAGGGCTATAACAGTAGGCTTTTTCTCCCCAGCTGGTGTGTAAACAGGCCTCATAAACAACATGGGAAGCTGTCTGACTAGATAGAGAAAACAGTCTAAGAGCTATTGGCAAAGCTGCTGCATTCAAAGAGTAATCAATCAGTCAAAAGAGACACAGTGTGGCTCTTGCCAAGCTCTTTATGTGATAGAAATCTCACATTTCTTATTGTTTGGGTACTGCTTCTTTAAAATCAAACCATAACGAAAGGGGGCTGTGCAAGACATCTAAGGGCACTGTCAGTTAATCTTGAATACGTTTTGTTTATCCAGTAACATTAAAAAAACCCAGCACTCAGCAAGAAGAGTTTTGCTCACCTTAGCCTGTTCAAAAAGAAGGCTCATCTCCCGTGGAGTCTCCCACTCTTCAGTGCAAAGGCATTTCCAGATCACTTCAGTCTGCGCCTGGTGAAGTTCTTAACCACTTAAAGGAACTTCACATCCTACAGTACATGTCTCTCTGTGCTCTGTAACCCACAAAGACCCGTGCTGGAAAGGTGCACAGATATCTGTTTGTAAAAGGGGACATTTCCAAAGGCTCATTCCACTCCCAGGTTTGGCACTACCCTGTGCAGGTTCAGCTGGATCCACGTGGGCACTGGTGTGTCTCACCTGCCTGTGCTTGTGTGGCTCAGGAGCCAGGTAGCTGTGGGCTGACAAATGAGGCTTTTTGAGGTAAATCTCCCTCTCATCCCACTTCCTGCACTGTGATTAACATTGTGGGGTGGCCTTAGTGCTTAACCTGCTCTGCCTTTGAATTAAATTTAATCAGAAGACAGCCAGCCTAATGCTGTCCAGCCACTCGTGGGACACTCGCCAGGCTGGAGCTGGTTGCAAATAAACACCCCTGAACCTCAATTAATGTCAATATTGGGTCCCTAGCAACAATTTACTCTACAGATCCACTCCTTTCTTTCAAATGTGGGCATGATTGGTGACTGGGGGGGGCTGATCCTGGCTTGTGGGTGCTGGCTGAGCAGCAGAGGCAGAATTGGCTCCCCCGTTGAAGGCAGCCCTTGTTACTCCGCATCTGGGAGTGGAAATAGGATAGAGAAATGGACGTCTGTACACTCCTCACAGCCTACACTGCTGCACTAGAGGTTTCTGCCAGCTTTGGGCTGTCTGCTATGTGATTCTTTGGCAAAGGTCTTGCAACCTGAGCTTCTCTTCTGGGTGCAATGTGGGATGCTGACTCTGTTGTTGCAAGATGTGCCAGTCAGGTGATGCATCTTGCATCTCTCTGAAGCCTGGGCTTGCTCTGAATTTGCATCCCAGTGGATATGGAGAGTTGTGTGTTAGGGTTGCTGGTAGATAAATCTCTTTGTCTTGCAGCTTCCAGTTCTCAGCCCTGGTTTGTCCTCACTGTTCACCAGAATCTGATCCCCAGGACCTGACCCTGGTCTTGTGAACAGTGAAAATACTGTAGCTACCTAAAGGAAGCTGTGGCTTTTATCAAGGCTTTTAATTTGTGTTGTGGATGGCCACCTTCTCAAGCACAGATATTGGCTCTGAAAAAAAGATGGAGTATTGTTCGGAAGGAGGAAATAAAGCAAAAATTAGTTGATACGATGAAAATCACTGTGCTGGTAAAAAAATTCCAGATATGAGAGGATAAAAAAAGGTTTCTTGTTTCAGTCCTTTCAGTTTCAATATTTAAGCAGTTATTTTTAAATCTGAAATTACTAGTCATAGTAATGTCTTTAATGACCATATCATTTAACAAGAAGTCTATCCTGATGTCTGCTTTTGCTTTTCTTTTTGCACGGAGTTCCTTAAATCAGGAGTTGTTTCTCATTTAATTTGCTTGCAGAGCAAAGGCAGTGGTGGCAAAAGCAGCAGATACCAGCACTGTTGTGCACATCCCAGTCATGGGATGCATGCCCCACAGTTTGGGGATCCCGTGTTTTAAATCCAAATTACTTGTCTGTCATGTGAGTGCTTTCAGTCAATTCAATTTGTCAAAGTCTACCTCGGTGCCCCAGATGATGTGGTGGTTTGGGGCTGTTAAATATGTGTTTCGGTCAACTATCACAGCGGGATGTTGTTATTTATTAAATTATGTTACGATGAGTGCGTGAAGCAAACCAAGTGTGAAGCGCTGTCTTAAGCGAGCGTATCCCTAAAGAGAAAGGAAGGCAGGAGAAATGGCAATCACAGCCCTGACCCTTCAGTGCAAGCCAGCAGGACACATGGAACAACTCAAGCAGAGCTCTTCAAAGGGATGCTGTTGATGCAGCCCCAGCATGGGAGCGAGTGCGTGGTGGGAGGAATTCTGGCCAATGCGGACAAAATCCCCCCGGGGACTGGTGTTCCAGCCCAGCTCCTCTGCACGTTCAGACATCTCCTGCACAATAGTACCCTCTGTGGCTCAGCCAAAACCACGCAGCAGCTCTGCAGCAGAGATAAGAATAGAATCCAAGTGTTCAGGCTGAGGTCAGGGAGAGCCTTTCATTTAATGTATATCAGACCTGTGAGCTGGTGGAAAGATCGTGGACAGATTTACTCGTCTGAAAGCCAGCCCCTCCTTAATGGTTTGAAATGCTAACATGACTTGGCTTGTGCATGAGTAGGTAGAGGGATGATTTCACAGGAAGACAATCCCTTCACAAATGTGCTTCTAATTCTGTGTTTATATTCCTTCTCGTCTGTGCGTTTTTAGGAGGCCCAGTGAAATCAGTAGGAGCACTGCGAGGAAAAGGGGTGCTGCCATGAATAGAGATGGCAGCTCTGGGTCATTAACAGCACTGGTGTGATTTCCTCCGTCTCTCTTCAGGCTGAGTATGCCTGATGTGCCTCAGTGTGTCAGCAGCAGAGACGTTCACAGGGATAGGGTTGATCAGTGGAATTCTAGCTGAGGAATATGAAAGGCAGATGTGCACTGCAGTTGCTTTCTGCAACAAAGAGCTGTGGCTTTGCTTGGTGAGTGATGGGTTGATGCTGTGACTCCTAAAGCTGCCGCTGTCCTGCCTGCAGGTGAAGAGGAGGAAGATGGAATAGAAAGGACCTGTGACACCCTGCTCATGTGCATTGTGACCGTATTAAACCAAGGCCTGAGGAATGGTGGTGGTGTGGGAGACGTGCTCAGGAAGCCTTCCAAAGATGTAAGTGTTTTGGCTGAGGAAGTGCATTACTCCCTGTGCATCTCATGAATGCCAGAGTCAATTTTTGGAGGTTATAGACAGTATTTGTATCTAGTCTGGTCTCTTGTCACACAGTTGATTTATCCATGTAATATTTAAATCCCAGATGGAATGTTTAATGGCGAGAGCTAAGCTTGGTGTGATGATGATACTTGAAGAAAGGAACTCTAGGTAGTTGTTTACCCCTTCTGGAAAACTGCAGCTTATCAAAACCTTCTAAGCACTGCTAATAAGTCAGCCCTGGTGAGGCACATCTGGAATGCTGTGTCCAGTCCTGGGCTCCTCAGAACTGGAGAGACATGGAGCTCCAGCAGAGGCTGCAGAGAGGATTCAGGGACTGGAGCATCTCCCTGAGGAGGAAAGGCTGAGGGAGCTGGGGCTGCTCAGCCTCCAGAGGAGACCCTGAGAGGGGACCTCATCCATGTGTGTCAGTGTCTGCAGGGAGGGGGCAGAGGATGGACCAGGCTCTGCTCGGGGGTGCCCAGCGATGGCACAAGAGGAACAGGCAGGAACTGATGGCCAGGAAGTTCCAGCTGGACATGAGGAAGAACTTCTTTGCTGTGCAGTGACCGAGCACTGAACAGATTGCCCAGAAAGGACGTGGAGACTCCCTCACTGGAGATATTCCAGAACCATCTGGATGCAATCCTGTGCCGTGTGCTCTGGGATGACCCTGCTGGAGCAGGGAGATTGGACCAGATGACCCATTGTGGTCCCTTCCAACCTGAGCCATTCTGTGATTCTGTGATGTGCAGCTGGAGATCACTCCTCTGTTACACTGAGAATTACAGATGTGAACTTTTAAAATGGATTGATTGATAAATATATGTCAAGACCCTCCACTGAGGTACATAATGTGTATTTTTAGTTTATATTCCATAGCATCTGCCCTGGAATAGGTCCTGTTGTTTACTTGCATTCAAATAGCGTGAATATCAAAACAGAATTTTGTGTATCATGGCACATGTCCTGTTCCATAAGTTTCCTCAAAAATTCAGTTCATTTGAGGACTTCCCTTAATATTTAGGTGGGTTTATGTGTTTTTATCTAAGTTTAAAAAGAACATCACAAATAAAGGCAAAGCAGCACTTTGCTTGATGAGCCACAAGGATATGTTATAAATAAATTAGCAAGTAGGATCTCAGCAGGGCTTGCAAGAGTCCAGAGACAAATAACTTGGATCTGGATGGAAGAGCTTCCTGTGCTGGTAGCAGGAGTCTAGGTCCTGCCTCACAGACTGGGAGGTTCTACATGAAGAAAAGTTTATCCCCATGAAATCTGTAAACACTCAGACTTTGAAAATTACCCTTTCCACTTAGCAGCTCTTTAAGGCTAACTATATTAAAGCACTTCCCAAAGGCTAATACTATTATCTCAATGAATGTGTGGGGAAACTGAAGAAATTTGGTGACTTCTTAAGTCGGAGTCGTGGTGAAGAAAAGGTCTTGGGTTTTATGCCTCTGTAGTCCTTCTCTGTTTCTGAGAGTAAGTCTAGCAGAATTTGGCATATGAAAAAGAAAGATTTGCTTTGCTTGAGCTAATGTGAAAATGTTTAATATTTTAGAGCTCTGCTATTTTTATATCTTATTGCAACCTTATTGTTGCAGGAGCCCTTGTTTGCTGCACGAGTTGTTTATGATCTTCTGTTTTACTTCATTGTCATAATTATTGTTCTAAACCTGATCTTTGGAGTCATCATTGATACATTCGCTGATCTCAGGAGTGAAAAGCAGAAAAAAGAGGAGATACTAAAGACAACCTGTTTCATCTGTGGTAGGTGCTACTGATTTATTGAGATATTTGATGGGGAAAGGAGTGAAAATGAACTATTTCTCAATAAATGAAGTGTGGATCTAAGGGGTGGTTATCTTCTACAAGGAAGTCTGTAAATATGCCAGAGTTTGATTCCAAATTTATTCCCTCTCAGTATAAGAAATATTTGGTTTATGAATCAAAAGCCAACTTTGCTAAGAGGTGGCTTCACAGTCTCCACCCTGAATCTGGGGAAGAGCTGTGTCTCACACTTGCATCATCACCACTAATGGAGATGGTGCAGCTGCTGACTTTATTTCACAAAGCGTGATGCAGATGAAAGTACAGATTGGTATTTCACAGCACAGTGCATTCCAGAAGGGTAACAACAGCAAAATCTGCCTGTTTCAGAAGGTGATATGAAACAGGGAACAAAAAAAAATTCAGTGAAAATCAGCCCCACAAAGCCCATGGATAAATCACGCTTATTTTGAAGTGCACTCACAAAGAGGGGCAGGCCTTCACTCCCCTAGGGGACTTCAGAAATACCTGCTTTTTTTGTAGGCTGGGTGTTGTTTCCATGGTTGTACTGACAGGGATGAACGTTGTGCAGAGCACAACATCTTTAGTGTCTTTAGCACAACATCTTTGTGAAAGCCTCCACAAGAGATCCAGGGAGAAAAGCACATTGGTGAGTCCTGTCCTTCCTCACTGTGTTACTCTTCAGAGATTTGACCCGTGACAGGGAAAAACCAAAAAGTTTCTTATGACTACAGCTCTGTGAGGACTGTGTGAGTTCAAAGCTGCAGAGACTCCCCCTCTTTGGCCAGGCTTAAGCACACAAACAATCCCACCCCAGCTTAAGTGGGACTGTTCATATGCTTGATGTTAAAAGTGTGTATAAATCTTTGGAAGATCAGGACCTGGAGTGCACACTGTGGGCTTACCAATATCCACCTAGAAAGAGTCAGAGCCAACGCTTGTAAGAGCACTTTATAGCCCTCAGCATATGAGGCACTGTAAAACTGTAACATATTTATTATATTGTTATTGTTATTAAGAGGAAATATCACAAAAGAGGATAAATGCTGCACTGAAAGACTTCTGTCAGGAACGCCTTCTGGCCTGGTGGTTGTTGCCTGGCGGTTACTGTATGCAGTTATAGCTTTTAAATTAAGATCCTTCAAATTTATGGTCCTTAAAATTAAGTTAGGTCCCTTTCTCTAACATATTTAACGGATTTGAGTATTTTTACGTTGAAATTCATTTTTTGGCNGGCATGTTTTATTTCAAACTATAGAAAAGGAGGTAGGATTTGGTTTGGTTTCGTTTTTTTTTTTTTTTTTTTTTTTGCAGGACTGGAGAGAGACAAATTTGATAACAAGACCGTTTCATTTGAGGAGCACATAAAGTCAGAGCACAACATGTGGCATTATTTGTACTTTATAGTCCTTGTCAAAGTCAAAGATCCGACTGAATACACTGGCCCAGAGAGCTACGTGGCACAGATGATTGTGGTGAGTCAATTTGGGCACGTGCTTCATGCAACTGAGAGATGCTCCTTGCCGCTAGAGCAGAGAGTATCTTTCTTTTTACCCCCTCTCTCTGAATAATAGGAGGCATCGATCTGTGTTTTTAAAGATCTTTTCACGTGCCTGAGTCTGCAACAAAGCCTGATCTTAAACACAGTGAAAAGGATGTGAGGGCACGGGCCGCAGTCTCCGGTTTGGCGGCGGTGCTCTCATGCTCTGTGGGTTCTGCTGCCTCATTAGCCAAACCCGGGGCAGGAGATGCATCACAACATCTGCTGCTGCTCCGGCTTTGTCCAGTATCCCTGGGCTGCTGTCCAAAAAAATAACATCTCCTGCTGAACACTGAAGCACAGGGTCAGCGTTGAGGGCTAGTGCTTTTCTCCTATGACTGCTCTGAACAAGCTGTTGAAAAGACCAAGAAGAACAGCTGCAGGGATTTGAAGAGCTACAGAAACTGCCTCTTGAAGCAGAGAGAGTATGACTGGGACTCAGAGAGAGAAATGTGATGACACTGGGGCAGAGAGATGTTTGATTACGTTTTGTTTCCAGCCTGCTACCAAAGAGAGTTCTTTCTGGTGAGTGAGAGGGATGGATCATCACGACTGCCTGGCTTGGGGCTTCGTTTTTCTGCTGGGATATTCTGGTGCAGCATTTTCTTCCTATGGACTTCCTGGCAGGTATTGCACTGCTCAGGGCTCATGCCAGGGTCTGTGGTTGCAGAGCTGGCACGTCTGAATCCCAGAGGAGGGTGTAACCGAATGCACATCAGGCTTTGCTGTTTATGCATTTCTGGAGCCACATGTCTTACCAAGAGCATCTGCCCTGTTATCCCTCATCAGGTCTTTGACTGGACATAGTACCCAGCCTCATTATTCAGATGCTGGGTACCCTTTTAGTCCTCAGTTTAGCCAAGAGGAAGATTTTTTCCTTTAAGTTCAGCTGTCTTCACATCAGGCACCTGTTTCAATCAATTCCAGCTCCCTGCCTTGTCAGTGCAGAGTGCTGGGTTATTTATCCTGCCTTCAGATGGGTGTCTAGGAGAGCTGGGGTGACTCACCTTTCTCACTCCATTGAGAGCTTAGATGGTTAGTTTAGACAAGATGCCTAATTGGGAGCTGGCTGAAATTAGAGGAGATGACTCCCAAGCACTGTGCAGGCTTACGCAGAGCTTACCTTGAAGAACTCACATTAGTGGAATGGCTCATGTTTAGACAGGAGTGTGTGCTTGACTGCTTGGAACTGCTGTAAGTGCTATTATCCCTACATGGGAAAGTGGTGTGGCAGGTGATAGGAATTCAGTGCTCAGGTACAGAGGAACAGCCTGTGTCCATCAATTCTGAGATTGTGGTCCCATTGCCCAGCTCAGGGCATTTATGCTGTGGGCAGTAATGGATCTACACTTCTGCAGTGTGATGGGAGAGACAGGAAACCTGAAACAAAACCTAAACCAAATCCTTACAGCCTCTGTAGCGTTACAAGAAATTATTCACAGTGGCAAGTTGTCCTGTTACACATGAAAATATTTTAGCTCACCTCAGGAATGCCCTTTAATTTGTGGAATCAATAACAACTCCAGACTCTGGGGCTTGTCTCATTTGTTTAGTCCTTCTCAACTCCTCTTCCTCTCCCTGCAGTGTTTGTATGATTTTAAACTTTGTGGTATGCATGTTAAGTATTAATGTTTAATTCCAAGAGACACATTAATATTCACAGTAAGTGTATTCATCCTGTGGCAGCAGTGGCTTGACTTTTCTGATGTAATTCACTAGTGTATTTTACTTTTACATTAATAGTGGGAACTCCTGTTTGAATGTCTAAAATATTAACAGAAAAGCACCAAAAAACTCATGTGACCTCAAGCACTGAACTGATTTCTCAAAGCCCCTGTTCCTCTGTGGCAGAATGCTGATGTAATCCAGATTTTGGGATTATTAAACCCTGTTAAAAAAGGAAGACTTTTTTTTTCCATGGGTATATATAAAGTTAAAGGTTGTTCTGGATGATGGGAGAGAGGTACATATGGACCTAGAAGTGTAAAGCTTAGATGGAATGGAAGCGGGAATGAAGGAGTGAGGGGGGAAAAAAGAGAAAGAAATGTTTGAACAAACTACAAGTGGTTGATGTGGGATTAGTGATTGTGTCTTTGCGTATTTTAAATTCCCAGCACAAAATCTAGGGAAGGGGTGCTGCAGAAATACTAGTGCTGCACGGCAGAAGCAATTGGAACTGCTTAAGCGAACAAAAAAGGACACTTTCCTTTGGAGCCAGAGAGTTTACTGTATATCACATGGTATGAGGAATATTAAGAAATTAAAGAAGATAATCTGTCTGGAAGAATGGAGTGCGATATTCAACTGGGAGAAGAGATTTAGAGATACAGCTTTGCTCAGGACCCAAAGAAGAGTCAAAATGAAAGCTCTCGGAAGTAGTTTTGCAGCTACTGGTTGTGTTTCACAGAATGTTGGTGATGGAATTACGTGTCAGGCATGTGAGATGTACTACATTCTGTGCAGAAATTAAGCCCGAGTGTGGTTTGTGTCCTGAAGACAGAGAGAGAAGCTGATTCAGACTTTGTGCCAGACTGAAAGCTCAGTGACCATTCTTGTGATGCTGGGAGAGGAGACCAAGTCCCTGGTAAGAGAACAAGTTCTGGTTAGGATCTGGCAGAAAAGAGCAGACTTCAAATTTACCTTTCCCAAGGAGCTTGCCAGTGGGACTGACTCATTGCTGAATAAGGCTCATTGGGGGTGTATGGGATTGCAAGAAATATTTATAAATATAAGGTTGTTGGAATAACAGGGAAGTGTCAGAACCTCTCTGAGAGGGACCAGAATGAGATTTTATATTTCATACTCTACCGTAATGGGGCTGCAAAAATTCTGTGATTCATCCTCCTAGAAAACCTCTCTTAACTCTATTAGTTTTTGTTATGATTAGGACTGCCTTCTTTGGCTGCTTCTGTAGCTTTAATGGATCAAACCCCAAATATGTGTCTTTACAGCCAGATTACTTGGAGAGAATTTCTACCCAAATCAAATCTTCAAGGCTCAGATCTATCCTTAAATACAGGGTCAAAATTTTGGAGCATGCTGCAGTAACTTCTTTAATAGGAAGTAGAGTTAAGCTCCAAGTATCATCCTCACTACCCCTGCAACTGTAGTTAGGAACCAATTCTTATTTGCACTTGTCTTCTACTGTCTCACAAAGTATTGCAAAATGATTATCAATATTAACTAAGCACCAGAGAAAGCATCAACAATTTCTCACAATCTCTCGTCTCCATTGCACAGCCTCGTTCAGAACCCAAAAATATGACTGTCTTCTTTATGACTCTCAGTTTTTACTGTGTATCATTTGTCCAGCAAACAGCGAAGCCTCTGGTTTGAAGGCTTGCTGATACTACAACTGATTAAAAATAGGAATACTGTGGTTTTCTTCTTTTGGAATATTATTTGAAAGTCTGGGTGCTGAAATGGAAGGGAGTCATTTATGAATCATAGTTCACTTCTCCAAGTTTCCTAGTTCAAGAAGGGGAAAGAAACGTGTAGGAGATGTTGTTCACACCCCTCACTCAAAGGCAGTATTTTTGCAGGTTTCCAAGTTTGTGTTTCTGTTCCAAGGGTGGTTTGTTTTGAGGCCTTTCCATTATCTTGCATGCCTCTGGCCTCAAAAGACCTTGGGGCAGAGGAGTTTTGCTTTCTTCATCTGGACTGTGGACGTTGTCTGCAAACTCCTGGTGTTCCCTGTGATTTTGATTTTCCCAGCAACTCTGTGTTGGCTTCAGTGCTTAACATACTTGCTCTGAGCAGTGACAGAGGTACTCAGTAGCTCTCCAGCTTTCATAAAGAAAGGTATTAATTTTTGTTTTTCTTTCTTTTTAGAAAAAAAGACATCAAGCATAAAATATATTGCAAAGCAGCACGCAGTTTATGCACCTCAAGCTTTTCAGGCAGTTACTTTATGGAGATGTTGGTGGGAATAAAGCACTTCAGCTCTTCCAGCGATGCCCATTCTTCTTGCACACTATCTTATATCACTTATCAAGTGAAATATCAATGAATATTAAATCAGGGTAGTAGGCTTTATTATTTGTTTGTTCTCCAGGCCTTTTGTATGAAGTCAGACAGGTATTATACAATATCCAAAAGGACAGAAACTTTGAAAAGCTGGCTACATGCCTTGCATTTGCTCTGAGAAATTGCATGAATGACTCCCCTATTGAATTTTCACTCCTGCAGAAAAAATTCCTGCTTATCTGACCCATTTGACCAGAAACACCGTCCCTAGCAGAGCCAGAGAGATGCACATAACCTGTATTACATCAGTACAGCAATCTTTGAATGTTCCTTGTGTCCGTTTGTCGGAGGAGACAATTTAGTGCCATAACTGGAACAGTGAAGGTTAATGTCCGAATTTTTAGACTTCATTTCTGAGAGGTGTAATTTGTACACACAGATTTCACCTAAGCTTTGGTAGCTGTAAATGGAGAAATGGACATAAAACAAATGTAGATGATTAGTTACTGAATTTTTTGCAGCAAAACATATATGAATTAGCCTGTGATTTGTGCCTCCATTGATTTGCAAAACTAAAAGGCTATTGGAATAGCAATTAAATTATTATTTTGCCCACTGGAAGAATGAAAGACTTGAGCAAACGAAGCCCTGAAAGTTTTGTTCTTGTGTGCTCTGTCCACAGTTCTTAGCAAGTTTCATAATGCTTTTATCAGCATTAGTGTGCTACCTGTCATAACTACATAATTACATCACCTAATTATATTATTATTTACTCTAATTACGTAATTGGCTGTAATTGGTGCAATTACATAACTCCTCAGTTGAGAAAACTGCTCTAAAACCAGCCTATGCTCCTAAGAGTAAAGGACAGTGCCATGAATCAGACTATCCCTCTAAAGCAAGGCAATCTTTGGTGGGAAATTAAAGGTTCTGTTCTCTGTTGTGGTCACTGGGACCATAAACCTTTTATTCCCATCAACATTACCAGCATGAAGCAGCCTGGAATTCTGAACAGTGGCCTTGTCATTCAGTTCTTTTAAAAGCACTTCTGTGGCACAGCAATGACCTGGCATTGGTCATGTGACAAAATATCTCAACTGCTTTATTTTAAATACTTCGAAGGTGTCTTTTTTTTTTTTTGTTTTCATATTTGTTTTTGTTTTAAATTATTAAACAGAAAAAGTATTTTGGAAATATTATGGCCATTTCCACATCACGGGGAAAAAATGCATTCTCCATTTGAAACATTCTAGTTGTTTTATTCGTTGTTTTTAAATACTGAAGTTTGAAAATTGAGCTGAAATTAGTGCTCCTTGGAGCCGGCGTTGTTGTTTCTGTTCTTCCTACCTCCAGCCTCGTGCTTTTGCCTTCTTTTTCTATTAGATACCCAGAAGCGGGTGTTAAATTCAAAAGCAGCACTGGGAACGATGCCAAATGAGCCATTGAGAAGCCTCACAATAGTTGTCATTGTGCCCATGCTGTGTGCTGGGCAGCGCCGGCCCTTTTCCCTCGGCATCCCTCTCGCTCCTGCCTCGCCGCTCCTCGGTTTGCCGCCTTCCCACCTCGGGAGCGGAGGTGTGATGTGAGCCGTGGCAGCACCAAGCTGCTCCCAGGGTTCAGATGCTGGCCAGAGTCGCGCCGTGAGGCTGTGACCCCCCCTCCCCCCGGTACAGGAGCAGGGAGAGGGGACAGGCTCGCTCCTGGAGCCAGAGTTGCTTGCGTACAGTCCCTGGCACGCCCGTGTGTGGCCTGCAAAGGCTCTTTTTTCCCGTTAACCGACCTCAGCAGAAGTAGTTGACTGTCAAAACAGCCCAAGTGTGAGCCAAGTGGCGCCTACGGAGCCCGACAGCTGCGGGTCAGGAGCCTGGCTGCCCATCCCCTCGCACCTTGGGAAAGGTTGCTCCAGGGTTAGTTGGTGAACGTAAAGTCATCTCGCTGGTGCCAGACCCTGGTGTGCTCCCCTGATGTCCGACAGTGGCCATCCTCAGGCAAACCACGTGGAGGTTCTAGAGGAGGCAGGTCCGAAGAGAATTCGGACGGGGAGGTGAAGGCAGTGGAAAAATGCTGTGCAGAAAGGAGAGGAGCATGCTGACAGCAGGCAGGCGAGGAGCAGGGTTTGTGGAACAAGCTGTTCTTTACCGCTGTCGATTTTTGTCAAAGAATGTAATAAAATAGTATGTACTAAGAGGGCTGTTGACCTCTGCTCTTAAAATATAACTTCTTTGGGGAAAAAAAAAAAAAAAAGTCCTGACATCCAGGATTTCTCTATTCTGTTATCCATCATCTTTTTGAATTTTGGGGGTAAAAGATTTCCCTGCTAGTTTTTATCTCTTGTCTGTGGATGTTCTTATTACATCCAAGGATCAGTAAACACTGGACAGGTAGAGAGAATGACCTAAACCAGAGAAATGTCAATCCAAGGTAAAACATGAATGCTGCAGAAGATAGACTTGGGATGTCAGGAAGACACTCCAGGTGCTTTTCACGTGTGCTCTGGTGATTCATCCCAGACAATTTAAGAAGTTTCCTCCTCCAGATGTCCACCATACCCCTCTGTCGCAATTAGCCACAACAATAGCAGAGAGGGGAGGACAAAGAGACAGGTTTGTTCACTCCTGAGCTGCCGCAGTTCGCAGCCCGGAGTACTAATGTGCAAATTGATGGCCACTGAAGTCGTGCCAGTCTGAACTGCACTGGCTGAGGAGAGGACACGGCACTGATTCTGCTGCCTCTTCGTAGGTGGGATAATACCAGATCGGGGTGACCCCTTCAGCTGCCACAGCTGAATCTGCCAGGGATGGTGAGCTGCCGTTCTTCAACTGGCTCCCTGTAAATAAGCTGTATTTTTAAGTCTTCTCCATTATCAGGAATTCTGATTCGACGTGGAGTTCCTGATCTGGCAACTCATGGGCTTGAAAATCCTTACAGGACTAGTGCACACAAACGCTGTGCAGGAGTGGGGCGTGGAGTTTATAACTTTTGGGAAGCTAATAATGCTCCCTTTGTTAGGGCTGAGTTATTTTACTTTTGGAGACTGGCTCTCCTCCAAAAACCAGCAGATGTTATCAAAGCAAAACTTGCAAGGATGAGATGTATGTACATATCATTAAGCAATGGAACTTTTTCTTAATTGCTTTTAAAAGGCTGATAGGATGCATGTCACGTTATGAGTAATTACTTACCGTGGCGGTAATACCAAGAGCACAAAAGCCGGCTGCTAAATAAGATCTGAGGTCTTGCAGACAGGCTAATTTCCTAGGAAATACAATGCTGGTTTTGTCTGCACTTGGGTTTTCATAAAATAAGCAATTAAAGAAATATGCCTAAATAGATGATTTACTGCTCCCTTTTTTTTGTCGTTGTGCTCAGAATAGAAGAGCAAGTGAAAATGCAGCTCTATGTCCTTCCACGTGGGCACAAGCCCTGTGGCTTCAGCTTAGGTGCACCAGGTCCCAGAGAAAGTCCTTTTTCTGTATCAAGGCCTGGCTCAAGTTCACAGAGGATCTCAGAGCTATCGAGTGGTGATGCAGTCACTAAAATAGAGCTGAAACTGTGCTTTGCACAGGTCCAACCACTGCTTGGGTGTATGAGGGGAGGTCCCTCTACCCTCATATATCCAAGTGTTATCCGGTTTTACATGTACAGAATATATTGAGGCACTGTTGTTGTTCTTTCTGCTGTGAGTTATTTTTCTATTGTTGCTTTTGCTGTGCAAAAATAACGATAATTTCTCTAGGTAGTCCACTGCTATTTTTGCTTCTCTGTACAATTTTGCCTCTACACTATTATCTCAGGAAAGTGCTGAACACCTCCCTCTCCACTTCATAAAATAAGCAATCACACTAACATGCCTGATTAGCTGCTTTCCTGCTCATTTGTGTGTTTGTCAAAGCATGAAAAGTTAGCATCACGTGAGGACTTTGCATCTTTGCACAAAGCTCCTATTCAACAAGAGAGCTGAGCATCTTCTTTTCTACCCAAAGGGCTCTGCAGCTTCCAGACATGGGCCCTTTGCTCTGCCATAAATAATGCAGTTGACCTGCTTGGCCGGGTGATGTGTGAGGTGTGGGTAAACGAAGGGAAAGGTGGGCTTCATTTGGTCCCTCAATCTAAAAGCTTGAGGCTTTAGTGGCTCGAAGTTTATATGCAACCTTTTCAGACAGGCAAAATTAATTATCCTGTTGCTGCCCGAACAGGAAACCATGGATCTGATCTGATCCTGCCTCCCTAGAAGTGATGCCATTAGCAGGAGCGGGAGAAAGATCCCTATCAGTGGCAGGTGCTGCAGTAGAGGCGGGTTTGCTGCGTGTAGGGAGGGTGTGGTGATAACCTTCACCCCCAGCTGGCCTGGTGAGGGAATGGCCGTGCCATTTCACAGAACCCTGCTCTTTGCTTAGCCCCCCACATTCTTGTTAACTCCTGAAGGGGCGGGTCCCAGCACCAACACAACCCTGTCCCTTTTCCTCTGTCCTTTGAAATCACTTCCCAATACAAAGCTGTAGTGTGATTGCTAGTTACAGAGCGGAGCCTAAAACTTCCCGAAAGCATATTCATTGAGAATTGGGCTTCTTTTTATCCCCCTGAGGTCCAGGATCAGTGGTTTGATATGACCCAGCACTAGTCTTTTTGTCCCCTGTGGTATTGTGACTCAGTTGTAAGCTGAACTTAATTTCCTCTGTGTTTGAAAGATTTGGCCACCTGTCTGTTGACCAGTATTTAGACTTCAAGGACTGATTTTTCTACAAAGCTGAGTTCTGCCTTGGTGATACAGTGCAGTCACAGCCCCTTTGTCCTCCTTCCAACTTCAACTCATTCAGTTTGCAAAGGAAAATAAGTGAGCCGAGTTGGGTTCCTGTTTGTTTGCTTGCTGCTGGCCTTAAAAACTCGAGGAGGGGGTCTGGACAGGAGGCTGTGTTCCTTGAAGCTTGCACATCCCCACGAACACGGGGTGGAGGTGTTCCAGCTGGAGCGCCCTGGAGCCGAGCAGCGCTGCTGGCAGGACACGGGCTGCGGTTCCCTGCTGGAATCCACTCTTGCCTTGACCTGCCAGAGAGACTGGAGCTGTTAACTTTCCAGGCAGCCTGCAAAAGCCATCTTTTATCCCTTTGTTAAAGAAGCATGTGGCTTGAGATGGATCTGCGTGCGGACAGACCTTTAGTCTGTGATTCCAAATGATGGAAAGGCTCTCCAAGGCACTGGATAGGCACCTACTGCTGTGCTTGAAATCCTGGCAGTAGCAGAGCCCCAGTTCTCCTGGGATTGGCTGTGTAGGGCTTTGCCTAGTGAAAACTGGGCCTTAACTGGGATCACAGATAGTGATAAGAAGGTGAACCCCAGAGGAACAATGTGATGAGCAGGTCCCGAAACATGTCAACTGAATTCGTTTGATTTTGCTCTATGGGAGAAGCAACAGACACAAAACACTCCAAGTGCTCTTTGAGAATATTATTGCAACATTTGAAAACAATTACTGTCCTTTGTATTACAGTGGTATACTCAGCTTCTGGCTGCTTGAGTTGGGAGAGAGGCTGAAAAATCGTCCACAGCCAAGGCAGACAACTGCAGATGCTGAGGAAGAGAAGGGCTACGGGTTTCCCCAAAGACATGAGGGCAATCAGTAAAAGATGAGTTCGAGGTTGTTGCCTTTACCAGGAACACCGTTTAAAAGTAAATAGGCGTGACTTTGGTTGGACTCAAAACGTAGCAGAGAGATTCTGCAAGACGTGAAACAGAGAAAGGCGACAAAAAAAATGCATTTCTGCTTCTGAGCTCTCACAGTGCAGAGACAGCAAGATTTTGGGGGAATCGGGTGCAACATTAGCGTGAGCTTGATTTACAAGGTGCTACAGACATGATGAAGTTACTTGTTTTCTGTATCTGTCACGGGAAGAAAAATCCATGGGCCTGTATTACTATGCATGGATAAGTTTCTGAATTTGTGTAACTTTAGTCTCATTGTGCCATTTATCTTTTGGGACCAGCTTTATGAGATTTGTGTCAGGTTTTTCTATTTGGTTGCAAGTCTAGTTCGTGGAATCTTCCCTCTTTTTAGTGTGGTGGATGTGTGTATGATAAAAAGCTAAGATTGCATCATCTTTAATAAAAGAGAAGATATATAGCCTAAAGAAATCAGATTAGTTGTAGAGAAAGAAATCAATCAGGTTGGCAAATTGCATCTGTGGGACAAAGTGCAAAATGTTTGTTTCATAGAGTATTTGTTGAACAAATTTGTTGAGAAGATGGTTAAAAATGCTCTACAGAAAAAAAAAACCTGGGAACCATTTTGTTCAATTTAAATGACATTGATGTATTTTTTACATCATGAAATCTTGCAATATTACCAACAACAATCCCTGATAAAGTACTTTACACAATTGCCTCACAGGGCATTTTGAGATAAAAGTATATATCGGGGATTGTAAATTGGCTGCATCCAATTTATATATAATGGAACCCACTACAGCCATCCTCCAAAATTCAATAGATCAGGAATCACATTACACTTCTGTGAGTTTGGGGTAGTAGGAGCTCTGAAGAGTCTCCAAAACAAACAGGCCACTTTAAATCATATTTAATGAACCCTGTGTATTTTATACACTTGTGATTAAAATGTTTTGTTTCTGTTTTTCATTTTGCTGGGTGCTGCTGAAGGAAAATCGTAACTTGGGGTTTGTGAAACCGATCATCTGCTTGTTCTCAAGAGAGAATGCAGTTTAATTCAAAAGAGCAAACCATATTTAAATGCTGGGGGGGGAAAAAAAAAAAAGAAAAAGCAGATCTGTACAGAGAATCCATTTTAATATTTTCCTAGCAATGCAAGCAAGAAAACGAAGTAGCGTGGTGGTTTTTTCTCTTGTTGATCTATTCCTGCAGCCTCTGAAAACAGCTCACAGTGGACACAAACCTGAGGTAGTGGATGTTTCAACTTGAGGGCCCAGTTTTGCAGGTTTCCACCTACTTCCCAAAGGCAACAGAAGTGTTTTGAGCTTCCTTCCCAGTGGGCAGGTGGCCCCTTGTGGGATCTCCTGCTCACCGTGAGACCTGCCACGGGGCCAGTGCTGGGCCATTCGTGTTTGCATGCGCAGAGCAACCCATGGGCAAGTGTTTGACCAGAGCAAGAGATTAGAGAGCAGGTTAGTAGTAGGTTGATGGTGTTCAGGCCCATAAGGCTGGAAAGTGGCCATTGTTTGGTGCTGTTTTGTCAAGAGATGCTTCACAGAGAAACTCAGATTATTTTTTTTCCTCTCCTCTGAGTGATATACTCAAGTATGTGCATTTATGATCTTACAGGTCTTTTCCAACCCTAACAGTTCTGTGATTTTATGCACGTATAAGGTACGTGCATGATTGCATCGTTGCTTAAAAAAGCAGTACTGGGTGGTGGTAGGTGATAATTCTTATTAATTTTAAAAGAGAGTGTTGTTCTTTCAGTTGTCTTTTCATACCGCCCCACGTGCAAAATACATCAGAGTCAAAATGGGCCTAAAGCAGGAACATCAGATCAGGATTCAAAATGCCTTGGCTCTGGCAGTATCCTAAGCCAGAACAATGGCGCTGCAATCAGCAAAGCTCTCCCTGTGTAAAGCTGAGAACAAGGTCAAGTCCTGAGCCTCTGAAAAACGAGTCTCCAGCTGAGTCTTTGTATTTCCCAAAGATTCTGTTACACCAAATTGAAGCTAAAGCTAGGAAATGGACAGTACTTGCAAAATACAAGGTGACAGGACCAGAGAATTAAAACTAAATGTGGAAGTTAAAAAAAAAAACAAAAACAAAACAAAACACCACCATAAATTTCAACAAGTATGCTCCTGAATCCTGTGCTACAAAAGATAGGAAGTAGAGATCGTGGTTTGGAGTCTAATTGTGGAGTTAGGCCCTGGTTCATTGGATCAAACCAGCAGGCACATTGACAAAAACAGGTCAAAATTGGTGGTGTCCTCGCCAGCTGTATGCCCCTGAGGAGCAGACATCATCTGTGTCCCCAGCAGGGCCTGGGACTGGAGGGTGTGTTTGCATTGCAGTGGGATTCGCGCCGCGTGCTTTCGTCTGGAGTTCAGTGTCTGGAGTGCGCCTGCCAGCGTGTTTTGTGAAGGAAAATCAATATTAAAAGGAGAACAGGAGAAGGGGGAGCTTCAGCCTGCTGGTGCAAGCAGTGTGGGAGTGTGGGGGTAGCAATGGCCAGCGGCCGGAGAGGCATCGGAATTCCGGTCACTTTAAAGACAGTCAACGGGAAGCAGAAATGCCATTGCTGTTCAGCTTGGCGGGAGCCTGTCCGGCAAACCAGCGGTGAATTCACCAAAACGATGTCAGGGGCAGTGGGGGAAGGAGAAGGAGAAAGAAGTTAGAGCTGGGAGAGGATTGTTCCCCTCTGCTCTGCACTGGGGCAGCCTCACCTTGAATATTGTGGCAATTTTGGTCACCACAATATAAGAAAGACATTGAGCCATTAGAGAGCATCCAAAGGAGGCAACAAAGATGGGGAAGGGCCTTGATTTGAAGCCGTGTGAGGACACTGNCTTCCTGGGGAGGGGCAGAGGAGGGGCAGGACTGAGCTCTGCTCTGGGGGGACCAGGGATAGGACCTGAAGGAATGGCCTGAAGTTGTGTCAAGGAGGTTTAGGTTGGATATTGGGAAAAGGTTCTTCCCCCAGAGGGTGGTTGGGCACTGACCAGGCTCCCCAGGGCAGTGGGCACAGCACCAAGGCTGACAGAGCTCAGGGAGTGTTTGGATGATCCTCTGGGGCACAGGGGGTGACCCTTGGGGATGGTCCTGTGCAGAGCTGAGGGTTGGACTCCATGATCCTTGTGGGTCCCTTCCAGCTTGGCGTATTCTGTGATTTCGGTGGCGGTGGTGGGGCTGTGTGGGCAGCTCGGCCCCTCCTCTGTGACAGGGCTGCTGGGGACACTGTGGCACTGGAGGAGCAGAGCCTGAGGGGAGAGGCAGAGACCTGCCAGGTTCCCCTGCACACAGACTGCCATTGCATTATGCTGTTCCCCCACCGAGACAGCTGGAACTAAACCAGAGCCTCCCATGCTGCCATTAGAAGGTTCTTTTTTTAAGGACATGTGCACTTAATGTCAGAATATTGAAACCATTCCCACGTGAATAAAGTTAGTAAGCCAGTGATTCATTACTGTTTCAAACCTCTATCTAGCCACAGTAAATTTATGCTCAGTAGTGACAGTCTGTGTCCACATGCAGGCTATGATTTACAGTTCTGTGTTTTGTATCAACAACATCTGTTTAACAAAAGAGAAAGAAAAAAAAGCCAAGAACATTTATTTTCTAATCTCCATACCAGATGTTTCGTTACGCACAGGATCCAGGGATTATATCAGAAATAATTTAATTATTTCAAATGAATAATCTGAAGTGTTTTTCCTAAAGTATGTCTCGTAACCACTAACAACATAAAAACACAGGAATGTGGAAAAATAAACTCATGTTTTGAACAAATCTATAATTATATCTATTTTAAGGGCACAAATATTAAGGACCACATCCTAGCTTTAGATGGTGGTGTTGGGATACTTGAAGATTTGCAGAGGAGAATATCAATTCTCGGGGTTATGACAGAGATAAGGTGGCAGAGAGCGATTGAAACACCAGAAGAAAGTAACATCTGAGAAATGAACATGTCTTGCCCCCAACAGGGGTGTGAGAGCACGTTCCAACTTATGGCCTTGACTTGGAAAAATTATTTTCATGATTGCTTCCATCTTTTGGACGTGCCAAGTTCCTTAGGTGTGTTTGGTAAGCAGAAATATTGGGGTGCTCGTTCTTTACAGAACTTCAAGCTGAGTGTTGAAACTGCCCTGTAGAGCGCCAGTGAAAAATCTTCACAATTTGGAGTTTATTATGATTCCTCATCATAATTTTTGCAGGGATATCATAAGTGGCAGTGCTGATACAGAAACACTGAGACAGTTATAACTGACTGGCCTGGATATCAGTCTTGAAGAACTCAAAATTACTCAGAATTACAGCGATAGGTTCTGTTGCAGCCCTCAAAAAGTCAGCCAAGATAAAATGAAAGTAAATGCATCAATGACACTGCTAAAGCAGATGGTTGGTCAGTGTTGTGGTTTCAGCCTTTTTTTCAGGGGGAAACAGGTTTCTCTATTTTTCTGTGAGCTGTGGGAGCTGTAACATATCAATCCAGTACAGACCCAGCCAGACCTATTAGTTTTTTTGTTGCATCCAGATTTATCTGTAATTGCCAAGGCTTATTTTTATTTTCTTTGAATTACTGTCGTGGATGCACATAGATGCATAACAATTCCTAATTTCGTTCCCTATATTCTTGTACAGCACAGATTGCTTATCAAATACAGTCTTAACATTAAAGTGTCAAACAGGATTTGCAGAAAGCTATTTGGGTTTGTAGTTTAGGATGAACGTTTATCAAATTGTGGATTAGCTGAATCATGCACTGAACCAAATTATTATTGTCTGTGATTAAATCACAAAGTGGTTATTGCCCTGTGTCATCTAAAGCACACGATAGCTTAAATCTTTTAAATCCTTTTTTAAGGTGGCTGTAGGAGCTACATAACTCCAGACTTTTAGGACCAGGCTGTGTCCCTGGGCAGAAAAATAATAGCTTTTGAAAGGTCGCTTGGACTGATCCCTCTCTGCTTATATGGGCAGCATATCTGGGAAGGGAATGGATGGACTTATTTACATTTCAGACATACAGAATAATTCTCAGTAAATAGATCTCTTTGTACCCAGCACTCAAGTATTTATTCAAGGTGCTGGCTCGGAAAAGGGAAGCGAACAGTCTGTTCATTCCTGTGCCTGAAAGGGCACACAGGCTGCCTGCTGGAGAGCAGCAACGCCAGGGGTCTGTTTTGCCTTCATGCTGAGGGCACAGTGGGGTGGCAGAGGGTGAAGCTGTGCCCAAATTCCCGGCAGAGCCACTCCTCGGCCGTGGAGGCCACGGGGTGGCCGACGCTGTCTCTCCTCAGCGCTGGTGCAGCAGGGTTTGACCACCCCAATGGGCACTTGAGGGGCTACAGTCTGTCTAAAGAGGCTACAGTCTTCCTAAAGCTCGAGGAGGCTTTTTTTTGGGCTGCTATGGTGGTTGCTGTTCGTTGCGTGCCCATGAGTGTGTATTGCAGGGTGGAACTCTGGGAATAGCCCAGGGCAGCACACTGAGGTGCTGGTGGCAAACCTTCATGGTGATTGGTGTCCACGCCCCACTTCTGCACCCTTCAGTGACCATAGAATCTTAGAACATGCTAAGCTGGAAGGCACCCACCAGGATCACCGAGTTCAACTCCTGGCCCTATGGAGGACACCCCAAGAACCCACCATGTACCTGAGAGCGTTATCCAAATGAAGTGTTTCTTGAACTCAGACAGTCTTGGTGCTGTGACTGCTTCCCTGGGGAGTCTGTTCCAGTGCCTGACCACCCTCTGGCTAAAAAACCTTTTCCTCATATCCAACCTAAACCTCCCCTGACTCATGGTGACTGGTGTCTGTGCTCCTCTTCTGCACCCTTCAGTGACCATCCAGCTGAGGAGCAGAAAGGGCTTTGAGCATACCCATTCTCTCAGCCTTGCAATTCGGTAACAAAACCCTCTACTGACTGTCTTGCTCACCTCGCTGAGTCACCAAGGAGTGAACAATCCATGTGAGACAGGGAACGGTAGGCTGGAGGACAGAGTGGCCCGTCTCCTGCCCTGCTGCGTGCAGCTGGGGAGGTCACAACCCAGGAGGAGTCACGAGCAGTCATCACTGCTTTTCTTAGTGAAGAGATAGGAGGGAAGTCCTGAAACGGCTTGTTTTCATGTTGCAACAAGGGGTCACGGGGTGGAAAGAGCTGAGAGTCACTGCAGTAGAGGCTGCTGGAGAAGTGAAAGCCTGGCACAGCTGACGGTGCCGCGGCACTCAGAGCCCGTGGCAGTGGCACCATCTCAAAGTATGCATTTAGGCTGCCTTTGCTCCTCGACTTCATCCCCCTTGTCCTACTCTTTGACCTATTTTCTCTTGCTGTTATCTAGTAATCTATTTTTTAAAGGCTCAGCCCAGTCTTTCCTGCTGGTTGCAGCTGATCCATCTCTCTGCTAGCCTGTGAAACCAGCACCTCCTAAAGAAACATCCCTCTGCCAATTACTCCGGAGGCATGGATTCAGCTCAGCGTGGGAGCTCGATTGAAGCCAGTTGGCTGTGCCAACAGGACAGGGATGGCTCAAGAGAGACTTCATACAAAGCATAGAAACCCTCTAAATGAATTTCTTCAGTCTTTTCTCCATCCATGCTCAACCAGAGCTAGCAAAGTCAGAAAAAATGGCCATGTGTTCCTGAAGGAAGGAATTAGCCCACGGCTCTGCCATGCCCCTGGAAAAGCCCACAGAAGGAAAGGAGAGTTGCACAGAAAACTGCAGGAGGCAGACGCAGACTTTTGCTCCGAGCAGAAGGGTTTTGAGGTTTCTCGGAAAACACAAGTAGCAAATCCCCTAAGCCCTGTGCTTTCCCAGGCATGTGCCCTCGCCGTCGGCACCTCGCGGCTACGTGTACCCAGAGTACCTTGCAGAGAGGTTTCACCCCGGGTGAGCTGAGATTCCCGCTGGAGTGCTGCCAGCCGATGGGGGGAGGATGGAGCACGCTGGATCGCCACACGAAATGTCTGCTCTGCTCGTGTGCAGTCTCCTTGGCCCGCAGCCTTTTGGCAAGCCCCACCTGCCTTTTTTTTCCTCTTTTTGGTGTTTTTTTTTTTTT